>VXAA01006959.1:0-91866 GCA_013399115.1 Anseranas semipalmata
GCGCCGTCAGGCCCCACGCGTGCCGTGGTGAGGGCTTCCCTGGCCAGGTTACCGCTGGCACCGCTAGCGGTCTTACGGCTGCAGCTCTGTGAGGGCCGGTAACGCGGCGGGCGTCTTGCAGCATCCATCCGGTGTCACGGACCCGAGGTGCTGGGCGCTCAGCGGGCACCCGCGGCGACGCCGGGCAGAGTTACCTCGTTACGGGGCAGGCACGGCGTGGCCGGACTTGGCGCCGCGTCGTGACAGAGTGACGGAGAAAGTTGCGATAATCTGCTTTCCCGTTCATTCGCTCGTCTTCAAGGACGAGCGCTTTCAGATCCAATAACTTCTGGCCCAGGTCATTAAATACTTTACCAGCCAGTTAACGTCTCTTTGGATTTTTTTCTGAGTTTTGAGAAGTTCTACCTATGGTCATATTTTGGGTTTTCAGACGATAGAAATATTAAAAATGCTTTCTGTGGAGTTTAACTTGGTGGTTATTCCATTTTCCCTGATGAAAAAAAGGTTCAGCCAGTAGTAATTTTAAGGTACTTCCCCTATCTGAGGTCCATGATCTACATGTCTTTTGTAGTGACTTGTTATTTTTTTGGTTTCTATTAAAGGGGATAACTTCTCTTGAATAACAAGTCCTAAAGCTCAGAGGTCTTGATCTCTTATGGACAAAGTATGAACTACTGCTTAACTTTTAAAAGAATGCAGGCAATTGGAACGAGCCTAAGTGTTAGGGAAATGACATGTCTTGAGAATACTTAATAGGTTTCTGGTGTGTTTTCCAATTGAAATGCTAAAGAATGCTAGGCCATTTTTTTAGGCCATTTTTGGTTATATGCTCCAAGCTAGTGAATGATGGACAGATGTGAACTTTGATTCTCGCAAGAAGTTCATGTCTTCAGTGCCTACAGCCCTGGTTCTTCAATGACTATTTAGTATGAACTTCAGCCAACACAGTTCTTGAGTACAATTGTGTAAAACATTTCATATCGTTTTGCTAGTTTGTTTACTTTAGCATAGTTCTTGGTGTTCTAGAAGACAGTCCCTGCACTGCATTTTGCCTTTTTGCATTTGAAGAAAACAATCGTTTTTAGTTGCTGGTTGGAGGGGGTGGATTTTTTTTATAGTGGTGGTAGTTTTCTGGTTTTGGGTGGTTTGGGGTTGTGTGGTTTCTTATTCTTTTTTGGAAGAGGGGCATTTCCCCCCCCCCCGCTTCTCTCCCTGTATAAATAGAGTTCTCCACAGGGAGGGTAAATTACGACTCCGCTATCCAAAGCACTTCAAACAGTCTCCGGGGACTTGAATACCTCAAGGCACTTGCTGCACATGGATTTGAGTAGAAAATATCATTGCCTTTGTAGCCCAGTTCTGTGAGATCATCAGTTTTTTCAAGTTTAAAAAGTACCGTAACTTTTAGGGAATAACTGGCTCCTACAGCTTTCTATTTGTTAGAGTGATCTCAATAAATTCTTATTTAAATCAACAGTTAGTAGTTTGGAATGAATCCATTTTAGGTTCCATTGGTTTTAATGAGCTATTTTTAACCAGTGGTAATACACACATTCGTAGTGTGCAGACTCAATACTTACCTTGCAGTTTTGGGTTTGACAGTCTCATTCAGCACTCGTAATTGATAATCAAACACTATCTCCTTGGTCACTGGATGACCGTAAGCAAGATGCTTGCTCACATGCCTGTGCAGTGGGGTGTTGAATTGAAATGAAAAACATATTTTTTTTGAAATTAAGAGCAGAAGCCCCTCAGTATTTTGAACATGAGTCAAATTTAATCTTCTACTGTGAGTTCACAGTGATCTCTTCTCAGCTTGAGTGGATTTACACTGAGAGTTTATGTTCTGCTCAGTTTATTGTTCCAATGACCTGGGCAAAACTCTTGTCTGTTGGAGTTCAAAGTATGACTAACAGAATGAGCATGAGGAAAAATGGTGCGAGGATACTAGAAACCAGGAGGTTTACCTTCTCGTTAAAAGCAATATTGTCTCTCTGCAGAGTCACCAATTATGGTTCATTTTAAAAATGTGTTTAAATCTGGCACATAGCAACCTTTAATACATAGGTGCTTTCTGATGAACTTTTGTCTTTAAACAGTCATGTAACACTCATGAGCTAATATTTTTGTGTAATTGCACTATTGAGCAAGTCTAATTACCAAGCAGTCACATGGCCTTACTGACCTCCTTTCTCCTGGCATTCAGCCTACCTGTTCTAAAATCACGAGTGCTACGTAACAAATGCAAGGGCCTTCATAACTTGTTTCATCTTTCTGGTTCTTATTGTTCCTTCTTTCAAGCTGTTAAATCAAGATGATGTAGTTCCATTGAGACATGCTTTTGCTATGTAATGAGTTTTCCAGTGTTGTTCACAGATAAAGGCTTGTGTGAGAGAGAAGTTACTCGGTACAAGTAAGACATGATGGGGGGAGATGCTAAATAGAAAATTGCTCAAATTTTGTCGATTGCCCTTAAACTTCTGGCATCAGTAGTAGCATCCATCTAATTGTGTCTACAGAATAGGCAAAGAATGTAACTTACGTACTCTAACAAGTAACCATTACCTACTTAAGAAAAAATGTGTTCGTACATACTCAGACTTTTCCGTATTAAGGAGAATGGGATTTCATATGAGCAGTGTCATTTAGGGGAGGGTTTCATTTAGCCCTGGTTTTAGTACAGAATGGCACTTGATCAAAATATATAAAAAGAAATGCAAACATTCCATTAGTTGCTGGATAAGAATTTACTTTGGCTAATTATTTACTTTTTTTAGTTTGTTTTTTTTTTGAGTCTACATGTATGTTTTTGATATGCTAGTTAAAAGGCTGGCATGCAGCAACTGATTTAACAAGATAGATTGTCTAATCTTGCCAATCCTTGAATTTCCTTTTTTTATCATTCCTGAAGAGAAGAACTTTCATTTTTAAAATATGAGAAATAAAATTTGTTTCATATATCTAGTAGACTTCTGTGAGAATATTGATGTGTTCAACATCCTGCAAAGTTCATTTCTGTTGTTATGGCAGATAGTCATACTGATTTAGGAGAAGGAAGCGATGTGATCTTTTGACACTCAGACCTCAAACCATAATTAAAACTAAAGATCAGAACAACAATAAAAAAAACAGAACGCAACAACTACAAAAAAAACCACCACCAACAACAACAACAAAAAAACCCAAAGTTTAATTTCCAAGACAATCACTGCAATTCATGGAAATGGAATTTTACTCTAAAAACTTAATACTTGGGTATCCTCCTTAGGCATCAGTTAAGTTTTGCTATTCTATACATCTGGTTTTGAAAATGTGCTCATAGTTTCGGGTCATGTAGGTAGTGGTTTGCTGTATAGAGATCTGTTTATTTGATGTGGGACTGCTGAAGAAAGTTTGTCAATGGAATTATTTTGAGTGATTTCAGTATTAAACCGTACTGTATCTTTAATTCAGGCAGGCAAAATTTGTGTATTATACTTTGTTAATTTTGGTGACAAATGCTTGGCATGGAAAAGGGAGTGCACCAGAACAGTTTTGATGTACCTGCTAAAACTATTAGAGAGCATCCAAAGGAGGGCTATGAAGATGGTGAAGGGTCTAGAGGGCAAGATCATAGAATCACAGAATATCCCGAGTTGGAAGGGACCCACAAGGATCATCGAGGCCAACTCCTAGGTCCCTAAAGGGCAACCCAAAATCAGACCATCTGTCTGAAAGCATAGTCCAAACACTCCTTGAACTCTGTCAGGCTCGGTGCCGTGACCACTTCCNATATGTCTTGCTCTCTAGGCCCTTGTCACTGGGTTTGTTCAGCCCAGAGCAGAGCAGACTGAGGGGAGGCCTCATGGCGGCCTGCAGCTTCCTCACGAGGGGAGCGGAGGGGCAGGCGCTGATCTCTGCTCTCTGGTGACAGCGACAGGACCTGAGGGAACAGCATGGAGCTGTGACAGGGGAGGGTCAGGCTGGGTGTTAGGAAAAGGTTCTTCACCGAGGGGGTGGTCACGCACTGGAACAGGCTCCCCAGGGAAGTGGTCACAGCACCGAGCCTGCTGGAGTTCCAGAAGTGTTTGGACAGCACTCTCAGACACATGGTCTGATTTTTGGGTGGTCCTGCATGGATCTAGGAGTTGGACTTGATGTTCCTTGTGGTCCCTTCCAACTTGGGACATTCTGTGATTCTATAAACATCCCTTTGTTTTCATGTTGTAACACTTAGGATGAACATCTCTTCTTCAATTTGTGAAATATTTAACATCAAGCCAATCACCTGAAGTATAAATAGAGACAACAAGGCTCATGGCTCTTCAGATACAAAGCTAGACATGCATCAAGTTTTGGGAGAAACGTTTGTTTCACATCTATTCTGTAGATACTTTGGGGTTTCTTTTACAGGATGGGTAGCATGTGCTGAACTCTGCCACTATAGCTTGTGTGTACCAGGTCCTGGAGCAAACTTGGGTTTCTGTGCTCTGTTCCAGACCTACCCGCCATGCCTTTCAATGAATTGCGTCAACCCCGGTTCAGTGCGCAACTGGCAGAACTTTTGTCCTGCCAGCCCACTAAATGGAGGGTGATTAATCTGTAAATTTCTAAGTCTATTATTGAAGAGTAGTAGATTGCTTTTAGAGGTCACTCATTCAGGTTAGAGTTTTAAGGTGTTAGTATTAAGGTGTTAGATCAGGAAACCCTCCAGCATCCTATACCTATGTTGCCCACCTACCCTCCTTCCCAGAAGGTGTTGTCTACCCCAGAAGTGCCCGCAGTTCAGCGATTCCCTCTGTAGTTCCTGGTGTTACATGATCTAGTCCTGTGATTTGCAAAGTACGTCACTGAACCACGCTGACGTATGTACTCGCAGCTCTAATCCTGCACTGTTGATGAAAGGGCTGGTTCCACCCTCTCGTGATAGCACGAGCACACAGCCCTGTGGTGAACCAGGTTAGCTCGTCGGCCTGTCCAGAAGGGATTAGTCACCGGTTCTGGTGGGATTACATTGTGCCACAAACAAGTGGTGGTGGTGGTAGCGAAGAGGCAGGAGGGGGAAGGACAGTACCTCTTCCTCTAGCGGCAGTGTGACTTGGTTCCAGGCTGAAACAACTGTGTAACTGTAGCCTGCATTGTTCGCGTGTGTAGTAACCACAGGGTGTTTTTTGGAAGGTGATTATTGGTTTCTTCTGTGGTTTCTCCATTTGTCGACACCCTGTGAAGTTTTATTATCGAAAATAAGTATTGGCCTTTTTACTGTGTGAGGGGAAAGGCCCAAATTATTTTTTTTGTCATACTGTCAGAGGTGAGAAATAACTCTGCTGACTGAGAAATTACACTATGCTTGCTTGTTTCTCTTGGTGAATGGCTTGTATTGCCAGATTCTGTAACATACTGTTATTAAATCGGGTGACAAGCCTGTACTGGCTGGCCAGGGAGAGCAGGTGGTACTGCAAACCAAATCTTACATAAAGTGTTCAAAATGTTGTTTTTTTCCAGGTAGCAGTTGTCATAGGACAGAACAATTCCAGTCAGCACTTATACAATTTGCTTGTTGACTGCAAGATGGATCTTGAAGGAATCTAATTCCTCAGGTAAAGAAGTTTTGAGGTTTTAGAGACCTGGTTTTATACCACCAATCTCTAGGTTTGAGGACCTCTAGAGAAGGTCTGGGTAAAATGTTCTTTAAGTAAGAGGAGCGTGTGGACTTTGTGACTAAGACCAAGGGACAAGTGTGCTCTAGTGTGTCGTCTTCTCTTGGGACCAGAAATCTACTTTTGTTTTATTTTACTGAAATATCAATAGGCCACATTCTTTACTTGATCGGGGGAAGTAATCTGCCTGCAGCTTGTGCTCTTTACTCCTCTGGTCACAAAAGGGAGAGGGTGATAAACCCCAAACAAACACCATCTATGGTGAATGTGAAAACAGCTTTTTTAGGCAATCAAGAATACAGATTTTTTTTTTAACTGATCAATATGTAGCAGTATCAGTGAATTCTGCATCAGTTTTTGAAAGCAATTTTTTTTATCTTTCTCTTTTTGTCCATTTTCATGTAAGAAAGTATATTTTCCTCCAGTTTGTGAATATGTCTACGAATGGCAGATAGTCTTGAAACATATTTCATTATGCAAATATTGCAGAAAAAACTGTTTGTTATCACTGGGCCTTCTGAACTGTTTGCTTTATGGCACATAATCTACAGAATAGAAGTCTGTATTTTCAAGGAAAGCGATTCTCTTCCGTACTCAATTCCTGGCAGGCTGTCAGGTCAGTTATATAACAAGTGATATGAGGAAGGTCAAGCTGCCAGTGAAGTCAGCCATTTTTTTCAGTGTAGAAGTTGCACTGAAGTCTGTGATGTATTAATCTGTGTATTGAAAGAAACCCTTCACTTTAGGGCATTTTGTTACCTTCCCATAGTGAACTAAAAAGGCAAAAGTCAGCTTGATTGTTTAAGTAATGTGGGAGTATGTGGCTTTGTGTTTTATAGGTTTAGTATGTTGCATATCACGTTTTATCAGATTTAATAGCAGTGCCTGTGGTTACATCTAGGAAAGGGTTTGATTAGTGGGGTGAGAACTTTATGGTGTTTTGGTGCAATACATTTAAGTTTTCACAACTCTAATTTAAATGTGGGTCAAGGTTAGTTTGTGTTTCTATGTACTTCTGGCTTTCAAGTTCTTTGCAATCTAGGACAACAGGTGAACTATAATTGCAATGTTCTTCTAACCCCGAAGCCTCTGTATATTTTTCAGGTCACCTTTAAGCAGTTGCTTCCACTACTTTGGAGTTTATTGTGCATGTGAATGTTTCTTTTTACAGGGGTAAAGGTTTAGTGGAGGTGAAGGATAGTGCAGAAAGGACTGGGGAAAATAGGTCAATATTGCAATGTTCTGAGTATGTAAATAGAGACAGCTGCAGCAAAAGTCTATATGAATATCTATACATTTGGAGCAGTTATGAATCTGGGAGGATACTAATTACTAATGTTGAGATATTATTAAGAATTAACACCTCAGGTTTGTTAGCATAGACAATGGCTGAGCTGCGGTGAACATAGCTTCCAAAAATACGCAATTTTTTTGTGAATTGTGTACTGGGATTCTTTTTTAAAAAATTACCTTAGTATTCGAAGGGTCAGAAAGGCTATATTGAGTAGGAAATTTCATAATACGGCTTCATAAAGAAATTCAGGTGTCAAAACTGTTGGTCGTAATCTCTAGAAAAGTGCTAACACAACAAGTTTGTTGCAATAGAATGGAACCTGTTCAGGGTATCAGAGACGGAAGGGATTTCTTCAGTTGAACATTGACCTGGATAGTAATTGTGTCCTTCGAGTCTAATTTCTGAGGTAACAAGCGTGTGATGGTCATTTACATTTGAGCTTTTTGTTATGCACTGCTTCCTCCTGTGACTTAATTGAAGTCATTTTCTGGGCCTGCTGTGAAAACTGTCTTTGCCTTAGTGTTCCTTGACTGGTAGGAGATCACTTCCTTTCCTGTTCAGTCACATACATTTTTTTTTAACACATGTTTGTACGTCTGTGATGCTTGCACAGCCATGAAAAGTGAAACCTGCAAAATTCTTGCACTGAGAGTTTGATTCCTTGCAGAATGCAAACTCCCGCCCTTTTAAAATGAAAACCAGAAATCCTGGAAAAAACCTGTTTAAGCTCAAATCTCAAATGGGGAAATTATAAAGTATGAATGCGGGTTGTTATTGATTCTTCAGTGATGGAGATGAAAAATCTATGGCATGAGCTACTTAGGAACAACTCCTGTCACGAAAGCTTGGATTTTTCTGTCTGCTATCTTTTTTATTACGTTTGCGTTTTAAAAGCTTTGTTAGTAACTACATTGATTGTAATTTGCTGTTTTCCTAGGATGTGGGGCTATGCGCTATGTCAAGGTTAGTTTCTGCAGTTTGGGTTCCGTAAGTGTGCAAGTGCTCAAGGCAGACCTGACTGTGTGCTGTCCCACCAAAGTGTGAAATCCATGGCCTGGGAAAGGTTTTAACTTTTACAGTAAAGAGCCTGTGCATTTCAGCAGTTCCAGAACTTTGTTTTTTTTTTTTCTTAATGCAAATGCCAACACTCTACTTACCTTATAGGTAAAGGATATAAACTATGCTGCCTGTCTTGTGGAAGGGCAGTCCTGAAGGACCGCTGTCAATGAAGGAGGGAAACAATACTAGTTCTAAGTAAAATGAGGGATGAAGTTGATGCGATTTGCAATGAGTTTGCACAATTATTACAGCAAATCCAAGAGAACTCTGAAATTAGCTCCAGATCATCCTTAGCTGCAAGAAGAATCCTCAAAAGAACGAAAGTGAGAGGGCAACCACTATCAGAAAAAACGAGTAAATAAATAGGTAACTCCTTCATGTAGGTTGCTTCATGAGTTATGTAGTGTGTACGACATGGTCACAGTCTGCACAGTCATGATTTTGCTATGCACTGAAGATGTGCAACACCATGGCGAGCTTATCTCGGTTTTGCAATCTCTGTAGTTCTGAAGTACCGGAGAAGTGTACAGAGGACTGTGGGGCTCCATTTTATAGAGCAGCTGGCATTAGAAATAGTTAATGTTTGATCTCCGATACATTGGATTAATTGAAGAATGGAGAAAAAATTTCTTTGCAATGTTCTATTGTGAGCTTGCTATGAGCTGAAATTGATTTTTGCCTGTTTTTTGATTTTTTGCTTATAAATTCAATGGCATCAAATAATTTTTTTCCTTTTCATATTTCACATACTTGAGAATAAACAAAATGACTTTTTCTCAGAGGATATTTGTGTGTCTGGTCAGGTTTCAGTGGCTGTTTCTTAAAATAGCTGTGTTAAAGTAGGAAAAGAGAATAACACAGCTTTTAGCATAGATTGCCTGATATTGTTTTCCTTATTCCTCTCGTGGGAGAGGCATGCCCATAAATCTGTAGGCTTGAGACATGCATTTAAAATAAAATATTCTACAGAATAATTTTTGCCATCAAAGTTTCAGAGGGGTCTTTTTATGGGGAGGAGGTTGCATTTTGGTGGTGGTCTGTGTTTTTACGAGTCTTGCTAGTAGTGAACTCAGAGTTGAAGCTATCCAAGTTCTAATGAGGGTGATCAAGCAAAGGGCGAAGCATTTGTTTTATTCAGGTTGCCTAGGGATAATTCCGGTGACTTCCTGACGTTATATTTCGGTAGATGGCAGGCTTCATAAGATGTAGTTTACTGTGTTTTGTCTGTGTTTCTTTTCAGACAACGTAGCTGTTTGCTATTTACTGCTATTATGCATTATATCCCAAATCTCATGAATGCTTTTTCATGTGACTTTATACTTTTTCATTTTCTTTTCTCCAGCATACTCTGTAACTGGTATGACCTGGGAACATTTTCTGGTATCTGTTTTCTTTAGTTCATGACAAAGGAAAAATTTTTAAATCACTATTATGTTGATAGTTCAGCTTTCCTTGTGGTACATTTTCCCCTTTTATTCCAAGGCTTTCATAATCTGATGAGACCCATATAAAAACTAGTTTTGACCATCTAGTCATGGTATTTTTTCAGTGAGCAGAGCTCTTTCATTTCTGTATTTGACTGAAATTTCCCTTCTGTAAGCCAACTGCCAAGGAATTTACTGGTGAGTATTTTATTTCAGTGGTAGCGTTGTTTTTCTAAACGATGAAGAAAGTCAAGGGTTGGTGAGGATGTGGATCTTCCTCTTCATTACATTTGAGATTTTGGCCCCCTGCATTTTTTTTCAAATATAACTCCACCAGCCTTTCTTTTTCAGTGCCAGCTCTGAGACTTTGTTAGTTTGCCAAAGAAATGTTCTTCAATGCTGCATTTACTAAAGGTTTTACTAGAGTTCTTTGCTTCTTCCATAGGAGACAGCACAATAGGCTTGCAGTTCTGGCACTGGAGGTCGGGCTTTCAAACTGAGAAGTGGTACTGCTGATCAGATGCTGCTCTTGCAGCAGCAACCTTTCTGTTTTTTTTTTTTATGATTTTACATTTTTTTCTTCTACTACTACATCTTTCTTCCAGAATCCTACCTTTGCAGTTGCTCTGGCTGCTGTTGTACTGCTTGTCCAGCGCACTGGTAAAGTAAAAAATAATTATTTTATTTTTTTGCTGTTCCATTTGAAGAGAGTGATATTTGCAGGAGTAGGATCATTAGATATGATTTGTTCCCAAGTGAAAGTGTGGGGGAAATTTCAAAAGCTTTTCCACTTGCAGTACCGTGTTGTCATCGATTCCAGTATTCTTTTTTCTGAACTTACACATTTTTGAGAAGACTTAAGGTAAAGTAGGCTTTGGAGGGATTTGGTTCATGTGCTTTGTTTTTCTGCATTTGTAGTATGAGCTATGCCTGTCAGAGCCTTTCTACTAACTGAAGCTTTAATTAGGATGTGCTATATGGTAATGCATAGCTTGCCTTTCGTTGGACTGTGTCGTCTTTCACTTGAAAGTCTTAGTTTCTTTTGCTTACCTCTTAAAATTTAACTTGAATGTAAGCTTTTGATCTCAGGGTTTGTATGAATTGATCAAAAATACAAGTCAGTATGATTGAAATTTGAAGCTTTGTAGACCTAGCTCTACAGAGATGATCTTTATTTTCTTCATGAGGTTAAGATACAGTTCAATGAAAAGTTAGTGGTTGTCTTTTTTTCCTTTCTCATAAGGTTAATGGTCGTTAATAGCAACAATAAACAGGAAATTAAGTATTTGTCAGTGTTACTTCCTGGGTTTGGGTTGTACCTTTGTATGTTCCTGCTGCAGCGTTCATGCAGGGTTAAATACAGTTGAAAAATATCAGCTTTGCCAGTCGTTAATGAAGGTTTTTGTCTTTTGTGCAGATTTAATATTATTTCGACCTGTAATTAACAATAACGTTTACCAGCTTTGCGTGGCTGTGGTGCCGAACCAGCCTGTTTATATAGAAGATTGCTGCCAAATATTGACGCTGGCTCGGGACACGTCGTTCGCGAGTAGTTGTTCATTTTGACAGCTTCCCATTCTATTTTTTGTCAGCCCCCGATTTTGCACGTTGGCTTGGTACTTTTTGAGCTCTGAGCACGTATTAGATTTCATTTAACCTTTTGGTAGTAACGCTTCTAAATGCAACGCAGGGGAACAGAGCTGCTCTGCTTCTTGTAAATGCTCAAAGGCTTTATCTGGCTTTGTTGGGAATAAAGTTCAACTGAAAGTTATAAATCATGGCTCAACCCTTCTGAAGTGAACTAGAATTTCAGCTCCTACTACAACAGTTACATGTAACCAGAAAAGTAGGTCATTGTGGCAGGGAGTAGTCCAAACAGCGGCTGGTTGCTGCAGCAACGACCTACTTTAAGAAACTATTTTTGTTGATTCATATTGAAATGTTCTTCTTACAAATAGTGTAAGGAAATGATCAGCTTATGAGCAATGTAGTGATGAAAGCTGCAGAGTTTGTAGACTTCTTTTTGTCTCTTCCCCCCCCTCCTTGGTCTTGCCCCTTGATCTTGAAGTATGGGGTTAAAGCAGATAAGGTTTGTTTTTCTGCAGTTTGACCTCTAATGGGGAAAATCTCTCCTTGCGTGAGGCGCTGCATAGCAGTAATACTGTGGTGATTAAGCAAGTTTCTAGTTTAGAGGCTGCAAGTGCCCCCCTATCATTTTCATCTATAGAAATAGCCTTAAAGCAAAAAAATATATAGAGAGAGTCTTTCTCTCCCTCTCTAGTTTCTTAGGAGTATATCTCTTCTGGAATGCCAGTGGTTTGTCTGCTTGGTGTTCCACTGCTCTTCTTGTTTTTAACCGCTTTGTCTTCAGCAGAGGCTATCCGCCTTCAGGAAGGGGGGCTTGGTGTGTCCTGTCCCATGCCCCCCCCATTTTTGTGTTTAGGTTTGCAGTGTTCCCTTCTGCATCTTCTGTATTGCTGTCAATTCTGGTCCTGGCACAAGCAAACTGGAAAAAATAAACTGATCATGTGGAGGGTGTTGTTATCCAGTTGTCTACCTTTATTCTTTCAATAGTCAGAGAAGTAAAAAATCTATAACAATGGTGTTCTTTGGTAAATTAATTTTCTTCTTCTGAAAGGAATGGGCAGACAGGTAAAATATTAAAGCAAAACAACAACAAAAAACAATTCTTGTAAAGGTTTCATTCTTCTGAGAATAATTTCTGAGCTACTATTACTTCAGAGATGCTTGAATATCAGTTTTTAGCTATGTAGTACGGTTCAATGGAACACCATAATAACTTCATCAGGATTAATTAAATTCAGTTGCTTCAAGTGAGGTATTTTGTGTTGGTCCTGCCCTTCACTGAACTGCTGTTGTGGCAGATGAAGATAGCACATTTATCTAGAGGTTACTTGATTTTTATTTTTCTTTTCTTTTTTTTTTTCCCCCTCCCCAGCTATTATGCCTTGAACTATATTTCAGTTTTGTATACCAGGGCTTACATTACTGAGCTCAGTGCATCTTTTTTGTCAGCTTTAGACTTTGAAATGGAAGGTCCCTGCAGTGTGGAGTGAGCCGTTGCCTCCATTGGTCTGCTCATACACAGAAAGCTGGGGACAAGGAGGAGTATTTCTGGACTTAGAACTTGTCCTTCTGAATCGGGTTGCAAGGCTGTGTCTTGCTGGACTGTTCTGATCTCACTTGTTCTTTCAAAATGATCCGTAGCTGTTATTTTCTCATGGACAGCGTGGATTGCAGTGAGTAACGTGGCTGGGCTATTTTATTCAGTGACAGGAATAAAAAGCAGGCCAGCTCTGGTTTAATTACATGAAGCAGCTCATTTAAATAAGAGAACTTGGATACATGTGAATAAGGAGCTTTAAACTTATTTAAATATGAGCATGTCTGTACTGTCAAGTAACTGAGTTTTGTAATTTGCTTCTAGGTCATATTTCCCCAGTAGTCCATGTTGCAAATGCATTTGTCTGCTCCTGGGCTTTCTTTTATGGATCCAACTAGTTTCTTTCTGCAAAGAGTCAGCATAAGGAATTGAAAGTCAAGTAATAAGGACTTTCGTTTAATGGATTGGAATTAGAGGATTAGAGAAAAATAAACAGAATGCATACATAGAGTGGAGGACTCTGGGGAAGAGACTTAAGTGCGAGCCTGTTAGTTTCTTATCACCAGCAGGCTGACCTTTGTAACAAGCAAGTAATTTGAGAGTGCGTTGCCCGTTAAATGGGAGTGAGTTTGGATGAGTAATAGTTGTCCTTTGAGTGTGGAGTTAGATCCAGATCTTCACAAAGAGTAGATATGCTATTCCCTGTGAAGCAGGGTTCACAAAGTAGGAGCCAAATACAGATTGCTGTTTGGAGAACATGAGTGTCTCTTGAATGGGACAAAAGCAGTGCGCTTCCTTCCTTTGGGAAGCGCTAGTCGTGAAAAGGTAGTTCAGTTGGAAAGAAATTAATGAGGAATGAATGATATGGAAGGAAATGCTAGCTTTGTGTCCAGTGTAAGCTAGGTTAGAGTCAAATGATTTTGTTTCTTCATACAGCGGTAATGCTTGCTGTAGCTGGCATTTACCCCACTCTGTATGTGAGATGGTCTTTGCTACGTAGCTTCAAAGAAGATCCACTGAAAAGGACTCAGCTTGAAGATGTGCTGAGATTAAATTTTAAAACATTGGTTTCTCTCAATTATTGTTTGAAGTCCCTTCTTTTGTCCTTTTCCGAAGAGTTCAATTTGTTGTGGTGGTGTTTTTTTTTTAAGAGCCTCTTTCACCGAAGTTATGAATACTTCAGCTGTACTTGGGCTTGGGTGCATCTTGTTGTCTTCTTCCAGCACAGCTTTGCTTTGGCTTAAAGATAAGAAGAGTTGTAAATGGCAGAGGAAAAAAGCCGAGCAATGCACTTCTTGCTTTGCGTTCGTGCACGGATCAGCTCACGCTGAGTTACGAAAGGTGCCGAAGTCCTGGATTGCGCTCTGAAGGAGCCGTTCTTCCCCCACTGACTGCAGAGCGAGCCTGCGGGAGACTGGTTGGTTCCCGCAGCCAGTTCACTTCTGTGCCTCGTGCTGAGTAACGTGAACTTCTTCCTGCTCTTGGTATAAGCTTACTATCAAACGCATTAGCGTGTACCTTTTGGGGAGTGGAAGTTGTATGCGGTATTCACTGAAACAGCGTAATGTAATAAGGCATGCCTCTGTGTGACCTTGATTTGGTAACAGGAAAATACTGCTATGGCCTGCTGCCAAAGGATGCTGTGGAGTGTACATAACACTTAAATCCTGTCTGAGCTTAATCTTCTTACGGTTTCATAAGAATATACTGCTTGCGCTGTCTAAGATGCATTGGTTGGCGGCAAATGGGAAAATACATTGATAAAATACTAAATATATCAAGTTTGAGGTACTTCTCAGTGTCTTACACAGTTTCAGTATTGCATGAAACCTGCCTTCTGATTCCTGTAGAAGCTAATATGAGGAATATGCTTACCTAAGTGATATTGGAGTTTCATAACGTCCTAACTGAACTTGTGACAAAATAGAAGATATGTATGAAAGAAAGGCTTAATCTTGCTCTTCCCGTGAATAAAGATAAATGTGGCATGATTTATTAACACGATCAGTGTGTAACACTGTAAACTATACTCATTCAAATACAAAAATGTGATGTGCAGTATGTAATATTCTTTTTATTGAATCCAGTACTTTAACTCTGAAAGATAAAGGAGTATCTGATAGCAAAGTTGAAAAAAAAATTGAATAGGAAAATAAAACCAGCAGCCATTAGGCTGCTTAAGGTAATTCTGAAAGATGAAGTCTGGGTGGTGATCAAATATCCGTAATGCCGTGAGTCTCTTGTTTGACAGTGCTTTTCTGTGTTGGGGAGATTGAAATTAAGGGCTTGGCTTGAGGATTAGTGGTTAGATGAGACATTTTAAAAAGATTGGTTAAACGGAAGTTTGGATGGATTGCTGGAATTTGAGCAGTCATAGGTAAAATATTAGTTTAGGAATGAAACAAGTTTTAGCACTGTTCTTTTTCACTCTTTTTTTTTTTTTTTTTTTTTTTTTTGTAACTTCTTCCTTAGAATGGGGAAGGCTAACAAGATTCCTTTCTTATGTTGTAGTGGCTGTGAAGTGTAAGATTCCTGCCTTGTCTAACAGTTGAATTCAGAACCTGGATTAGTTCAGGGAAGAACTGAAACTGGTTTCTCAGTTCCTAATGGTTTAACACCACTAGTTTTGGATGTGAATGACACCTGAAAGTGAAGTCACTGTGTTTTAAGTCCCCTCAATTCCCAGTAACTCTCCTCACTTTATACTGGCAAGGAAGGTTCTCTGTGGTTATGGTTTCTGTTTTTTTATCATTCCTAAAAATAACCCCAAAGGACAGAACTGTAGCCTTAAAAAGCATGTCTGAAAGCATCCCTCCTGCAAGTGTCCTCCTAAAGAAAGATGCTACCACTTTAGCAGGCTGCTACGGACTCCTTCTCTGGAGAAAGTCTTTAGTCTTGTTAATAGTGCCGAGCCCGGATGGCCGTGTGATACGGTGCGTAGTTTTGCTCATTTTGTTAGCGGATAACTGTGTTAACGTTGTTATTTAAATTCTGAATTTCTGCCTTGAGGTGATACCGGTTTACTTCAGTTGCATCTTAGTTAAAATTACAATCTGCTTTATTACTATAATCTGTTAAAATTATGATCTGTGTCATACGAACCAGTTTCTGGCAGTCCCTCTTCTGCTGCAGAGGGGCAAGGCGTTTAGTTCAGCCATCAGACCCCAAGCAGCCTTCGTGTGGATGGCAACAAGGAAGGTTGTGAGGTTTTCTTGGAGCTAAGATTTTATGTAAGTGTCTTTTAAGTAATACGGTCTTCAGAAGTGTTCATGAAAATTCTGGATATCCTTAATATAGTTAGATGACCCTGAGCAAATGTGTGTAATGCCCTCTAAGAATGGTGCTTGAAGGCAGGTATGTTTCTCATGCTTGTAACTACTTTGCA
This sequence comes from Anseranas semipalmata, assembly GCA_013399115.1. Lineage (NCBI taxonomy): Eukaryota > Metazoa > Chordata > Aves > Anseriformes > Anseranatidae > Anseranas > Anseranas semipalmata. The sequence continues at coordinate 15,926 of VXAA01006959.1, forward strand.
TTGGCATCTTATTGGGTTACAATAATAAGGTCTTTTCTGTCTCCTTCCATCACCTGTCATGCATGTACCTTATACAGTTTGCTCCTGGGAAATTAATGGTGAACGTTCCTTCCTCTGGTTTGTCCAAGGGAAGCTGAAGACCAGATGCAGAAACGCAGGCTGATGCTCATATCAGATAAAATAATCTGTGCATCCTTTTTGTGTCTCTTTAATGAAGCTATGCTGTGCACTTCTTGTACTTATTCAAGGTGAAAAAGAAAGTGCTTTCTCATTTTGACTGTTAGGTTGAGAAGAAAAAGTTATTTTAGATTGCAGACTCAGAAACATGACCTGTTACTATAAGGAGATATTTAAATAGCTCATAATTGCCACACTTTGGGGAAAATGTATCATAGAGTTCAAGGCTAGGAGCTGTTACTTCATAGCTACTGTGAAGAAACTTTGCTCCAAGAGTTCATATACTGCAGAGAACGCTTTTTAATGAGATGGGGGGGCTCCTATTTAGTTTCGGTTCACAGACTAATTTTCAAGTGTGTTAAGCTGAGGAGAGAACATGTTTTCGATGGCTTTGGTGGGAAAGCTCAAATTTTGCTGTGTCTGTGCTAGAGTGCTGCTCCTAATTACGTTTAAGTGCCTGCAACTGAGGAAAATGTCTGCGTGTTCCTGTCCAGCAGTAAGCACCCGTGCGTGGAGCTGGTCATGCAGAACTGTTTTCACTTGCAGTCAAGTGTTACCAGCCAAAGTGAAACCTTGGAAAGCTAGTTTTATGACACTCTTCTCTTCCAGATTCCATAATAATTCACTGTGACAGTGCATTGAATGCTGAGAATTACTGTTTTATCCTTTTTTTTAGTTTGCTTTGTATGTGTGTGTGGGGATGCGTGTGCATGTTGTGGATATCTTATTACTCCTCCCTTGACATACATATGTGTTACAGATAGTACGTGAACTTGTTAGGATAGGCATTCCAATGCCATGCCAAAATTAGAGGAAGTGCTGGAATTCAAAGTTGTTCCAGGGAGTTGGTACAATTAAAAATTTCCTTTCATGTATGCATAGGTTAGCATGGTGGATGATTGCAGAAATTCTGGAAGGTAAAATTTATTTCCTTAAGTTCAGCATAATTTGTGTCTGGATATACCTAAAACTAGATGTTAATCGGTGTGCATTTAACCGAGTTGCTGTGCTGCTTCTGCACATTTTAAAGGTACTTATGAGAAAGAGGAGCTGAAAACTTTGGTTATGACAAATTGTCGATTCAACTGAATTTCTTGGTAGTGGTTATACCTAGGAGCAGTGGTTTAAGAAGATGCGTTTCTAATTGAGCAAGGCAAATCTGCGTAAAGCATTTTTTTGGACTAATTTTGTTCTCATTTTAATGAGAAAATGCCTTTAGATGTGGTATTGCATAAATACAGTTGGTGAAAACAAAATTTAGGAGTTTCATTATTTGCAGCACATCTTGTTAAACACATCTGGTCCAACCGAAGGGTTCAAATAGGCTTAATAAATTGCATGTTTATTCTGAGTAATCACTTGTAAACTGAATCCATGTTCTGAAATTCAAAAGCAGTGTTCTTTTGCATTGTTGTTACTACAAATACCACAGGGTCGCTAGGGTTTAATTTGGTCTTTATCTTTGAGCAATGTGCTTTCAGTGACAGCGGTGCAGCCCGAGCTGGGATTTGGCTGGTCCTCGTTCTGGTTCTGTTCGGGCAGGGGGAGATGGTTGGGTTTGTGAAGCTCTTCCCCATGCCCCCCTCGGCTCTCCCTCTCTCTTCCTACATGTATTTAACAATTTGAGTCTAGACCATTGTTTTCTGTGTTTTTTTAAATATATGAAAGAATTTGCTGGAGATTGAAGTGCAGGAGTGTGGTAAGATAGTTGAGCAAGATAATAGAGGAGATATGGGGAACCAACAAAATAGAGATTAAACAGTATTAAGGGCAAGTTTAGGGACCTTGGATGTGAATTGAAGACTGGGTCAGTGTGTGTAATCTTCTTGAACAGGATTTTGTGCCAGGTCCAGACTAGAAGTTGTATGCTATGATCAGTTAGGAAAAAACAAATTGAGAAAATCGAGGGAACTGACGTGCGGATAGGAAGAAAAAAAAAAAAACCTAACCCTTTCCTGAGAGACCAATTTTTGTTTTGAAATAGTTATGAGCATTTTATATTAACAGTTTCTCTTAATACCTTTTCCCTATATTCTGTGATTTGAAGTTTAAAATAAACAAAAGCAGATCTCTCCTGTACTGTTCCAAAGTCATCTGGGACACCCTTGCAGTTTGTCTTCATAGCGAGATTTATGAAGTATGTGTGAACATGTATTTTCCTTGGAAGCAAGATTGAGGTGGATAAAATTAATGATAAGGACTGTAATTCCAGGTTTAAAAAAATAATAATAAAATGAAGCTGTACTTTCCAAAGTCAGCCTGGAAGTGACTTTGGCCTACGAACTTAGGGCCCAAATTCTCTTTAAAAGAAGCAGGTGTGACTCTAGTCTAGATTCCAGTATTAAAATGACCACTACATGGTTTCTAACTAACTGAGTATACGGAAGTTTCTTTTTAGACGCAGAATATCTTACTTCATGGCCTCACTACCCTGCAGTTTTTTCAAAACACCGTCTAACAAAGTGAGCATTAGGTGTTTTGGTTTCATTGCAGTCATTAAACATATAAGTGTGGTATCCCGCCAAAAAGCTGTTTTCTTGTACGCTGGCTTCCTCTGTCCCTTGCTTTCTGGTACCCTCAGGTCGAGTGAGTCGTACATTTTCGGCAATAGCATCTAGGGGATTTTCCTCTTGGCCTTCTGTATGTTATTTTTTGTCACAGCTTTTTTCTTACGAAGTTGAGGGCAATGTGTGTTAGCCATCACTTATCTATTGTTAAATCTCTAGAAAATGTGAAGGAGAAAAGATTAGTCCTGTTTCACAGTTTTGGTAGGTTTAAAACTGTCATGTATGCTGTACCCCTCTTAGAAGGTGTAGCATTTTACTTGTAACTGTTTATTTTTTAGAATTCATTCTAAGAAATAGGAGTTTCAATAAACCCGTTTGCTGGGTGCCTTGTCTCCGTAACGCTCGGGGCGCCCGCAGCCTGCAGCTCTGCCCTGCGCTGAGTTCTCCGCACCGGCTCGTCCGGGCCACGCTGTCCCCAGAGCCTCTGTGGCACCGCCGTCCTCGCGCTGGTCGCGGGCTGCTGGCCTCGTGGCCTCGCGCCTCCATGTCGCGTTGTTACGGCAGGTTCGCGCCGGGGGGGAGTCTCTCCTTCCTCTCTGGGTGTCGCTTCGGGTTGGTGGCGGGGAACCCAATGACGTGTGCGTGAAGCTTAACGCCTGCCCTGGTCAACACAGGCTTTGGAGAACGCCAAGAACGTTATAAGCAGGAACGGCCAACAGAGGGTTTGAGCAGCACCTGATGAAGACTTTACTTTTACTGTAGAAATAGGGACACTGATCTGGGGACCCACATCATCTCTCTTTCTAGGTGGCCACCACCAGGCAGAGTTCTCCCCGCCTTTTTTGTTTGTCTTCCCCAAAACAACCTTCACCAGCAGTTCCTTTTAGTAACTGACCCCGCTAATTAGTCTTTGGGGACCTGTCTCAAAATCCTTTGTGCAGCTGCTTGTTCCCCTTGAAGACTTGCACATTTGTAGCACCCCACTCCCTCCCTGTTGTTTTTTTGTTTGCTGGTTTGTTCATTAAAAATTTGGGTGAAGCTATAGCCAACATGTGTGGCATTCCTCGTTATAAAGAGGGCTATTTTTATAAATGAAGGCCAAAGGGTTAGTTATGACCATCTAGTCCTCTGGTATGCTATTTTTAGAAACAGTTCAGGCTGCTGTGTTGTAAGGGGCCTTGGATTAAGTTTCGTAGCAGTATGCCAGCAGCTGATTGTCTGCTTTTTTACTGTGGGGTGCTCGTTTTCTTTGGGGTGACAAGACACTTCTAGTTTTAGTTAAGGCTTGAGTATGTGTTAGTCTATTCCAGAACTGAATGGCGTTGAGGTAAAAACTTAAATGAGAGTTTAGTTTTTTGAATTATGTGCCATTGAATGTATTATAGGCTATTGAACTACTATAAGCTAAGTGTAGTTAGAATGTGAACACGCATGCATGCATCACCAAATACACACTAAATAATGAAGATCTGATAATCTTTGTTGGGTGGTTCCTCAGTTCCCTTCTACTGTAAAATTATCTGGTCTGCCTCAAAGTAAACGTTTCTTTACACTCCTTTGCAGGTTTCTGCTTCAATGTCTTGAGGATCTTGATGCCAATCTACGGAAACTAAATTCACGTTTGTTTGTTATTCGTGGACAGCCAGCAGATGTTTTCCCCAGACTTTTTAAGGTAAATGCTAGAAATGCAGAGTTTTTTCACCTTGCTGTTTGTCTGTAAATATGACTGTCAAATTCATTTCAACTAGGAATATTTCTTGTATGAGTGTACTTCTATGCAAGTTGCTATCTATGCAAATACTTAACATACTGTTGCAATTTCTCTTTCAGGTTGTTTTTTATATGTGGATTTTACCCCCCTCTAATGTGCATATCACCAACTAAACTGAGTTCCTCTTAGACTTTACAGTTTTTGTTCTTTTTCTCTCCAGAAATAGTACTGATTTCTAATGGTTTCCGAAGTATAGGTACTGTATATTACTACGTTTTTCTTTCCAAATTTCCTTTGAAATAGTGAAACGTAATTCTGCGCATATGAATACAGCTTCAAAGCCTGACCTGCAAGAGCAGTGTTTTATTTAGGCCAAATCTCTGGTGTGGTTACTTCTTGGCCATTAAACATGGTTCAATACGTTTTTTGGTGGCAATAGGCTTGTTTTTAAAAAAAAAAAAAAAGGCAGAGTTATCTGTTCAACTTCTAAGTATTATTCTTGCCAAGTTTCTACGTATTTGGCTGAGTATTTTTCTGAGGTAGTGTTATACATGATAAGTTGCAGTTGTTCTTGATGTGGAGAATGGTGAAGTTGAACTTAAAATTGAAAATTCTCAACTTCAGTTTGGTCTGATGCCTGTTCTTCACAGGCTATTTAATAATACCAAAAAGCAATTTATAATTAAAGAAGTTCAAGGCTTTTGCAGGAAAGGGTCTTATTATTGAACAAACTAAAACTGAGGGGTTGTTGCTGATATTTTGTCTTACCTGGATAATAGTGTATTTAAGTTAACAATACTGTAATACGATAGTAAAAATTAACATTTCACAAATTAATTTTAAAAGTTTTTAGGGAATGACTGGATTGAGGTGACTGAGATAAGCAAGACTGGGGGGAAAAAGAAATCTGTTTTTCCAGAGAGACTGTCCACTCAGGAGTTTAATTCTCAAGTCTTCAACACCAAGCTATTAAAATAAAAAAAACATATTTGCTCTTCATTCTCATGCTTTAATTGCGAAGGTGCTAACGGGATGATACTCTAGCTGGTCTTTTTTTGATTTCTACTCAGTGAAGAACTTCCTGCACTAGTATTGTGACGTTAGTTGCTGCTTGCAGCATACTAACTGGATATTCAAGGTGGTTGAGATCTTCCTGCCAAATTTGGTTTGATTGCATTTATTAGGGACAAAGATCTTGCTGTTGTGTGTGTTGCTTCTGGGTTTGAGAGACCTATAGCAAGTTTTCTTAAATTTTTCAATGACCACTTTGACAACTGCTGTTTTAGGTCTTCCTACTAGGCTGATCTTTCTATGCCTAATGGCATTAGAGTGCTGCATTTTCAGAGCACTATTTAAGTGCTGAGAAGGAAATGAAAATGTCATACAGATAATATTCAATGAATGTTCATGTCTATTTGTCTTCTGGTTCCTCAAATTGCCAAGAAGTGTCCTTATTGTATATATGTTTGCTCAATGTGCGAAGAACACATGCAGGTGTTTTTTTGCCTGAAAGAGGATAACTTCAAGCAAATAATGGTAGGAGATGGTGGAACTTCTGTAAACCCTTGCGTCAGAATTCCCGTCATGGATGCTGGTTTCCTGGAGTTGAATATTTCACAGCTGTTTCTTGATAGGTCTCCTTTTCACAGGCTGAAGGACAATTCCTTCGAAAGATGGAACACTGATCTATTTTTATCCTTGCAAAAGACCTCAAGGACTCCTAAGATTTTTCATAGAGATATTTACTTGTTTGCTTCCCTTTTTCCCACCCACTTACAATCCCTCAGTGCAGCTTTGCGCCCCTTAAGACTCTGAATTCGGTGTCATGTGTTTTCAGCAGTACTAGCTAATGGTGCTGCTGATAGCAGCAGTAGGTTGTCATCTTCTGAGTAGTGCACAGACAGAATATTTTTACCAGTGAACTTCGCAGGTCTTTGTAAAATTATTTTAGATTTTTTTTAAGTAACTTGAGAAAGGTGGTTCCATCTGATTACAGAGATACAAGTTCCATTAAGAGCAGGCACCCACTTGGCACCTGTTGGTTAATTTGAACCAGTCAAATGTTGGTTGGTTCTTGTGTTATTCTCTTCAATTTGTCCCAGTCTGCTCTGTATCTCTGGTGCTTTGGGACTGGCTTGATGAAGAAAATAGAATTGGGACAATCTCTAATTCTTTAAATGCATCTGGGTTGCTAAAAGCATCCATCACGCGGAGCAGCGTGCACAGAGTGGTGCGTCCTTGCTTCTAAGTGCCTAGCTCATGCTAATGTGATCTGGGTGTATTCACATCACATCGCGCTTGTCTCAGAGTTCCTCGGCTCCCTGTGTGATGTGGCTCTGGTGCTTGGACACCTTTTTCATGGTTTTCTTTTCAATATGCCAGAAGAAAGAAAGAAATTTAGAAAAAAAAAATGTGCTGCAAACAGTCAGATAGTGGTTTTTACACCACGAGATGGAAAATAAATGTTGCATAAGGGTGTGAGAGGTTGCGAAAGGGTTCAGGGCCTGCTGCGTCAGTGTTGGCAGACTTCAGGGCAGCAGGAGCCAAGCACTCCCTAGAGTGGACTATCCCCAGGACTGTACCTGGGCCTCGTCTAGGAGAGAGCTAGAGAGTCCAGAAGCAAAGCAGTGTCAAGGACCCTTGTCTCTGTGGTGTAAATCCAGTTGTCCGAAATAGTCTGGCTGGTGTGTCTAAATCATCTGATTAGGAGATCTGGGATTAGAAAAGTGTTTCTCTGAGTTTGATTGGCAGGGTGACTTTCTAGGATCATTTGGGCACACTTCACCTTACCGGTTTCCTGCTGGTGCAGAAACCGTAGCTGTTAGTGCTGCCTTTCTTGTTAGACTTGATGGCATCCTCTTTTTAGGAGACGGATTTTTCAGTTGTAATTGAGAATTTGAAGACTTTCCTTTCTGGTGGGGGGAGTTTGGGGGTTTGGAACAGGAATGCAGAATGTGTGGTGTCTGGTTTGGGAGGTGAGCAGGGAGTAGTTTGCTGCTCCGCTGCCCTCCTCTTTCATTCTTGAAGCTGTTTTGGGATGAATCTGGTTACCTCTGAATAAGTTTCTCTCCAAAAACTTCAGCTCTGCTGTTAAATCTGACAGGCATACGTGAAAAGCTTTTCTGCAGAGCAAGATACTGCTGCTGAAAAATGTCCAGAAGACAGCCTGTGTCATATTTCCCTTCTGTTATGTCTCTTAAGGTACATGGATCCTGAAGTTAGAGCTGAGTATTCAAAACTTTCAAAGAAGTGTAATGGGACAGATAATAGAGGCTTCTTTGTGCCTGATTGCTATCTAGATGCCAAAGTGTTGAATTTTATTTTTGTGAGTCTGGGTATCTAAATCTATTTTTCTCCTTTGTGTATTTCTGCTAGCTATCCACAGAGAGTAGCTGGTGTTGCATCCTGTCCTCCCCATTCTCCTTCTCCTCACCCTCCATCAAGTAGCTGACTTGTTGAAGGACCACGTATTTATTTTGTGTTTCAGGAATGGAACATTGCAAAACTTTCTATTGAATATGATTCTGAACCATTTGGGAAGGAGAGAGATGCAGCAATTAAGAAGCTGGCAAGTGAAGCTGGAGTGGAGGTCATTGTTCGAATTTCTCATACGTTGTATGACCTGGACAAGTAAGTTACCATTATCTCTTTTTAGAAAGAAAATAAGATAAGACTTTTATGCAGTATTTGGTTAGATATCGTGTGCTGCTTTCTATGTGGAGCGCTTTATGGTTAGGAAGACTACCAGTTAGTTTTATGTTTCTTTTATCCATTCATCTATCCATCCAAATTTTATTACATACTGAGTAGAATTTTGCAACTCCAAAATTGATGCAGAAAACTGAAATGTAGCCTTGATTTTGGGTTCTTTTGAAAATAGTGTGTTAATTATCTGACTTTATAGTGAAGTGGTTCAAACACCAGTAACTTCTCACAACTAGTGTCTGCTTTTGTTGTTTTGTTAGTTTAGATTGTTCTGTCTTTATTTCACTTGCTTGTACACAAGTTAGCAGAAGGTCCTTTATTTTTCAAGAACTATCAGTTCTATCAGTTACGTATCCAGTAACTAAATGAGGATTGTTTGATATCCCTGTGTTGCATTACTTAATGTGGTGTTTATGCTTTTCCACGGATCCATTTAAATGGATTAGTATTAGCTCCCTATTATAGAAACATAAGCTGCAAACTATTCAAAAGTAATGACTTGGCTTCTCTTTACATGGAGTAATTTATTGTGGTAGATGCCATTTTTAATCTGTTACAAGCCACATGTATGAGAGGCAGCTAGACATACGGGAGGACATGGAATTCTTCCACTGTTTTTAAGTTGAAAATATCACTCCCCTCAGTGAACAGTCAGTGCCATCTACCACCTTGGAAATTATTTATTTGAAATTTTCCTGTTTCCAGGATGGCAGATATATTTAAGCATTGACAATGCAGAATATGGAAACTGTGTTTTGACAACAGTCACTGTGTATAAACTACAGCTTAGTCTTTTCCCCATATCAGTACAGTTGTAACACTGAACTCTGTTCTCAATACCAGAATAGAAGAATATATTTTTTTTACGCAAATAGCGTAATCTTAGAAAGATGCACCCAACTCACCTATGTAGCTGTGGTCTCTCATCTACTTTGCTGATCTGTATTTTTCCTTGCCTTGAGCTGTCTGTATTCATTACTCATTCTTGAGGGACTTTCCTCAACCCAGGAGTTATGAATAGTTGATTTGGTTATAAACAGTTTGCTTATATGTCTCCTTGGTGGGGTGAAAAAGGGTGGTGTAAAATTAAGGTTCAAACTGTCTGGATTACCATGTATATCTGTCATTCTATATAGCATGCTAGAGGCAGATAAGGTATTTCTTCTGTGTGTGTATAGGTATGTATATATTCTATAAAATAATAAAAAAAAAAAGGTATTCTAATATACTGCTGTCTGACATACTACTTTTCTTTCTTTCTTTTTCCTTTTGTTTTTATTTTTGATCCAGAATAATAGAATTAAATGGAGGACAGCCGCCTCTTACTTACAAGCGATTCCAGACTCTAATTAGTAGAATGGAACCGCTGGAGATGCCAGTGGAGACTATAACCCCAGAAGTAATGGAAAAATGTACTACTCCGGTTTCTGATGACCATGATGAGAAATATGGTGTCCCATCACTTGAAGAGCTAGGTATGTTGTAAAACTGCTTAGACATTGTGCAACAAGTAATACATAATCTACCACTGAAAGTATAATACTTAAAATAGCTGCATGAGAGAGGTTCTATTTATGGTTAATTGATAAACTGATGCCAATTATGACATACAAATAGAACAAAAAAGGATAATGAACTCTGTACATTTTAAGTGTTTTTTTTTAAAGGGAGGTCAGATAGATCAAGCTACACTAAATACTGTTTAGCTTCCTGTAGTGCAGCATAGCCATTTTCCCATGATAGCAAATCATCATTAAGGTACTAATAGTCTTTAATACTTCACTTTGTATTGAATGTATTTTGTATCCTTGTGCTTCGTGTCACTGATTTGTCACTTTAGAATTAACACTCTTGTCTTACAATACCAAAAAATATCCCAGTAAGGCAAATAATTATTTTAGAAGCTTCTAAAAATCTCGTTTCTATAAATTTTATTTTAAGAAATATTACCAAGCTATGTTTTTTTTTGATTTCCTACCACCTCCCTACTTGAAACGCAAACAAATGTGGTATGACCACCAAATGCCTAACAAAAGTGTCTGGACAGATTTTGGCTATGTTCTTGTTGCTCTGTCTAATCCATTTGAATTCCCCTACAACAGACTTTGCTTTTAAAGCCTTTTTAAGAAAGGAAGATCTCGCTAAACTCTAGGTGGATGTTATTTCATGTACCTGGTGAACAGTCTTTGGAAGGGGAAAGGAGGGAAAAAAACTTACCTTCTTTCCATCTTTCTTCTGCAGCAGAAGTACTTATTTATCATCAAACTGACCATAATCTCAATCTGTTATTTGTGTCAACGAAACATAAGAATGTTAGTTCTGAAGATAGCATACATGCTTTTAATGAGATGCAAAAAGTTTTTAAGCCTTCTGTCAATTACAATAGCAATTCTTGCTGCTTAGTAGTAAGAAAAAAAGTGAACTTGTGGTTTAGGGATAGCCCACCTATTGCAGAGTCAAAACGTGAAAATAATTTGGAAAATGAAAGAAAGGTTGCTTTATTTGTGCAAAAACAAAAGTGGAATTAAAGAAAGATCATTCAGCATTAAACTTCATAACGGAGTGTAAAAATTGCCTTTTCCTGCAAGTTAGAGGTGTTGAATGGGCTTTGATAAGACTTGGTTGCGTACTGTTACAAAACTTGTACTTTGCCGTGTGTCCAACTTAAGGCTCTTCTGAACATATAATAAAATGTCATCAAGTACCAATATGTTAAAATTTTATTTTCCTATAGTAGAGGTAAACAGGGAATTTCCTTGTTTTAACTTGTTTTTCAGGTTTTGACACAGATGGTCTGCCTTCTGCAGTATGGCCTGGGGGAGAAACAGAAGCTCTCACACGACTGGAAAGACATTTAGAACGAAAGGTTTGTTTCAAATCATTGCAAGTATGACATATCTGGAAAACATAGTTGCTCTTTGCAATGAAATGCAAAAAGAATTGGGCAAGTAGTTTAAAAAACAAACAAAACAAAAGCAAACTTGTACTCAAGGCCTTTATATAATGACGTAAATCGAGTTGCTGTTTCTTAGTTTTAAAAGATGATAGCAGGTTGTCTCCTCATTTGAATTTTGGAGAAAGTCTGTCATATTCTTTTGTACTCTAAAAATTTGAATTATTTTTTCTTTGGAGGTTATTTTACTTGAAACATAGTTCTCATAACTTTGAAGGGGAATTCCTCTAAAAGCTGATGTACTGTTAGTTGTCTTGGTTTACTTTATATTTAAAAAAGAGATAGGTAGTTCTGGAGGACAGCTCATGCCTTCTGCATTGAGGTGAATTATCGTCTAGAGGTTCCACTGATTCAAGAGGAACCCCTTGAATATTTGATTGCTTTATCTTAGATCTAAGATAATGTGATCACCTGTCCTGTATATGGATTCACTTATAGGTGGTGTGTAATTTCTCTCTTTATGCTTACATTTTGCTACCTATTCTGTAGTCTGATATTGGTGTGTTTTGGATGTTTTTTTTTTTTGTTTGTTTGTTTGTTTTTAAGGCTTGGGTAGCAAACTTTGAAAGACCACGAATGAATGCAAATTCCCTTCTGGCAAGCCCTACAGGCCTTAGTCCCTACCTCCGCTTTGGCTGTTTGTCTTGTCGTCTCTTTTATTTCAAGTTAACGGACCTGTACAAAAAGGTATGATTTTTACATGGTCAGCTACACATTCTTAGATTGTGATTTTTCCCTGCCTTCTCCTAATAAAATGTTTTCCTTTTAATGCTGATCTTCAGGTAAAAAAGAACAGCTCCCCTCCCCTGTCCCTCTATGGCCAGCTGTTATGGCGTGAATTTTTCTACACAGCGGCGACTAACAATCCACGGTTTGATAAAATGGAGGGGAATCCCATCTGTGTTCAAATTCCGTGGGATAAGAATCCCGAGGCTTTGGCCAAGTGGGCAGAAGGCAGGACAGGTTTTCCTTGGATTGATGCGATTATGACGCAGCTTCGTCAAGAAGGCTGGATTCACCATTTAGCTCGGCATGCTGTGGCATGCTTTTTGACTCGAGGTGACCTCTGGATCAGTTGGGAAGAAGGAATGAAGGTATTGTTTCTCATTCTTGAATTTTAACGTGCTTGTTGAGGTTTCAGATAGTCATTTTGCAGTTATCATTACTGTATGGTGTAAGTTGAATATTAAACCTTAAACTGTGGCCGAAATTAAATTAGTTCTGATCAAACCAATGGCAGAGAAGTTTCGCCTACTGAATACACCCTTATATTGGAGTATTGGAGTGTTTCTTGAAAAAGGAATAGGTCTGCAATTCTTTTAAATTTGAGATTTCTTCCTAAATCTTGGCAAGTAAATATGGTTTACTCCAATAACTGGAACTTCTTTCCAGTCGAATTACATGAGCAGTTTCTGTTCACATCTTTTTGCTTCCCTGCTAAAGAAAAACCACAGGAATTAAAGGGAGAAAACTAAGAGCCAAGTGTCCTTTCAGCCACTTCTGTCCCCTCACCTAATGTTAGAAGCGTGAGTATAGGCAACATGATTTAGCTGTAGTTTCAATACAATTAATTTCCCTGTAAGTATCCAGGAGATGTTGAAGTTCAAAGTGCAAATGTCAGTCTTCTGAAGAACAGAATGGAATAATTTAATCTTAGCATTTGAATGAGTTTTACATTTTTTAGAGGGGTAGCATTTCTTTTACTAAATGGTGGTAATCAATACAAAATGGTTCTTTATTTTTGAAATTTAAAAAATAATTTACTTGCTATCAGGATTGTGACCTCACATTTTATATGTGTGTGTAATCTTATGAAATTTCACCTTGCTTAACAAATCAGCTGCAAGTACACACCTTTCATTTAAAAAAAAAAAAAAGTCTGGGTTATGTAACAACATAAGCTGCCTTAGGAATTTTCCTTTTGCAGTTCATAGATACAGACATTGAAGATAAATATGCATAGGTAATTCAGCCAAATGAAGAAACTGTGTATTACAGATAAGTGCCAACTTTTTCTTACTCTTGAAATAATGCCATTATATGGAGGGCCCAGACTTGTGCAGTGGAAGGATGTTTAATTAGTACGTCCATAGCTAGCAAAAGTTAATCTGGCTTTCCGAGAAAATGTTATTTCCAAAATCTTATTACATGGCAGCATCTAGTGGAATAGTTGTGCGCTAACATTTAGCGTTCAGCTAAAGATCTTATGTTATTAGTTGCTTACTTTTTCAAAACAACCTTTTTTTTTTAAAACAGTTTTTTTTTCTTTCTAATATATTGCAGATATTTAGGCAAAGTTACTCTGTAATATTTATTCAGTGTATGCTGTAGTATGAATGCTATCATGAATATATGAGGAGAGAGAAAAATCCTTGTTTAATGGTCTTGCCTTATTTAGACTTTATATTGGAATAATACTAGTTCAGGTTGGGTGGCAATAGTAAGATATTAAGTTTTAGAGTCTTAGTGTGAAGAAAGATGATGGTTCTTTGGAACATTTGAAGACAATGCAAGTTTGAAAGGAAAATCAGAACTTGAAAAACAGGTGTTAAATAAGTGCACTCTTTTTATAAGAAGTACTTGCAAGTTCTCCCTCAAAGAATAAGGCTTCTTTCTTTCTTGTAAGCCTGCATTGTTAGTGGTATGGCTAGTGAGCAGAGAAGCTTCTTTTTATGCATGTTAGGCTCGTCTGCGTTAACAATTAATAAACAATCAGTGCTAGAAACTTGAATGTTTTGGAAGTGTTGAGTTCCAGATTTAAATCAACTTTCTAATTAGTTATTTTAATATAAATGTCTCCAAGAATTTAAGCCTGTATCCCCAAAACTGTGACTTACTAGATTAACTAGTGGCCTTCAAGATCACAGCTTTTAAATGTTTTCGATACCCCGAAACTCTTGATTTCAACTCTTGCATCTCCTTGCCTAGTGAAAGCTGCTGCACAAGTTGAGGTGTTTAGGCTGACAGTCAGAGTTTGAAATGTGTCCTGTGTGCTTGATGCTTTGTGGAAGTTAGCAAAGCTTACTCAGTTGCAATGTGAAGAAGCAGCTCTTCCAAAAGCAACAAATGCACTTACAAGTAATTAGACTCCAGCCATCCTTCCAGGATTTATTTTTTTAAGATGTATTTAAGCAAAAAGGTGCAACTTTTTGGTCTTACCTTTCTGAGATGTCTACAGGCTTTTTTTACAGGGTAAAAGCCAAAACGGGCTATCACACTTCTGTTCTTGAGTTTGGCATTTAGGTAAGTATTTGCAATTGTGTACTGAGCATTCTGTCAATGTGCCAGGTTAGAGCGTTGCCATGTGGAAGAGCTGGATTTCCTCTGCTGAAATCAGACTCTGAACAGCTCCTGGAAAAAGTAGGTGTTTCGAAGATGTGCAGTGTTCAGACTAACTTGTTGCTCTAACTTCTCAAGGTCTTTGAAGAGCTCTTACTTGATGCAGATTGGAGTGTGAATGCTGGAAGCTGGATGTGGCTATCCTGTAGTTCCTTTTTTCAGCAGTTTTTTCACTGCTACTGTCCGGTGGGTTTTGGCAGAAGAACTGACCCAAATGGAGATTACATCAGGTAATTCACAGTTCAGAAGTTGCAGTAATTCATGGATGTTGCTTAAACTGTTAAATAGCTTAAGTAGCTTTATATTTAAAATGTTCTTTTTTCTTTTTTAAAGACGTTATTTGCCTGTACTTAGAGGTTTCCCTGCAAAATACATCTATGATCCTTGGAATGCCCCAGAGAGTGTCCAGAAGGCTGCAAAATGTATTATAGGAGTTAATTATCCTAAACCAATGGTAAATCATGCGGAGGCAAGCCGTCTAAATATTGAGAGGATGAAACAAATTTACCAGCAGCTTTCACGATACAGAGGACTGGGTATGGTTGTAGGCTATTGGCTTTATTTATTTGAGAATTTATCTCCCCTGCTAGCAATTATTAATTTTATCCCATAGTCATGGTTAGTTAGGTGTAAGCTCAGTGTTGTGACCAGGGTTTTATATTCAAATATATGAAAATATTAGATGTAACCAAGGAGGGTAAAAATGGCTTGACTGGACTGTCCGTTTTCAAGTCTTGTCCAGAAAACTTTTTCTTTGGGTTTATGGAAATTTTGGGTTAAACTGGGTCGTATGAGCATTGTGATACTCTTGTTACAGCTAAGTTTTAATACCAGTGGTTAGAAAATGAATGGGGTTCATGACTTCAGTCATACCATATATTTGCAAGTGCTGTTGCTCATACAGAAACTGATGCAACCTCTGGTAGCATTCTTCCTAGTTAGCAAAGACCACCCCCTTTGCTCTGAGAAGTAAACCACATGCATTTAAATTGTTCAGGAAGGTGTAAGCAGTCTGTGTTCTAGTAATGCTGGATATTGAATCAGGATGAATTGCAGTCCAATGCAACGTGGTGAATACTTGCAACATGCATATTGGAAAAATTATACAGAATATTATGTGGAAATGCCTGCTAAGTGATTGTGGACTAAAATTACCTGGTGAGATCCCCGGCAACAGGGGAGATGGGGAGATATTCTCCTATTATAAAGGTAAACTACTCAAGGTGAGGGTGGGGAATTGGCTGTCATGAGGAACAAAGCATGCTACCTTTAATCTTTTTTTGTTTGTTTTGTCTTTATGGCTATATATCTTTATTGCTTAGGTCTTCTTGCAACAGTGCCTTCTAATCCAAATGGAAATGGAAATGGTGGGCTAATGGGCTTTTCACCAGGAGAAAGCATTTCTGGTTGTGGTAGTACAGGAGGTCAGTCAAATTCTTTTTTAATACATGGAAGTACTGGAACTGCCCAAATGTCTTTCATAAGGTCCTTGGCATTATGTACAATACGAAAAAGCTGTTTTCACAAGATGGTTTTCAGTGCAAATCACTTAAACATTTTCTGATTTCTTCACTGTCTGGTAGTATTTATATAAAGACATCTTCAGATTTTTTTTAATCTCAAATATAGAAGAAAATTTTATACTGTTTTTATTCCCCCAAAATTATTTATTAACATGTATCAAACAGTTTGATTCCAAAAGCATTTAAATGTGATCTTTTAGAAATCTCCAAGGATACTGATATTTGTGATAAGTAGTGATTTTTGAATTTTCAATTCAGAACTGTTGATCTGAAGAGATTTCTAATGCCAGCATTAAATGGCTTACTGGAATCTACCATAACGTCGTCAACAATATGATAGACAGTGTCTGTAAGAACTTAATATAGAATTTATCAAATGGTTTTGATGAAAATTGTTTTAGGCTATTCATGTTCTTAATGTAGTGTACAAAGATTAGCATTAACAAGTTACTACGAAAAAAGTACAAAAAAGGAACTTTATGTTGTGGTTTAAGCTGGCAAGCAGCTAAGCACCGCACAACTGTTCACTCACTTTCCCCCTCCGACAGTGGGATTGGGGGAGAGAACTGGAAAAAGGTAAAACTCTTTGGTTGAGATAAAGACAGTTTAATAGGACAGAAAAAGAAAGGAAAATATACACAAAACAAGTGATGCACAGTGCAGTTGCTCACCACCCACTGACTGATGCTCAGCCAGTCCCCAAGCAGCAGCCTCCCTCCCAGCCAACTCCCCTAGTTTTATCGTTCTGCATGACACTGTATGGCATGGGACATCTTTTGGCCAGTCTGGATCAGCTGTTTTGGCTGTGTCCGCTCCCAGCTCCTGGTGCACCCCCAGGATCCTCACTGGCAGGGCAGCACGAGAAGCTGAAACGCCCTTGGCTCTGTGTAAGCGTTGGTCTGCAACAGCTAAAACATCGGTGTGTTATCAACATTATTTTTGTCCTAAATCCAAAACACAGCATCATACCAGCCACTATGAAGAAAATTAACTCTTACCTCAGCCAAAATCAGGACACTTTTCCTGATATCTAGTCTAATATGTAATAAAACTTCTTCACTATGAGGGTGTTCAAACACTGGAACAGGCTTCCTAGAGAGGTGGTTGATGCCCCATGCCTGTCAGTGTTCAAGAAGCATTTGGATAATGCCCTTAATATGCTTTAACTTTTGGTTAGTCCTGAAGTGGTCAAGTAGTTGGACTAGATCATCTTTGTAGGTCCCTTCCAAGTGAACTATTCTATTCTACTCAATTCTATGTCATTTTTTAACATTGTATAAATCCATGATGCATCATCATCTTGAATACTATGTATACCTTAGACTCTTCCTTGTACAAGGATAGGACAGAACTAGAAATTTACTGTTTCTGTGTTCTCCTGAGGCTTTGGTCAAAGTTGAAAGCAGACTGTAGAGGAAGGTGGACTTTACTGTTCTCAACTAGTACAGTTCGTCGTAGAGGAAAGAAGTCTAGAGTTCTTAAAGTTGGGTGCTTGGGCTTTTCTTTCTTTCTTTTAAGTTCAGGGATTTAGAAGACAAGAAGGGTTTAATTAAGTGATTAACATTATGTGTAGTCTTTCAAGTGTGTGTGTGTGTGTATATATAGTATATTTATACTTTTTGTATCAGAAACGTATCCATTTTGTAGGAGGTTACTGTGTATTCATCTGGATTTGCAAGTTTGAATTTGGAAAGTTGAAGCCGTCAGATCCTTGGACCTGTTCTGAGGTGGTTTAACAAACAAAAAGCCGTACTCAGTCTACCTCTTGAAGAGGCGGGGTGTGTGTGTCTTTTAAATTCCCAATTTGGAATGTTTAGATTTTTTTTCCTGCCTCACTAGGAGCTCAGCTGGGAACTGGTGATGGTCAGACAGTTGGTGTTCAGACGTGTGCCCTGGGAGACTCTCACACAGGAGCAAGTGGAATTCAGCAGCAAGGTATTATGGGAATACTTGTCTGTAGAGGATCTCCAAATTCTTGCAGCTACGGAAAAACAGACAAAACATCAAAATAAAATGGATGAATTTTTGGTGGCAGCTGTTATCTATAACTTGGAACTGGCCTTGTTTCTGTTCTTGAAACATAAAAATTATGTCTTAGACTAAACTTGCTTGTCTTGTCACTTTTATATCTCAAATACTCATCTGGAATAATATTTGTATGTTTTGAAGTGGGGGAGATCACAAGCGTGACTAAAAAAAATTATTGAACATTATTCTAGGTTACTTTAAATGGATGATACCGGAAAAGAGAAGTTTACTTTATATATTTGATTGCAAAACATGCATGTTGTCTTTCCCTGATTTCATTACTGCTCTTTCCATGTATAATCAACTTCCACAGTTTTGTGTGGATACTCTGATATTATGGAAACAAATTATTGTTAGTCACTTTACACAGAGATTGAAGATGTGGTTTGTAGTAAGTCAGAGTTGCAAGCAAATTTAGCACAACTGTCTTTTCTTTGCAGTCTTAACAGAGGTTGCGTGTTTACTCATCACGAAAGACTGTAATCTGTTTTGTTTAAGTATCCGGAACATAACCAGAACACCACAACAGAATAAGAAGCATTGCAACTGCTTTTGCTAATTTGCACTACTTAGGCAGAGTGCTTAGTGTCAGGGTTGCCAGTAGATAGTTTACATGAACCAGAAAATCGTTTGCATCTTTCTTTTCTACTTGTGTTTTTTCTACAGCTTAGTTATGTTAAGGATTTGCTATTATTTCTATAACAGAATAGTAAAAAGGTTGAGGAGACTTGGCAGTAAAATGTTAAAATTTATAACAACTTAGAATATATTATATTATATGTCCAAACACATTAACTTCGTCTATTTGCTGCAAATACAGCACATAACTATGCGTGCACTTAATATATTTTTCACTGTGGATATATAAGTGCATATATATTTAATTGCTGTAGATGGTATCGTGAGGATTTTTTTGCATAAGAACTCTTTTCCATTCAGGATGGTTTATCAGGATTTTTCTTGATGAAGGAAAATAAATCAATTGGCTTCTCTTTTGTTGTTGTAAGGAATGTAACTACATTTATTTGTTTTATTTATTTTAATATTTTAATATTAATTATATTATTATTATTAATTATTAAAATTATTTAAAATTAATTATTAAACTATTAAAATATTATTAATTATAATATTTTTAATATTTTGTTTATTATAATATCTACTGTATCTGAACAGGTTACTGTCAAGCAAGTAGTATCTTACACTATGCCCATGGAGACAATCAACAATCACACTTACTGCAAGCAGGTAATTTAAAAACAAAACAAAAAAATCCTGAATATATAAAAGTACAATAGAGTCTTGATACAAATTCTTGATATAAATACTGGTTTTAAATTATCAGGAAGAACATCCCTTGGTACTGGCATTAGTGCAGGGAAACGCCCAAATCCAGAAGAAGAAACTCAGAGCGTTGGGCCAAAAGTCCAACGACAGAGCACAAATTAAACTGGTAAGAACTGAGAAACCTTAAATTTATCCTGTTAATGAATAAATTACTGTACAGATTCACTGTACAGATTTACCAGATGTACTGTGCTGCAATGCAAAGATCTTAATTTTTTGCTCTAGATCTTTCAGTTGCAGGTGCTGTACAAACAGAGAACAAACCAAAAAAGTCATGGCTCTTTAGAGCTTATGAGGTATGAGAGAGGAAGTAGTTACAAAAGCAGAACCAGACCAAAGGTTATCAGACACCTTATTTGAGGTGTTAAGGAAAGGGACATGGTTAAACTGTGGTTTAATATACATTAGCAGAGCTGCTTATGTAGCTTCAGTTACTCTCTGCTCTTACATCTTGCCTTAAATTGTGCCAGCAGCACTGTTTATGTGAATATACAGTGACCTGAATCAGAAGACTAATGCAGCTTAAAAGGATAGCCTCAGAGCCTGGATTAGTTTTGGACATATAAATGGACTAAGGAGAACATGTTTTAGAGAGACACCACAGAAGAGTGCAAAATGCTGTTGTTATTGCATGCAAAGACCTAGGGATGAGAAAGATTTGAAGACTTGAGCATTTGTCATTGGTCTGTAACCTGAGCAGGATGCTCAGATTGACAAAGTTTGTCGAGAAAAGCTGTGGTGAAAAGTACATGAATCTGGGGAAGGAGGCATTCCTAGATAAACATGAACAGGTGTGAAAATATGTAGAAAGAAGCAGAAATTGGGGAAGGAGTTTGATTTTAGGAGGAAAGCCAAAGAACGGAGGGCTGTCTGAAAGAAGAGGGGACAAGATTCAACACTGAGTGTGGCTGTATAGATTAAAGATGGTTGATATGTCTTTCCATCCTTATCTTTCATAAAAGAGATTTAAGAGTTGGTCATTATGGAGTTTGAAGAATAAGGAAGAAAAATAACACATTATGAGGCTTTGGTGAATTTGGAAGATAGGGATTCCATACAGCAAGTATAGAAGATGCATTCAGCATCTCTAGAGATAAAAAGGGAAATTGAATCTACTTCATTTGGTTTTGACAGCAAGATCTAATTTTGCTTGTTATGTGGTGTCAGCACTTTGACAAAGTCATTGCAGTGCATTACAAACAATTGTATTGCACTGATTTGATTCAGTGAAGAACCACAGCGTTGTTTCCATAATGCCTGTCACCTTTTTCTGGAAGAAGAGAGCTGAGACCCCAGAAAGTGATGGATCTGCTATTTTCTCGCATACATGAAGCACTGTAAAGTGTGCTTCTGTGTTCTCAAACTATATTTTGGTACTCTGATGGGCCTGAGCAGAACGCAATTACAAGAGAGTCCATGTTTCAGTAGATGTCTAATCCTTAGTATGTGTAGATTCATTCAGCATCCATGTTTTGTATTGCAGAATTCCTTAGGTGCTCGTGTCTGTGTAGAAGAATTGCCTGCAGAACGAACGTCTGGTTCCTGTCTAAGCTCTTTTTCAATTGAGAGACAGGTTGGAGGGGTTTCTAGTTTGGCAGAGAGGACTGATTTTGTTAGGGGTGTTCAAAGCATGCTGCAAGAGCATGACAGTCAAATACAAAAAATCAGCAAATCAGCCAAGAACATATTCAAAAACACTGCTGGCAAAAGGATGTGCACGTTCTGAGTAGTATTAACGTACAGAGGCTGTGGGTTTCTTTTCTTTCTTTTTTTCTTTTTTTTTTCCCCTTCCCCTTTTGATCTCTAAGGAGTAAGAAATGAGAACTCTGAGTATTTGAGCCAGTACAAATGGGACAGGGCTTACTGCACTGAGAAGGGGGGAAGAGTATTGCTTCCTTGAATTATTTCTGCCTTTTTCAAAGTCTGCATGACAAACTGCTTAAGATTTTTTTTTTTTTCTTGCAGCATTATTGGAAGAGAAGATACCACTCAACACCCAGGACAAAGTTTCTGCTACTCTGTATTGGAACTAAAGAGTTGTGAGAGTACTTGTACTAAAACAACATACTTTTTCATAAATTATTTTCAATTGTTCTCGGTTGTTGTAAACAAGTCCAATTTTTGGAATGCATTATTTCTAACTGGCATTTCTATGGTTTTTAACTTTTTAATGACTCTTTCACAAAGGACAAATTGAGTTTTGTATATAAGTATTTGGTGAAGTATTTGCTAACTTAATGTAAATACAAACATTCATGATTAGCGATAGACCCATCAATATATTTTTGATAATCTTTCATGTATATGGTAGTAGGAAGAGCTGTAGTAATGTTCTGTAAAATGGTTGGACATAAAAAGCTTTGAAGTTTTTAAACTGCTATTATTTTTAGACTGCAGAATTTGATGTCTGTATGATCAACTTCAAATTTTCATAATGTGTAAGCGCTTAGGACTGTGTTTAATCAAATACAGTAGAGTTGTAACCTTTATTAATCACATCTGTATATAAGTCATATGCCAATTTTTTGTCAAATTGTATAATTTTCATGTATATGTCCAGTCCTTGTATTTCTCAGTTGCCTTGTTCAGTAATGACATATGTTGTTAATAAAAAAAAAAAAGTATATATGGATACATATGTCTTTGTGTATGCTGTTGCTCTGGTACATGTTTCCAAACAAAACTGGGGGGAAAAAGGAGGGAAATCTAATTTTTAGACTTAATTCGGAAGACACGAACAAAGAACTACATTAACTTTCATTTCAAGTTTCGTGATATTGAAGCAAAACGCTATCCAAATTATTTGGGCCTTTGTTGAAATTGTGTGCATGTATTCTGAACATCAAATGTTTTTCACCATTAAATTCATTAGGTGTTTCTTCACAATCTACTTTTGTATTTTTTTTGCTATAAATAGAATTTGCTTGATAGCCTGGCAGTCTTTTCTGCACCGCAGCTAATTTGCTGTTCTTTGTGGATGCTGATTTCTAAAAATGCATCGGGTGTATTAGCTACTCTGTCAATACTCTGCGTCTGTCCAAAATGTTTAGAGAAGCTGTATCTAAGTGTTTTCTTAGGCCATTAAGATCTCTGAAGAAGCAGACTGAGTTACTACATTTTACATGTAAGTCAATTATCTACTTGAGTGGATGCACAAATTAATTTTCATGCGGGAGGAGTTAATTATCTGTTCTTAGTATCACGATTGACTTCCAGCCACGGGGCACTTTTCTGTGTTGGTTTGGAAGTAAAATTCAGACCAGACTCATGGGTTGACAACGTACTCAGCACTGTATTTGGTACAGAACAAGCTGCCATGATTCTGGATATTCCTTGATTTTAGATCATAATTAGATTTGTAGTTTACAAAAATCAGATTGTTATTTACAAAATAAGTTAATGTAAATATCTTTGCAAACTGATTTGGAAACAATGGCAAAATCAAAAGTACTACTAAAAAAGACAGGCATGCTTTTTGTCTTGAGGCAGAGAATCTTTGACTAATCTTTAAGGAAAAGTCTTAATACTGAGAATGGAGAAACTGATGCTAAGTATTTTCCACGGATCAGTCCAAGTAGAATGGAGAGGTTTCTTAGTGACATACATAACCAGTAAAATAAACAATTCTTCTGTTTGCTTAAGTAGTCTGGAGGAGAGAGAAGAAAAGAAAAAGACTATAGTAGTCCTAAAACTGTTTTAGGAAGTGACTTAGTCTGTCAGACAAGATCCTATTGGATTTTTTCTGTTGGCTTCTACTAGAAAGAAATCGTGCTATTTAAATGAAATATTCCACTGAGCTTTTCTGAAGGTATGGGCTAAGAAACTCCCACAGAGAAACTTAATCAAGGTAAGAAAATACACTTCAATATCGCCTTTCCCTGTCTGGAAGTTCAATAGGTAAACAGAGATTTTTCCAAGGATTTATATGGTAAGTTAATCCCCCCCCTNAAAGGAAAATCTGTGGTGAAGATGTGGTTTCAGTCACATTCTCCCCCTGCTCCCACTACCCCTTTGTGTTTTTTGAGGAAGAGTTGGCCACATGTTGTAAACCCAGTGTGGATATTGGTATTGTTTCTTATCAGACTTACCATACAAAAATGGAGCTTAGTGTTCCTCAAAGTTCTGTTCTAGAGGGATTTATGCAGCCCTCCCCTGAGTTGGTAGGGGATAGGGGAGTGTTACAGACCAAGGCTTCTTGGAAACCAAATCCCAGGAAAGGACGACTGTGGCTGATAACACGATGAAAGATAAACTTCAGTGTAAGTGTCTTCAGGCCTTCAGGAACAGAATGTTTTCAGAGGACCTTAGTTGGCCATATCAAAGTGCCGGTGGTACGTGCTTGCAGAGGTTTGTAAAAGGAGGGGAATGAAAACAGTTGAATTCAGAGCAAACCATGGATGACCCTACAAGGGGGGATCTTTGGCTAATTTAGGACGAGGAGAAGGACCTGTCAGAAATGAGGTCTATGCTGGGCTTACTGATGTAGTTGACTGGTTTCTGTTGAAAAGTGGCATTTACCTGAACCTTCCTGTAACTTAGCCTGTCTACTTAGCAGGAGCTCATAACAGCAGCAAAACACGTTCACCATCTCCCCGCCTTGTCAGAAAAGGGCAGTTCGCAGTGAAGTCAGGTACCCCCACGTCTCCCCACATTGTGGTTTGAAGCCTGACTTCCATCGCGGCCGGGCTTGCTGCAGCCATTGCGAGCGCGTGGAGGACACTAGCTTGGGGTGTTTGTGTAGCTTCTTGCATGTCATGTATACGCTGGAAGCAGTTTTTATTTGCTGAAACTTTAAATTCAGAACAAAGTCATTTTTCTGAGTATGAGATGAAAGGAAAAATGCATTTTACCACGTGGTAAATGCAATTTACCACGTTAAAAGCTATAAAAGTATAAAAGGCTCCTGGAAAGTGCAGGCGCTCTCTTGGCAGGGGGACGTGAAGTGCGGCTGCCTCAGCTGCGAGCATCACGGGCTGTCCCATGTTCCCATCTCAAACTTGCCTCCTTTCCGGCTGCCTTTGCACTGGTGATCTGTAGATGGTGCTCTGGGAGCTGGATTGGCACAAAGCCCTGCAGCTCACGGGGCCTTCCACAGCAGAGGAAGGATGTTGCGAGCGAGGATGGCGATGGGCTTTGCGGAGTGATGCACTTGGACCTCCGGCACAACGCTCTCTGCTCCGCCCAGGGAGGAACAGCAATTGTGCACAGCCTGCAGCAAAAGAGCATGCAGCTTTACCTTCTTTTGGAAGTTTAAGGCTGCCCTTGAGTGCAAACTTTGGTTTTGAGAAGGAAAAAGCAGTTCTCAGTCATCCAATAGACTCTGCTCACAGCTGGGGAATCTGAAATGTGTAGACATGGTGCAATTTGTATAGAGCGGCAGTGATAGCCACTGTGCCAGAAATCAGAAACCAAATTGCTTCTTTTAAAGTTGCTTTTTGGGAAAGCTGTCATATTTGCTTGACTGGATAAACGTACATTCTCTTTTTAAGTACACTTTACCTAGAGATTATTTAAAAACTGGCCTTTGAAAACGTACTCAAGCTTTTAGCAACCTGAAACACTTCCCAGGTTGTCTCTGTTCCTTGGGCCCAAAGCGTGGAGCTGGGACCCCTGAGGTTTGGGTCCCTGCCTCTGCTCTAAGGCAGACCTGCTGAGCAGCCTCAAGTCAGTCTCTGCCTGTTCCTGGGGGCTCTGTGCACAAACTCTTGCTAGCATAGCCATGTTGTTCTGCTTTGGTTTGGGTTAGATTAGGTTAGATTGAGGTTAGGTTAGATTGAAAGAAGCCAGAGAGAAAGAACCTTCTTGTTCTTGCTTGTGCAATTTCCTTTTTTTCCAACAGAAAAGTGTTGTTTGGGCAAGAATTCCCTCCCTTAAAAAACAACAACAACAACAACAACAACAAAAAACAGACAAAATTCTCACCCTTTATACATTACCTTCACTTTCAACTTGATTGTTTACTGCAATTTGTTTCCCAGAAAGTAAAAAAATCAAGCATGAAAAAATTCTGAATAGAGAGGAGGCTTCTAACAGACAGAGATAATTTCAATTATGCCTCCATTGCCAGACATGAGATAATGTTCAAGTGATCTAAGCTCCTGAAGTGCGATTGTGTGCACTTCAAATGCAAATTTTATTCAATATTAGATTTAAAAATGCAAGGAGAGTTCATTTCAATATTTTTTTTACAAAATCTCAGGCAGAACAGAAAGACAGAAGATGCAGAACAGAAGGTGGAATAAGATACAAAAAAAGGAACATCTCTCCTCAGACTGACATTGCTTTGCTTGCAACAGGTCTTAGTGCAAATGTCACAATCCGAAACTCTTACAAAAGAGCTGCAAAATGCCTAAGTGCAGCCAATGTGCGGAATCACACCTGAGGACCTTGGGTTAGTGGAAGCTTGTGCACCAAATGCAGGTAAATTACACTTTTCTCTGATTTTCTTATCTCTGCTAATTACATCTAGCACAAGAAGATAATCCTGTTAACTGTGGTTATTCTGACTGGGAGTAGCTGGTAAGCAAGCCCATAAATATTTAATAAAAGAGCAATTTATAGTCAGCAATTACAGAGAGGGAGGATTTTCTTGAGGTCTGTTTTGCTTTCTAGAGCTTCAGACCATGTGGCCATTGCAAGCTCTTTAATTACTGTGTTATATGTTTCTCAAGTGCCTTTTCCCCAGTCTGAACCAGCAGTATTTTTACCTAAGCAAAGCCACCTCTACCCAATGGTAGATGCAAACAGAGCACTGCTTCGAGGAAAGGATTGCCCCAGCCAACAGGATTAATGTCACGTTCGGACCTCGGGGTGACTGCTACGCACACGGGAGCAGGGGGCTTCCAGGAAGCTGCCACCGGCTGCTTCGTTCTCCCCGCTGTGCTCTCGGGCAGCTCTGCAGAGCGTGGCTGAGCGTTTAGGAACACAGACCACCTCTTGCAAAGTATTTCCGTATGTGTGTTTTTTGGTTGTTACCCCAGTCGAGCCTCAATTTTATTGGTGGCATCAAATGCTCCTACTCATTAGAGTAGTTAATGAGGAGGGGACCCTTCCTGTGCCATGGCTTTTGTTGCTGGACTTCTTCCTGAGCATCTCGAGCTCACAAGAGGCTTTTTCTCTGTGCTGCATGCATGGTGAGGCTGAACGAGCCGGGAGGAGGCTGTGATTTTAGGTGCTTACTGAGGCTGTGGAGCTTGGTGCCTGCCGAGGGTTTTGGCAAAGTTAGCTCGGCTCCGGGCAGCGCACGAAACCTCAAGCTGAGGAGCTGCCTAACAGACCTCGTGCGCAGGGCGACGCAGCTCGTAGCAGGGCAGGGGCCTGGCGGGCCCCTCCGTGGTCCACGCTGCAGCTGGGAGAGGTCAGGACTGCTGCTTAATTCACTGCACACGCAGCTGGTGCTCTGGGGGCAGCTGCCGCTAGCAAGGCTCTTTGTGGGCTCCCACGAGACTCAGAGCCTGTAAACAGCCGCGCTTGGGAAAGCCTTGCTTTATCCTCTGTTTTAAGGACTGAAGCGTTGAGTAGCCTTTTAAAAATATCAAGTCACAAGTGGTAAGGGAAAAATTACCTTAGTGCATGTTTGAAGGTAGTATCTGAAAGATTTATTACAGTTTTATGCTCCATACCATAAAACACTACTTGAAGTAACGATGTCTGTAGATGGAAAAAAGAATTATTGAAATGTTATCTTTATGACTGGGTAGCATTTGCACTGTGAGGCATTTTGTCATGTGCTTGTAGTCCTAATCAAATGTGCATTTGTGGGTCCAGATAAAGAATAATGCAGTTCTGAAACCACAACAGTACTGCTTGATGAACCCTTATTTAATTCACATTTTACCACCACCAGCAGAAAATTCTGGGTTGATTTTTAGGATGTGTGTACACGTTCCTTTGAATCAGTGGGCAATTAGAGCACGTTGTAAGAGAAATCGCTCTCCTCTTTCTGCTCTCATTAACATACGTGGAAATTTGTGACAAAAATTAAACCATGGGAGATGTTTCATGTGCCAAGACTTTCAAACTCAATCTCAGGATCTAAATCCATTTTTAGACAGTCTCTAAATAATTAATGACAGCAAAATGTAGTCAGAGTCTCAGGTTTGACCAAATTACTTCTCATCTGAAGCTGCTTTCAATGAGAATTTGCATGTGCACTGATGGAGGAGCTGACTTTGGTTAGATTCCTGTGGAAATCAGGCCTTCATTATGAATTTAAGGTTGTCTTCCACTGAACCTGAGTCTGCCATCTTTACGCACGTGGAGCAACACCTTATTTCTTCATTGTCTGTTGAAAACAAGCATTTAGTATAACATCCACAAAGCACTTAGGGCGAATACTTGGGTGCTTGAGATGTTCAGAACTGCTCAACCTTGCCTGGGTACATACAACTGCATTTCAAAGATATGCATACAATCATACAGGTACCATGGGTCTGTAACTCATGCCCAAATGCAAACTAGTACTCTCTTTACCTGGGCATCAGCTTTTAGACATGCTGAGAGCGTAGAATCTCCCCCAAACAAGCTAGCAACTAAATGCGCTGGTGTGTGGGTTTATCCGTCTCAGTTGTTACAGAGCTCACCTGGTAGGCGGTGTCCCAGCTTTAAGTCCTCCTCCCCACGCTCTGAGCAGAGACTGGGCTCTCATCTCCAGCCACCCTCCCGAATGCTCCAAGTTTAGACACAGCTCCC
This sequence comes from Anseranas semipalmata, assembly GCA_013399115.1. Classification (NCBI taxonomy): domain Eukaryota; kingdom Metazoa; phylum Chordata; class Aves; order Anseriformes; family Anseranatidae; genus Anseranas; species Anseranas semipalmata. The sequence goes on from VXAA01006959.1 coordinate 43,907, forward strand.
CGAATGTAGAGTCAAGCCTCAATTTATAGGCATTTTGCATTGTTTGGTGGGTCCTGTTACTAGTTAGCGTGATTTATGTTTTACTATCGCTCCTGCGAGAGCTGGCATTGTCGTCTGGAGCGCGTTTACAATGGAAAGAGATTCCTGCGGCTTCACTGAGGTGGTGATGGATTCCATTCCCAATGTATCTGAGCTATTTTTATCAGATGATCTGTGGTGGGTTTCTGTCTCTACAGCTATCATGACATGATGCGTTTTAACATGGCAACAATTATGATCCCTAAGTTTCTTTCAGCCCCAACAAGGACACCCAGCTCCCCCCAGCCCAAAGAAATCTTTCTTGTATGCAAGGGCACTCATTTCTAAAACAGTCTCTTCTCACAAGACAAGTATATATGAATGGGTCCTTTTTTCTCTGATTATAACTGCAATTGTGGTGTCTCCACTGGATACTGAAGGCTGGGCAGGGGTGGGATCTCTTCCTGTTGGGATTCCTTCCACAGCTTGTGTTGCGATAAGAATGCTCTGGCAGAGTTTCTCTCTGATCACCCTCTTCAATTTCTATCTGTAGCTCTTGTACCCGTCTACGCACAGCAGAGTAGGCTTCGCTTCTTCTAATTAAGAAGAGAATTTTGAAATATCTCCTGAATTCTTGACCTTCAGAATTCCCTCTGCCGACAGCCCTCTGATCTGGGGAGAGCTCTCCTAAGGGTTGACACTGTTCATGTGAAAATAGGTAGGGTGTAATTTGCAAATATTTATAAAGTTCTGTTCTGGGTAATTGAAACTGCTGTTAATTGCTCGTGATTTCAATCCAGACAGCTGGTTTGTTTTTCTGCACCGCTCCCACAGGAGAAGCTGCATTACTCAATGCCTCAAACCCCCAAAGGCTTGCTGTTCTGCATAGCATATTGTCTATCTACTGCATTTGCAGCAATACTTGACTGAGTAGTAAAGGCAACTGTGGCTTGTTCCAGGCATTGAGACAGAGAATAGACAATATGTAAAGCTTCTGACTTTGGGAATGTGGGAATGATTGCACTGGGAGCTGACTGAGCACAAACAAGAGGAAGCAGAGCTGTCTGTAGGGGCTCTGGGTAACACAGTGGACCTAGTTAGGAAGGCAGACATTGCAAAATCTCTTAAATGGTAATCTGAGGTTAGTTAGAATTCAGCTTTGACTCAGATTGACTCCCCAAAGCTCAAGATAAATACACTTCAGTGCTGCAGAGCATATTGCACCAGAAAGCTATGTATGGGTGGGTAGATCCCATCGGAGAGCTAACAAGCAGGAGAAAGGACACAACAGGAAAGCTGGTTAATGTTCTTCCTGAGAGAAACTTATCAGAAGGGAGAGTGTTAAGAGCAACCAGGAAAATTCAAGTAGCTGCAACAGAGGAGGACAGATCATTCAGGGCTCAATAAATCAATAAGGTAACTAACAGTCATGTAATTGCAAGAATGTTACAAACTTGATGTAAACACAGCAAAGAACAAAAAGACAAAGGGAAAGGAACCTACCACATACACATTATATATATGCGTGTGTGTGTGTATGTATATAGCCTTGTTCGTCATATATGGAATAGAATGTTAATAAAAGCACTAGTGCTCTTGAAGGGAAAAGATTGATGAGTTAGATATGGTTGTGGAGCTGAATATCTCATTAAAGACAGTGAATGAAAAATGGTTTCTGTAAATTGGAAAAAAATAGAAGGAACTGAAGTAAAATCCAGGCAGCAGGAAATTCAAAGCACCTCCGTATGAGTAAAGATACCACTCCGGTTGTACCCCCGGATCATCTCACACCCCCCAGAGATCTGTGCCGTTGCCTTCAGCTTACAGTGTGTGGGTCAGCTCCGGGACTCGTCCCACAAGAGAGGCCTCATCCATACGGCTGAGGCTCAGGCCCAGGAGAGGCACCTAGGCCAGGCAGCAGCGCAGGCAAACATGTGTCGTGGCATTAAATAGGCAGGGCCCCGAAACTACAGACCCGCTGACGGGGTTGCTTTCCAGTGGCTCCACTCCCAGACCATCATTGCACCTCAAGGTCATGCGGGATGAAGCTGGAGCAGAGCTGAAGGAGTCCTGCGGAGGGAGCCATGCCCCGCTGACCTGACTTAGCCATGCTAGTCGGCCTGTGCTTTGCCTTAGTGCCTTGTTTTGCAGGCAGGGAGGGCCAGGAGCAGCTGTGCAGCTAGTTTGTGAGCAAAGGAATCCGTACAGCTCCCATCCACAGCCCCTGAAGGCAGGAGAGGATGCCCCGGTGGTTTGGGCTTTTGGCAAGGCCAAGCAGTCCTCAGGGTTGCACAAATTCAGTGCTTTGAGGCCTCTTAAGCACGTACTGGACATGACATGTGTGATTTAAGCTACCTTTTGTTTCTTCTGGGACTGTTGGTTTTGAGGTGCTTTTCAAGAAACTCAGTATGTTAAACTGAGGAAAAAAATAGCCTGCCCAAAAGAGGAGCTATGTCTAAAAGAAGCTGGAAAAAACAGAGATCAACAGAAATGTAGGTAAGTTTAAATTGTGACACACAGAAAAACAGTGGAATGAAGAAAATGCTTTAGATGGAAAGGGAGCTTATTTAGATTGTTCCTGTTAATATCCACCCCACACCTGTTTATATTTCATATATTATACAGGGTGAAATGTCTACATTCTTTTAAAATGGCTTCAAGCACATGAATTGTAACATCCACCCTTTTTTAAAAAAGACTTTTGTAACCAGCAGTTGTATTAATTTGGGAAAGATGGTGGGAGTCGGAAGAGGCAAATGCATACATCTGCTCTGTATGAAAGCCATTGTGTTGTCCGTTCCTCATTTATTGCCATCTAACGCTGTCGTTAATGGCAAATGCTAATGACTGCACAGCTACAGGAGGAGACAGTACACCCAGTAAGACCCTCCAGCCAAACTAAAACTCCTCATAAGATCTCCATTAATTAAAATCTCTACAGATGGGTTCCCTTAATTGTAGGAAATGGAACACAATCCCTGTAATTAACTCTTCACTCAAAGGCCTTTTTTTCCCCCAGCCTCTGAAGAAAGCGGCAGCGATTGTTCGGCTCCTCCTTGCTGGAGGCCGCTGCTGACTCCCCAGGGCGACCCAGGCCCCGCAGTGAAACCGGTCTGGTCTCTTCACTCAGGCTCCTCCAGCAGCCCTACCCCACTGAGAGGGTTTTGTGGATCACCACAGCGGCATCCTCTAGCGCAGTGCCCATTGCTCTTCGCCGTGGAGGGAAATGTCGGCTCCTCGGCCAGGCCCTCTCTGCCGGGCTGGAGGGTGGGCACCTCCTCTCTGCTGCTGCACAGGGAGAGGTGCCAGGCTGGAGAGCAGGGCCATCACGGGGGAGTAAGTGAAGAAAGCTTGCTGTCCCCTTGGCGTAGCAGGTGGTCTTTGGGGCAGGGCTTGACTTACGATGAGCTCGGAAAGCATCCAGCGGTGCAGCACTGGCTGTCAGTGAGGACTTCCAGGCAGCTCTGTGGAAATCTCAGCTCTCTGGAGCTCAGTTTCTTCCAGCACAGCTCTGAAGTGTTGCCTTTTCTCTCTGCTCCCGTAATTGAAGGCCTTGTCCAATCCCACAGCATTTCATGTGTTGGTTACTACATCTTTCTCCTCTTCCATCCCACTATCACCTCTCTTTGCCACCTTCCTTTGCATATTCCAACTCCTATGATTGTCTCAGCCTTTCTCTTTCAGAAAGTCATTTTCACTCCATTAGCTGCATCCTCTGCACACCACTGAATTGCATCTGCTGTCCTGCCTTTTCTTCTTCCTTGCAGACCATCCCTTCAGTCCTGAGACATTGCCAGCAGCAGGCTGGGGCAGAAGAGGTGAAACCAGCACCTGCGCTCCCTCAGTGTCCTTGCAGAGCAGATCCATGCTCCTTTGGCTCACCATCAAGGAGCTACCTGCATCACACCCAGCCTAGTGAAGGGGAAGGTGTCTCCTGCTTGCCTGTAGCCAGAGGATGCTGGCAGGGACGGAGGCGATGCTGGCATGCTGCGGATCTGAGTGCCAAGACAAGCGGAGGGGAGCCAAGCGCCCAGCTCGTCCCCCCGCTGCATGTTCCAGGGCTTGGAGGAGGCAGAGGTCGGAGGACCGAGGGAGGCTTAGAGCTGCCTCAAAGCCTTCAAAGCCAGGCTGAGCTCCTCGCTCCGGTGGGAGGGTGGGCTGGCTGGTGGAGGAGAGCAGAGCGGTTTGTAAAACTGTAGGGAGGGCTGCTCCACGGGGCCGGGGCAAGCATGCTGTCCCCCCTGCTGCACACAGCCAGAGCATTCCCTTCATCTCCGTGAGCAGCTTATAAACGCTTTAACAGATTATTTCCCTTTATCCAAGAAAAGGGAAAGAGTTTTATTCACCTGCTCCGTTCTGTTCAGTCCTTTGAAGGTCACACTTGTCACATCGATTGCTTTTTTCTTCCCTTCTGCTGCACCATGAGGCTCTGTGGCACAGTGGTACCACAGAAGAAATCTTCCCAAGATGTGAGACAGAGACGCACAAACTGAAAATCCTGTGCTCTGTCCCTACAGCAGAGCAGCTGAGGAAGGGAGCATGCTCCAGGCTGCCCTGCATCCCTGGTCTTCTCGGATGGCTTGCAGGGGCTGCTGCTGGCAGCACCAAGGCATTGGGTGTGGATGACACCGATCCCCAGAGGTATGGTAACTGCAAGTGGTGTGTTTCAGCACTGAAACCTGAACCAGCTTGTTTCTGACCACTACTGACTGGCCCAAGGAACTTTGCCACTTTTGGGGAAAGCCAGGGGACATCATCTAGAGAATGTGCCCATGGTAGGAGGGTTTCAGGGGACCCAGGGAAATGGAAGTAAACCTGGAAGTAAAGGGAATACCCAGGGTCACTCCACTTCCTAATACTGGTATATATCTTGGAGGATCCACAGCTCTTCACGTCTCCGTGAACACAAAGCAGCTTCTCAGAGGGCACATTCCTCTTGCAACGCCTTTCTGCCTGCTACGACCAACAAGGGTCCTGGTGTCTTGTCTTGGAGGACTGACTGCAGGGATCCTTGCTCTCCAGGCTCACAGATGTGTTGGAGGTGTTCTCCAGGGGACTGTGGGAGCGTGAGAGACTCAAGGTGTGCTTATACACGAAACTGAGGTAGGGGCTGCAAAGCATCTAAAAAAAATTCATCAGCTTTCCCTTTCTGCCACTCAGTATTTATTTTACAGCAGTATGTGGGTACCCACTCAGTATAAGTCTTTGGGTGGTTCTGCTGAAGACACTTCCATGCTGTGCAGCACAGCACAGAACAAAGCAGATGTTTTACTGCTGCTTCCCACACTTATCGGGAACTAAAGCCAATAACGATTGTCTAATCACTCATACACTCTCTTTGTTCTGCAATACTATTGTCAGTGTTTTCTATCTATGGCAGTTTTTTTTTTTTCCTGATGTCTAGGATGAGCTAGTTTTAGGAACAAAAATCTGCTTCTAATTAGTGTTTCAAAAAATATTTTTTTTCTGGAAATAACTTGAGCAATGATATCACTGGTGTCATTTGCTCCTTGAGACAAGCTTTCAGCTGCTGTGAAATGCTAGGGTATGCCAACTATTCTGCAAAGTTGGTGTGGACACCCAGCTCACCTCCTTCCAGATGGCAAACCCTGGTGTCACTGGAGGCTGTGTTAGCTGAAGGGCTTGGACTACCCAAGGAGCAGGACTTGGGTCAGGCTTGCTTCTCACTGACCTAAACAGAGCTGCTGCACGTGCTTAAACTTGGAGCTGTGACCAGGAAGTATTTTTCCTCATTCACTGCTTGCAAGGAGACTGATTCAAATTTTATAAATGCTTCCCTTTCTACCAAGGCTATTTAATCTGTACGGGTACACCCAGCAAGTGATTTTTCCTATAAGGTTTTGCTAGGTATTTCAAGAGACTGCTTCATGCAAATAGCTGCCTCAATGAACGTGCCTTGCAAACTTACATGATGACTTATTTCACTATGCTAAACTTGCCTGAGCAGAAGTATTTCCTACTTAAAGGCAAGGTATCCACTGTCACTGTCACCCAACAAGCTTATAAATGCCTCTTTTTTTCTTCCTTTTGTTTCATTGTCTTTGTTGTTGCTCCATCAGAAATTATGATTGGAATATAGAGAGATTTTTCCCATTGAATGTATGAGTGTAAAACTACAAATATTGATTTGATTGTACATTCAGCTTGTAAGACTTCATCCAATAGCCACAGTGAAGTCCTGCTTTCCTACTGCTTACCAAGTAAAAAACAATTCTGTTTTGCTCTTCCTAGCCAGAAAGCATCCTGCTGGCTTTTCACACTGTAGTCTTGTTCCTATGCCTCCAGAGTCAATATGGTTTTCAACACTTTTTTTTTTTTTTTCCCACTCTTTTTCTTGTAAGGTAGATTGTAGCCAGTAAGATGAAGTAGAATCTGATCCTGTCTGTACTAAAGTCAATGCACAGTGCTCATGGATTTTGGTGGCACTGGATTAACTCGTTAGTTGTAACTACAGTAGCAGGGAGGTGAGGACTGTGAAACATGCCCAGATTATACCTGCCCTGGTACAGACATAGACGCAGAATCTAGTTTGACATCCTTAGCCATAATCCTATGGGAAATCAATAGGTATGGACTTACCAACTCCATGAAACCAATGCACAGCCCAGCTGCTCTCACAGTATCTGTCCCATGCCGTGCTGTAGTCAAAGGTAAATGTAAGTTACCCAAATGTATTCAATTCTAATTTGAACAGTGTCAACTTGAACTGCTTTTCATATACCAATCTCATTTTACATATTTAAACCTGCTTTCTATTTTGCTTTCTACCATTGACAAATTGCAGTAGGTATAAGCGTGACAGAGAAATACAAGAAACAAAAGCCTCAAAGAGGCTGGTGGTTCTGGCTAGTTTGAGTGGCTGTCATTGCTCATCACCTTGAGGGCATTGACATTCCCTCATGCCAGCAGTACCCAATGCCTGTCACATGAAACTTGCTCCTTTTTGTACTCCTGATAGGGAGAATTGTGTGCCATTGCACTTTTTTAGGAGGGCGTGTTTATAAATGTGCATGTGCACTAAATCATCAGTTGTCAAACACCGGGCGTTCAGCCTGGAAGGGGAGCTGGGGCTCTGGAATAAGCAACAGGACCAGAAACATTGGAGAACAATAGTACTTGCTATCAGCTAAATGTAGTTGGGAAGAGAAAATGATCTAATGGAAATATTTCCACTGTTCTTTTTTTTTTTTTTTTTTTCAAAACTTCTGAGGACAAATTTGACCCAGTAATATTTTTCATTTTGCCTACTTCTAGAAGAAATACTGATGCATATGGAAGGCATAGACTGACAGCTAATGACTCATCAGTCTTATTTTATGGACTGCCTCTGCCTCTCAGCTCTTCTAATTCAATATTCATTGCTCGGAAATGCCCTCCCCGTGCATCCTTGCTGGTTAATTATAATGCCCTCCCCTTGGCTGTGAAGCCTCTCCTGGAGATTGAGTGCAGCAAAGTGCTGCTCCTTACCCGGGCAAGTGTCCCAGAAGCTCCTCGGGCCATGAGGGTGACGTTGTCCCCTGGTGGCCGGGCACAAAGTCCTTCTCAGGTCTCCTGGTCTGCTGCCAGCCGGGGGAAGCCATGGCAGCTTCTGCTGGGAGAAGACCCTCTGTCTTCATCAGTGCTCAGATTCTCTACCTGCAAGCTCAGAGCAAGCTGCTGAAGTCGGGAGAGGACCCATCTTTGGCTGGTATGAGCTGCAGTAATGGCATTCAAGAAACGAAAAAAGGAAAAAAAAGAAAAGACACACATGGCTTCTCCAGCTTCACTGATAACTTCCCACATGGGTCTATGCCAAATACTACTACAGTCCATGTAGGTGAGATCTGTTTGCTTCTGCATCTTAATTATTATTACTTCCAATATCCGCTTTAAAACATCATACAAACATTGACAGAGGTCAAACTAATGATCTGCACTTTCTAAGTGATTTCTTCCCCAGCTCAAGATCTACCCTCAAGTCTTCAAAGCTCTTTTAGTCTTTTAAGTGTCTACACAATCTCCACTACTTCTAGTATGTTAACAACATTGCAGTGCTCAGGGAAGCTAGGCATAACCTTGAATTGTCTGTATACACAGGTTCTCTAGCTGTTCAACATCAAATTAAATTTTCAAAGAAGCTGAACAAGATGCAGTGTAAGACTTTCTCAATTTCCAGCCTTAAATTTGTATATATCATGAAATAGCCTCTGTTCAGTATTGCAGTCATATCAATAGTTAACAGATGTAGGCGAAAATGTTCATCTGTTTCTTTTACTTGAGTCTCTCAGATCAATAGAAAGAGTGTCTCTTTTTTTTTTTTTTGACTTTCCTATGCAAAAATGTCATCAAATATTAATCAAAGCAGACCAGATTTCATTGAAGATCTGACTTCCTGCAGCAAGATACAGTATCCTTAAATGTTAAAGGTGCATTTAATGCTACATGTTGGAATAGTTTCTAATTGCAATGTGGAATGGATCTAATGGTAAAACCTAAATGAGTGTAACCATGAGTATGAGCTTTAATATGGGCACAGGAAGTGTGCTGAGCAGTATGCAAGAGAAATGCTTCTGCAGTACGTCAGGATCCTTTCAGCACCCCTAAGGATTTCCCTGCACCTGGTGGGGGCAACAGGGGTGTTCACGTCTGTGCAGAGAGCCAACAGGCCCCAAATCCACATCTTCTGTAACCCAGTCCCACAGGAAGAAGCGGGGGCTGCCGGAAGCTGAATGTCAAGGCTGGGGCTTTCTTCCCTGCAGTGGTGTCTGGGGATCCTTGCCCTGGCTAGCAAGGAGGGCCTGGCACCCTCAGCCTGCTGGGACCACGCTGGGCTGCTGAGGGAACCGTGATGGTTGCTGCCTTGGGACCTAGACCTTGCATCAGCAAACAGCTTCCAGTATTTAATTTTAAAGCTCTGTTGGCTCAGTTTGAGCCATGCCTGTCAGGAGCATTATGTTCAAATGCGAGCTAAAAACGACTTAAAGACCGATTTAGAAGGACTGTGAACCCTGTCAGAACTGATAACCAAGGCCTTGCTTGCCTTATTATTTTCCCATGCTCAATTTATTGAATATGTGAAGGGAATGAATTGAAAACAAAGTGCTGTATTTGTGTGACATATTTAAATTATGTATCAGGAGTCCAAGACACTGTGGTTAGCCATTAAACAAATCATCATAAACAGACCAGTTCAGAGTGATCTATTTTTATGTTAGTGGCCTAAGAGAGGAAATGGAGGCTTTTCACAGGGAAAAGAAGATCCATTGTGGTGTCCTCCATCTAAGGTATCAAATACTAGTAAAAATGGTATTTAAAAACATAGTATTGAATGAGTTTCTGGCTTCTCCCAGGAGTAGAAGTCAGTTCAGTTTCTTTGCTTTGCTTTCAGTTTTTACATGATGTATGTATTCATTTTGAGAGAAATGTAGGAACAGTGTGTTGGTTGGGTATTTAATTTTTTTTTCCTTTAATTAGATGGGAATTCATCCCTTTGAAACTCACCTGCAGCAGAACTCAGCAGGCAGAAAAGGACAGCCCTGCTGTCACTGGGAACAGCAGCAATGCTGCCATTAATTGCAGCAGGGCCAGGAGAAACAGCAGCGCTCACAACAGTCTCACAGACTCAGCGTGTGTGTGCACATGCTGGTGCTTTCCTTCCTACAGCTGCAGCTCCTGGAATTGTGAGGTTGGTGTCACATTTCAGTTGTCCTTTTTTGCAGGAAAAAGAAAAAAAAAAGTGGGAAAGAGTTTCTACCTGTAATTGTGGGTGAGAATGAAAAGGGGAACCCCAGGGCTCAGACACAAGAAGTAAAGGTGCCTCAGGTGGGCATAGCAAACCCACCTCACGAGACATCTTTTGAGCAACCAGAGGCTCGTTTTGCTGTAACAGGATCAGGCCCCGCTGCCCAGAGCCAGGAGGTGGCTGGTGCAGGCAGGAGGTGGTGGGGCCAGTTTGAGTCTCCCTTTTGCATCCTTTAGTGTGGTGCTATGACAGCACGAGCAAGCACTCTGAGGGGGCCATTGGTGCTGGGGGTTACTTTCCTAGTGCAATATATACAGAGAGAAAGCACTTTTATTACTTAAAGAAAAAGATCTTAGCCTGCTGACTTCTATCGAATTTTACCTACTAACCTTACTGCATTTAATTCACAGTAATGCCTAATCTCAAGCAACGAACCTCCTCTCTTTCAGGAGCTAATCGGTCTCTTTCGGCATTCCCAATAACCCCATCAATGACCATGCATGCTACATAAAATGTGAGTACTCAGAGATGTTGTCTTTCTATGACTGCCCATTTTTAACCCAAGAAGAGAAAAAACTTCCTATGCTTACATCTTGCTATCTCAAAGAAGCCCAACCACAAAGGCACAAAAATCAACAGCAGAAAACCACCACAGGCTTTTTCCCTTTGTATAAATACGCTGGCTTGCATCAGCTAAGATCTGAATGTGTATGGGGAACTCGAGAAGCTGCATCTAAGCATCGGAAGTAGGTTCTCCTATATTAATACCTTATAAAAAGAGGAACAAACTGTTCTTTAGGAGGAAGAAAAAAATGCTCATCTTTGTATGTGTATGATGTATCCCTTACACTTGCACAATTTCTCTAAATATTCTCCTGGCAAGAAGAATGCACTGGGAAAGCATTCCTTAAAAACCCAACTCTACCAATAATGTCAGACATGCAAACAACACCTCTGTGTATGTCACCTTATGTAAACCTGTTGAGCTAAATGTTTAACTGGATATTTCTGCTGTTCCTCTCTCACCCTGAGAGCTGTCGGCATTAGCAAACAGAGTCTAATGTCTGTGTACACAGTCACCCGCTCTGCTTCCCTCATCACTTAGCTTTTATTCCAGAGCGTTAATCTCTCTGGTGATGCTCTGTGGCTGTAACCACTCTGCCAAGTGATCCTGTCCCTCAAAATGGCATTGTACCAGCAGGGCAGCAGGCAGAAGCTTGGTCTATGTGCTCTGACGGACACCAAAAGCTTTTCCTGTCCAAAGCAAATGGCACCATTGCGTGCTCTCTGCAGCTGGAGAAGATATGAGGATGGAAAGCAGCTCTTGCTCTCTCTCAAAGTCAACCCATGTAGGAGGAAAATTGTGTTCACAGAAGGAGTGGGGAAAAAAAATACTTGAGCTAAGCACTTAGCATCCACACTGTGCTGGTGATCAGAGAGGTCCACTGCAGCTCATGCAGGTGAGTAGCTGTGCTCATTCCCATTCCCAGGTGGGGAAGCTTGGGCACAGAGGCTTGTGGGCAGTTTGTCCAAGGCTGGAGAGGTTCTGGAGCAGAAATGGGAAGAGAAAACAAAACATATTTTGTGGTTTTGCACGGTCGTGGCTCTGTCCCTGGAGCCCAGTATGTGGCATTGAGGAAGCTGTCAGGCACTGGTTGAAGCTCCAGCAACTTTCATCCCTCTCCAGCTGGTAAATGAATTTAAACAGACTCTTTCCAGTCATCCTGGATGTGGTTTAGTGATGGGACTTTGTATGTCCTGTTGATGGTTGGACTTGGCGGTCTTGGAGGCCTTTTCTAACCTAGATGATTCTGTGATTCTATGATCCTCCTTGCTGCTCCTAGAAACCACAGAAGTAAAAGTGGCAAGAATTGCCTTCCTCCGCCTTTGCGTTACTAGGAAACTTTATCTGTTCCCTTGAATTATGGCCCAGCCCTGTTGCCTATAAACTATTTTCCTTGACACCAAAGGGAGCTGCCTCACAGGGGCCGCAGCGTGTACCATGTGCACTCTCATGCTCAAATGCAAGCAATGGGCCGTGCTTCAAGGCTCTTGGTGGATAGGAGGAGCAGGTTGTACATATGTGTGAACACCTGCAGAGTATGCCTGCTGTTCCCTACTGAACTGGGGCCGTTTGTGGGGCATGGTGTGAGCAGAAGGGAGCTGCAGCCCTGCTGTCCCCTCTTGTCACCCCTGTGCTGGGGGGGGTTGTGTCCTGCCCCTGTCCAGAGCAGAATTTGGGGACTGGAGATAGCAGACAGAGCACAGAGCTGTGGGAAGACAGAGTGCTGTTCTTCCCTCTTTACGCAGACAAAAGTCCCATTGAAAGCAATCAGACATTGAGTCCTCTGATTGAAATATATGTACATCTACATATAAAAATTTGATGTATTACAGTTTCAGCTCTGCTTTCCCTTGATTTTAATTTTCTGTGTGGAGTTCAAACACAGAGTGTTCCTTCATTGCTTACTTTCAAAGCCTTTTTTTTTTGTCTTTCATATTTAAACTCATTTAAGGCCCTTAGATTTTTCTCCCAGCTGTGGAAGGCAAGGACAAAAAAAGACAGAAAAGTCAAAGGCTGTCTTACAGCACTGGGTCCTATAAAGAACATCCTTGAAATGTAGGGTGAAAACAAAAACAAAACAAACAAACAAACAAAAAACAATAAATAACACTCCAGTTTTTTTTAAAGCAAGTTATCTTTTTGAATGAGGCCTTTTCCTACTTTCAGAGAATGAACTAATTAAAGTGTGTGTGTGCATAATCATGTTTTGTCTATAAACCTGCCAGGATTGTTGTTTTTTTTTTTTCTTTTTTTTCCTCACTTTCGTTCTTGTTTTATCTCCTGTATGTTACCGATTGGACACTTTTTCCAGAGCAGGTGCCCTTGGAAAGGAGAAATGCCTGAGCTTATGCCAGCGCCACTGCCCTGTTTTTTCGGCAAAAGCAGGTTTCCGACACGTGCCCTGCACAGCACGCGCCCTGCCAGGCAGCTGCCCATCCCAGCTCTCGTGGGTTTGTTTCCATCCTTCACTTGTGCGGCAGTTTTGGGGCTCTGCTTTGAGCCCCGAGCTTGTGGGGGCCCCCAGGATCCCACTGAGGACTGTGCGGTGCTGGTGGCAGCAGGGTGAGGACAGCCACCACAGGCCGCAACCACCAGCCGTCCCAGAGCTCACCTCTCCTCCTCAGCCTGTCTGGCTATAAAACACTGACCCACTGCAGCTTCTTGCACACTTTCGCCTGTTTCAGCAACAACTTGCTGAAGAGCAGCCCCTGGCAGTTCTCAGCCCCGACCTGAGCCGTGCAGGCCTCCAAGCCCCGCATCCGGGTGCGGCTCTGGCTCACTCTCCCCAGTGCCTTGGGACCCTTGGGTGGGCCTGGTGGGAGTGGGGGAATGGCTGAAACTACATTCTTTTTTTTTTTTTTTTTGAAAAGCAAAGTTTGATTTCTTTATTTTTCTCAGACTAAGTTAGAGAACCCAAGTTAGAATTTTGGTATTGCAAAACTGGATCCATTGTGTCACATTTCTACTTCACTGTTCTTCCTCCTTCACAGGCCTCCTCGTAGCTCTTCAGAGGACATGTTATGTTAGTATTGCTGCCTGTGCTGGGTCTGGGTGCCAAGTGTCAAGAGAAAGGGGCAGGGAAAGAGGCTGCATTTCCCCAGGAGGGACACAAAGCCAGCTGGCAATGGGGCCACCCAGCGCTGCGGGGCGGACTCTACCTTGAAACACTTTTCAAGCGCTGGCAGCTTTGTGCGCCAGCTCTGGTAGGAGCTGCTGGGTTCACTTTTTCTAGGGTACAGCAAGCTACAAGCAATCTGGGGAGGTTTCTCTTAAATACAGAGACTTGGGGGCATCCATCAGACAGCCCAGGGAGAGTGGAGGTCATCCAAGGGCTGGCTTTGACACTGGTTGTTCACGGCCCCTCCTCACCCTGGATAACGGGGAGATTGTCTTCCCAGGGGGGAAGCTCCTCTAGATGAAGCTGAGGAGGAGGAGGAGAAGGAGGGTTTTGCTGCTTGGGAAGCTCAGAACATCCCAAGATGCTGCTTGGGGCCTCCAGCTCATAAGCGGGTGACTTTATTCGGTGTTTCACAAGGAGTGTGGGGACATTGCCAGGGATATTGTGCTTGTGCGTGCATGCAGCTGGACACAGGCAAAGTCTTGGGGCTGCTGCTTGCCTAGGAGCTCGCATACCAGGACCAGAGGCTCCTGGTGTGGCATTAGCCAAGAGAAGTCTCAGGGAGAGAAGGCAGCAGACGTGAATGTATGCTCCTGGTTTATGGAGTGGGCTGTGTGTTTGTAAAACACCTCGGCAATACAGCCACAGAGGGTGATTAGCTAATTTCTTCCTCCTTTATTTTCTCTGGATGAGGCATTTATTTGTGCAGCGTAATTAGTGAAGATACGTGCAGGTGTGTGCCATCTGGAGCACGCCCAATTAAGTCAGAAGAATAAAAAACAGGCTGGGAGAATGTGAGCGGGAGGGGAGAGCTGGGAATAACACCTGGGGGGGTCCCTGCTCGTGCCAGCCGTCCCCTTGAACGGGCCGTGCCATGCTGTGCCACGCCGTGCCACACGGGCTTGGTGCACTGGGGGCTTCACACAGCACTGAGAAGCTCTCAGCCTTGCCCAGAGTGGCAAGGGCAGAGTTTGCTCCTCCCCTGTTGTTGCAGGCAGAGGTTTTCCTGCAGTTCTAACAATGCTGGGGTAAATCTGGAGGTTTCCCTCCCCTGTACATCAGATGTGCGCACAGGAGCTGGGCTCAGTTCGTGGATGCAGAACAGTCTGTGATGCAGCGAGGCAGGGAGCTCCTCCGCTTTCTCCTCTTCCTTGCCCAGGAAGCTTCCCATTGCAGTGATGCTTACACCGTGCGGGCAGAAGTGGTGGAAGGAGCCGAAGAGCTGTGGGCGCCGCAGAAAAGTGGTGTTTGCCCCACGTGTGGGGTGAACACCTTCTCCAGCCCCTTGTCTCCGGGATGTGGGACTGGGCTGCTTGTCACCACCCTTAACATTTCATCCCACTGGCCAAAAGCAGTAGAATGTGGAGAGACCCAGGAGTCTCAAAGTTAATTATATACTCATCAGTTTTATGGAGAGGCTCACTGCATCAAAGGAGTGGACCCGGGGAGGGGGCCCACCAAGAGGACCACATTCATAGTTCAGACCAGCTGTTGCTTGTCCAGCATCTTGCCCATGCGTGTGCCACCAAAAGCAGAGTGTAGGAGCTGGTTGCTGCTGGGACAGTGAGGATTGCTGGGGAGCAGAAGATGCCAATCCGTAGAAAAACAGGCTCCATTAATCCCACTGCTTTGTAAATGAGAGTGGGGGGAGAAGGGGAAGAGTAGTCACTACTAGGAGGCTTCTGGTTATTAGGACAAATCCACTAAAGCTATTAAATTAATATTTTTAGATGCACTACATCTCTGGATGTTCTTATTCAGAAGTCACTTTGTTTTTTGCTATCAGGTCTTTGGGTAGATTGTTAAAAAATAATTAGAGGGCCCCAGGCAGCGCTCAGGGTGGCCAACCATGTGAATAGGTCTGCACATGGGTGGGAGCTCATCATGTGAATGCTGAAAAAGTACAAGGAAAATCTCAGGCAAGACAAAAGAAAGCATTTCCCAGAGCTGAGAAAAGGAGAGGAGCTGCATGTTCTGTCTATGTGTGAGATGCATCTCTTCTGCTAGATTTTTTTGGGGGATTACTCTGAGGGGGTTGTGGTGACTTTACTTCCTAAGCAAGTCAGAGAGGATCTCCTAACATTGCTGCTTGTACTCACATTTCCAGTCCCCTTTGTGAGAATTGCAGATTCTCAGCAATGCCTATTATGAAACCACATTCTTAAGTGCGTTAAAAAATAAACATAGAGCCACACTTACCCCTCTCTTCTATGGGGACTTGTTAGATTTTCTGCATGTTTTATACAACTCTCAGCATCTCATGAGCAGCTCAAGTATTTTTTCTGTTTAAAAATGGCACAAACCCACTTCCTAAATCAGAATTCCAGATGTGTCATTGAAGGGGTCAATGAAATGTTTATTTTTTTAAAACAAGTAAATGTGACCTGCTCCTGTGAATGCAGCCCATGCAGCTATGCCTAGGCTGCAGCACAGGCTGGGGAGCCCATTTAGCTCTTTCAGGTGGGTATTAAAGTGCCTGGTTGCTGGAGAGTGGCAGTCCCAGCAGGATAAATGAGCGGGCTGCAGGTCTCTCCCCTCATCACTTCAAATTGGGATCATTGGGATCCATTTGTGTAGCAGCACGTGTGGGCTCCCTGAGAAGCTGGGCCCTGCTGCAAGCACTATGGCATCAAAGGCATCTCTGCCTCGGGGAACTTCTCCCATAAATGTGAGAGACAAAGGATGAGGGGGAGAGGAAGGCAGGGGCAGCAGCAGGGATCACCTGGTATTCAGGAGAGCCAGCAAAACCTTACCTGGATGTGGGCTTAGAAGTGCTATGGCCCTGGAGATGTTTAATTGTAGGCAACAGCCCGCGCAAGGCAGACAAACCTGTAATGTTGGGAAAAGCTGTTTTCATGTAATATAATTCAGTGCTTTTGGTCCCATATGCAGCAAGCCTGTGGCTCCTCTGGTCTGTAGTTCACTGGCTGAGCATGTGCTGGCCTTGTTACATGGCACTGCTGTGACTACTGGCAAAGCTCTTGTTGACTTTGATAAATGACACACTGAAACCGGATTCTGCCATTTTTTTCGTGTGCCTTCACGGTAAAAAGCTGTGATTTTCAAATCTCCAGGCATCCTTCCGGATCCACACAGAAAAAAAAAGTTTGGGGGCTGACTGACCATACCTTATGAGATAAATCATGACTCTTCCTTCTGTGCGAAGTATGGGACACTTCCTCAGTACACCTGCTGTAAGACAGAAGGCAGAGCCCCTTGGGCTTTCTTAATAATCAATAGGCTGGAGAAATCCCTACAAGCCGTTTATTGCCTCTCAGGATATGAAGGTGGATTTAAATGGAGCTCATTAAAATGTCTCCTTTGCACTTTCAGTTCCAGGCTGGTGCTCCTTGTCATGCCATCTCAACCTCCTTACCCATTTGTTTCTCCTTTCCTTCATACCCATATCTCTGAAGATGTGTGGGCAGTTAGCAATTTGCTATCACCTTTGGTCCTTTTTCTTAAAGCTGGGAATGTTAGATACTGGCAAGTGCTCATTCATTGCTCTTTTTCATCCTTGCTCTGGTGGCATGTCTTAGGTTTGTCTCTCACTTAGATCTATCTGCTTCTTAGTACTGGAATCCAGCTAATAAGCTGTGTGTTTTTTATCTAAACTATTGTAAGCCATTATTATTTATTTTTACCACTCCTAGGTTTTTTTTTTTTTTTTTTGAGTTAATAGTCATGATGCTATAGTTATAACCAAGTTCTAGTTTGTACGTAAAGCTGGATTCCACAATATTTTTGTATGAAAAATACAATTTGTCTTCTACAAATTTCTTTGCAGCATTAACTGAGCAGAAACAGGGGCTTTTTTGTTTGTTTGTTTTTTCAGAATTTGAAGTATATCCTAAAGCTAATTAGCTTGGAGGTAAAATCAGTTATATAGAATCATAGAACTGCAGAATGGCTTGGGTTGGAAGGGACCTTAAAGACCATCTAATTCCAACCCCCTGCCATGGGCAGAGACACCTCCCACCAGACCAGGTTGCCCAGGGCCCCATCCAGCCTGGTCTTGAACACCTCCAGGGATGGGGCATCCACAGCTTCTCCGGGCAACCTGTTCCAGTGCCTCACCACTTTATATGTTTGTTTTTTTAAGAAAATGATTGTGTGTGTCTAACCTCTTACTGTGAGTACTCTTGATAGCAGAGTAGTGCAGATACCTCACTCTCCCTATAATAAAAGTGAGATCTTGGGTCCAGGTGACACTGAAAAACATTAGGTTGCAAATATCCATATTTTTAACAATTGCCTTTATTTACTGTAGTTGTGGAAGGTTAAGATAGGGTCAAGCCAATAGCTAAGATAAATTTTAAGTAAGGTCATTTATGATGTCGAAACTAAAGTCACCTTGCACTGTCCTGCCTGTACAGCTGCGTGGTGTGACATGGTTCAAACGTCCATCATGAGGAAAATACACAGGCGAGCAGGGCCCCGTGCACCCTGGGCTGCACAGCAGATTGTGTGGGGTGGCCTCGCCACTTTGGGGAGCCCTGCACACTGGTGCGGGCATCGGGGCTGGTCCCCAGACCTGCGGGTGAAAGTGGCCTTGCATCCAAGGCAAAGAGGGGTGAGGCTGTTGGCTTCAGTCCCTGTTCCTGCAGGTGGTTATGTATTTCACAGCAAGTATTCATGGAAACAAGGGCTGAAGCCCCATTCCTGCCCTCTCTCTGGCCTGGGGAATGTGCAGGTTTTCCATGCCAAGGGGTGCAGCACTGGGAGGTGATGGGGGAGCTCAGCCCGTGTGGTCGGCTCCCAGGGGCTGGGGAAGGCAGGGAGCCCAGCCCGACCCAGCCAGGGTGTCCAGTGAAGGACAGCAGTGCTGGGTGAAAAGGGAGAGGCAACATCGCTGCTCTCACAGAGGAGTCCGCGCGCATTCCCCTGCTGCCTGACGGCTGCCAGAGACAAATGTGCAAGCTGTTGCTCTGAGGTGATGGATATAGAATGTAAAGAGATTAGTAAAATTGGTGTGTAAGACAATTTAATGTTGACCTTTGAAGTGATGGGTTGAAACCAGCAGCAAAAATGCAAGGTTCACCAGAGACCGATGTCAACTGGATAAAAACATCACAAGATAAATGAGGATCTATTTGGAGAGCCCATGCAATGCCTAGGCCAGAGATCACATTGTCATGAGGAGATGCTGCTGGCCAGCAAGGTGGTTGTTCTGTATCAATGGGTCACTTACAGTGTCACTGAGTCACCATGGTTTGTGTGCCTGTGTGTGTTGTCATAGCACCAGGTGAGCTACTGTTTGTGCAAAATCATAGTAACGTTAACAATAATAGGTGGCATACTGTTTTATGTGACGAAGAGTGCATAGCTCAATGATCCTTGTGTAGGTCGTGATCTGGGTGTAGGAGGAAGGCTGAAGGTATGCATTTTGCGTTTAGATATGTTAATCCTAGACCCTTACATCTGGATGATGAGCTTTCCCCGTCCTCCTCCGCGGAGCACCCATGCCTCCACCCAGCCTCCCAAGCAGAGCCCTGAGTTGCCAGCTGTGGCACTACCACGGTGCTTGGGACATCTCCTGAGAACAGGAGTGGGAATCGGTCCCAGGTGAATCACCTCTCTCGGGCGTGAAGATCTCCAGACCAAGACGGCTCAGGCAGGGCTGGCTTTGGGAGCAGGGATGCTGACCTTGGTGTGGCCAGGGAGGGAGAGCGCTGCTGCTGCAGGTGGCACTAGAAACACGACACAGTGGCCTTCTCTTCCCCGCCTTGTCTGTAGCAGCTGTAAGAACTCGTTCAAGCTGTTTTCCCAGTTAAACTGAAAATGAAGAATTAATATCAATAGTAATAATCTAGAAACATTGTAATTACTTCTCCAGCTCTTACTGGAAATCAGGAGTTATGCCAGCTGTGTTTACCTCAAAGTGTTCAGATTTCCTTTTGCTGCCCAGTAAGAGCGCACAGGCAACTGTGTCTCTATCCTGGCGTGACAATGCAATGAGAAAATTGTGTCTTTAAATACCAACTTAATCTAATCTAGGACAAAAACAATAAAAGGCTTTAATCATAATTGCATGGTGCCTGCAGGCTGTCACCAGAGGGCAGAGACAAGGTTGTTCATTGCCACGTGTGGATAGTTCAGAAATTAAATCCCCTTTCCACAAAGGCAACAGATTCTGCTACAGCTTGTGTCCTTTCCAAATATTTCAACTCTGTAACCAGATAGCTCATCTCATCAGCATCCGTCAGAAACACTGTCTTGCTTCTGTCAAGCTATGTACAAAGGGGCAAGGAGAAACATCTTTATAATACTATACGTGCCTGATTTTGTAACATCACAGCTTACACAAAATACTAGCTCGAAATATAAACAGGAGACTCACTTTTCCTTCACAAGGCTTTTCCACTGCTCGGTATTTGCAGTGCGTGTGCTCTGTGGATGCGTCCCAGCTGGGTACCCGCAGCAAGAACAGGGGGAGCCTAATGGGAATTCATCGTTGATCAGGAGCTGCACTTACACAGTATGTGTGGAAAGCAGTGCTGTGGTTTCAGCTTAGAAGAATAAAGGTTTTAAAGCCCAAGCCAGTAAGGTACTACTTGTACGATGCCCATCCTGTGTATGGAAGGCAGATTCTGAGAACTCCTGTATTTTCCATTTCCTAAATTGGAAAGACAGCGGGGGTTTTGAGAGCGCCAGTGGTAGCCTGTGAATTCACTTCTGTTCTGGTGAATATCATGAGGTTTTGGGCGGCAGGAAAGCAGCTCAGTCAGACACAGAAGGCACATCAACCTTGAGGCACCCCGCCCTGGCAGCCACTGGTAGTCATCGACTGCAAATAGCTCTGTCAGCATTTCCGCTTCAGGACTAGCGCTCGGAAAATCCTAGCACAAGGGGAGCCGGCAGAAGTGCCACAGGATGTCTTAAAGAGAAATGCCCTCCACCGAGGAGCAGGTGCTGTCTAGAACAAGAGGCAAAAGTAGGTGATCTAGAGTCCCTGAGTTTCCTGCCAATCACTGTTTGGCCCATGGGACCTGCTGGCAGCACAGGTACCTGGGGGGACAGAGATGCACGCAGGTGTCTGCTCTTCGTGGCTGCATAATCTATGCTGTAATCTATGAGCAAATAGGTTTGCTTAGGAAGAGTTTAAAATTCTTTGCTGTCCTACCTGGTGCTTCCTGGGTAGTTAAACTGCATGGAAACACCTAAGGACTTTGCGTCTTGGGGAGGCTGAAGGTCCTGCATCAGGTGATGCTGGACAGAAAATGTGTCTGAGAGGCCAGGATTATGTACAGGATCGGAACAGTGTCTTTGTGTTTTAGCATATAACTCCAAATGAAACAGTCAGCTCTGTGTATTTCCCTGTCTGAACAGGGAAAAACGATTGGAGAAATCCATAAGTGGGGAAGGATTTGTCTGTGGCTGAGCTCCAGGGGTACAGCAGTGTGGAAAGATGCTGGATGCTATTTGCAGTGTACTAGCTCCGCAGTACTTCCAGATCTTAAATTCCACTGCTCTGCAAGATGAAAAGAAGTTAAGTTGAAATTGGACAGCATCCTAAATATGATATGGAGGTCTCATGGGAGGCTAAGTGGACATGCAGCAGGAAGATTCAGCATCACCAATGTGAACCATGCTGTTACAGATCCAGGATCAGCCTTTTTGTCCATTAATTTCCTTCTTGCTCCCAGCAAGGTCTGGCAGGTTTGGTGACCAGTGACTACATCAGGAAGGTCAGAAGCTCAGTGCGAGCTGACTTTTGGCTAGAAAGCACTGCAGCAAAAACAGCGAGGGAGCTGTGCCTCTTCCATCATGTCTGGTTTTAAGGAACTGCTGCTGCAGGTTGCACCGAAGACTTGGGAAGAAATACTCTTACGTGAACTCTTGCAGTTCAGGTACCAATGCTTTCCTTGCCTCTCCCTTCCTGTGCTGCTGCTTGCCATGGAGCTAATGCAGCCACCAGGGGTTGTGTTTTCGTGTGGCCACCTCTCTGCTACCAGCTCCTCACGCAGCTATGCGCAGGGATCCCTGCCTCCCTTCGGACACCCCGGTGAGGAGTAAGGGCAGTGGCATTGAGTGGCCGGGGCCAGGATGGAGTGTGTGGCTTGCAAGGTGCACTACAATCACCCTCAACACCAACAAGACTCTAGCACATGCAAATAAAGACTTTGCATTTTTGCTTGCAGATCCCAAATCAAAATGACAGGCACACACCATGTGTAACAATGGGTAAACGCACAAAAGCAGCGCTCCCACTATTTTTTGCTCCTGAAGTAAGATGCAGAGGCTTTGTCTTGCTCTCTGCTTTCCACCTATCACATTTTTTAGGTAGCTCATGTGATAAGGGATTTGATACTTATTACAAGTTTATGTTCTTAAATTTATGATCAAGAACAGAATAAAAGATATAGAGAAGCAGACTTGCTCTTTCACCCATCCCCTGTTTTGGTCTCCTAAGGACTTGATCAGAGTCTGATCTCTCCCCACCTTGCACCAGGATATCTTATTCTTTAACTAGAAGAATATTTATATGCTATCTCAGGCAACGGAAGAGAGGAGGAGGTTTGTCAAAGCATGTTGCAAATATATTGTAGGGTAGTGTTATTTTGTCTTACTGTCTCATGTTCAGATTCTGCATTCATCATTTTTACACCTTAAACCTTAAATTCTTGTAAGATAACCAGACTATAGCACTCTGATCACACTTACATGCCTGTACTTTTATTTTAGTTTTATGGTTATGATATTGAATCACCTTAAAGAAAAGGCAAGTTGCTTTGGCTGCAGTAAGTATTTATTTCCATGCTCAGCCAGGCTTGCATTATTTCTCAGCGCATCTTTCATTCTGCTTAATAATTCTGTATAATGCTGTATATAAATGCATTCTGTATAATGCTTAGTGTTTGGATAATTGCAATGTCTGTAGTGCTTTACTTCAAAATGCTGTTTTGGACTGTGTCCCTTCAACTACACCTTAGCATAGCTTTGGTTTGGGAAAAGCTACGTTACACAAAACAGTCCTGCCAGGCTGCGTAATGAGCTGCAAGAAGGGCTGCTGCTGCTCAGGTCTCTCTGTGCCATGTACCGCTGCGTGGCTGGGCACTGTTTATCAGTGACCCCCCTGGGTCTGCTGTTTATCGCTCCGGTGCCATGGCTTAACCGGAGAAGGGATTCAGCAAGTGGAGAAGGAAACACTTTTAATCAGAAGCAGGAATCATCAGGCCAGCTTGCCAAATCAGACTAGGAGCAGTTTATATGGCTGTTACGAGGACTTAGCATAAAGCGTCTGGATATGCGAGAAATCTGTACATAAACACGATATGCCCTGAATTTTTAATTATTTTGTCCTGCAACAGCAAAAAGCGTTTTAAAGGCCCGATCCTTTGTAGTGCTGAATATCCTTAGCTCCAGTTGCACTCCTCAAAACCCACCGTGCTCGGCGCCTTCCCACGAGGTGCCTCTGGTACCGGCCCCACGCTGCCTGCCCTCCCAGCGAGCAGCCGCCACCACCCCAGGGATGGAAATTACACGAGCAACCTGACTCCATCAAGAACCACAAGACATTCCTTGCATGTGAAATTACTGCAGATTCAAGATTTCTACATAGCTGTGCTGCCATTTACTTACAGAAACATGTTTTCACAGCTTAAATGCATTAACCCCTATCGGGCCTTAGATTTCTACATAGGATTTGGCATGTCTTCAGGAGATCTTCAGGATCTGCACAGGGAACTGTGTGAACTAAGCAGCAACAGGAAGACAAAAGGCCACTCCTGGAAATGAAAAAATAACCGAATTTAGATCAAACGCTTGGAAAGTCTGGCTGTTGCCCTAAAAGGTTACTCAGTATTTGGAATTTTTTGCCGTGGGACATTTCTTATGTAATTATTTAAAGGCAAGATCTAAACCCAACATCATCTTTTGAGTGCCAATGTCACGCCTGGATAAAAACAAGCTAGATCAGACCTAATGATATTTGCTCCCGGACACGCTGCTGAATCCCTGGCTATGCTTAGGATAGGAAGGAATTTCCTCATGTGGTGAACTGGCAAAGCCTTTGGGTTTGTCTTGTTCTTTTGTATTGCTCAAGGACTGCTCAAGGACCGTCTTTTGGAATCTTATTTCACATTTTTTGACTTTCTGTAGCATTGTGATCAGAGCTGAACATTAGCCTTTTACCATCACTGGGCCCTGTTTTGTTTCTAAAGATTTCCTCTGCTTTACTGAACAGGTATGGATCGGTTTGATTTTTATTTTATTTTTTTTTTTGCATTACAAAGATACTCTAGTAGTCACAAAAATAATCTAGATTATTGCTCACCTGGAAATAAGATGCAGGGAAAGGAAGAGGGTTAAGGGAATAATTAGCTACTCAGTCAGTTACAGCTTCCTGCTCCACTCTCTAGAAAATCAATGGATCGTAGGATGTTCCAATGTTCAGAAGTACAGCCAAAGCAGATGTCGTGTCAGGGACAGCACTACCCATAAGCAGCAACCTCTCCACTTCCGTATGTGACTGGATCGTTGCCAGGCCTAGTATGAGGTGCATGAAAGTTATTCCTAAATCTCACAGGTAATGACCAAATTTCTTTATTGTTCCACTGCTGTTATGTTTATGAAAGCAGTCTGTACGTATGATGGATACTTGTGCAGACTTAATTACTCTTCTTATTTCAGGCACATTGCTTCCAGATCTTATGAACAGCCCCAGGCTTTCCTTTTGGTGTCCTTGCTAACCCTCGTGTAGTCGGCCATACTCGAAGCCAATGGGAGACTTTGCACTGGTCTCAAAGAGAATGGGCTTCGCCTTGGTTCAAGGAGAGCCAGTAACTGGATCCAACAATGGCTATTTGATCCAATGTTTCTCTGGTTGTTTTGTCTGTTCTGCAAAAGGTAAGTGGATTACAAATAATAGGCCCTAGGTTGGCATATGCCTCTCGCGTGTTCAACCCCTATGATTAGAAAACCACCAAGACTAGACATCTACGTGAAGGCTGTCTTGTGAGCATGGGGGCAAGCTGAAAACTACAGCTCAAAGAGAAGAGTAAGTTGTATTGTTCCTCCAAAAGGGATATTCACTTCAGCATGTTGTAGCTGTAAACAGCGTTTGCAGTTTCATAAGTCATCCCATCAGTTAAACTGGGTACTGGGGGAGTTTTCCCAGAGAGGGCACTGCTGTTCTCCCTTCCCTCTAATGCCCTGGCAGTGCTCATCTAGGTTAATATCTTCCTCGTTGTTCATGGCTTGTCCCCCAGATCAGAGGCTGCTGAGGAGGCTCGTGCGAGGCAGTAACCCCAACTACGTGACCAACGAAGTGCTCATTGCCACCATCAGCTCCTCCGGCATACGGAGCTTAAAGGGCTCTTTGACAGGGCCCAGCCTCTTGCACTGAAATCCCTTTCATTTAGGAAGTCAACATCAAACATTCTTTGATTTCAGCTGCATGGGAGCATGTGCCTGGCCCAGCCAAAAAGAGGGGATTTGGTCCTGTCAGGGATTTGGGTGCCCATCAAAGATGCTCGCTGCGGTGGTGCACAAAAGGCAAGTGGGCAGGCAGGAGCTTCTTCTCCTTCTACCATTATTTTCTTATTGATCACCATTTATCATAATTGTGATTTCATCATTATTGCTGTGCATCTGAGGAACACACGCTTCCTATTTGCACCTGACAGAGAGGGAGCGTCTCAAAATATCCCTGAGGGTTTTTGAGATCACAAGCCTCAGAAAGATAACAACATTAGCACGTGTAACTCCCCTTGGTTTTCTTTGTGCCTGCTGACAAGGTTAGCAATAACCCTTCTTTGTGAGAGCTTGTTTTGTCTCCTCTACCAACGCATCCAGACTGGCAAGCTTTAGGTCTGATTTATTATAATATATCTTGTTTTTCTTATGGAAAGGGTGGTGAAATTAGAGACAAATTACATAAAACCATCACAAATTATAAAAGGCTGAATACCAAAGGAAATTAATAACAACAACAATTTTTTTTTCTTCACTAACTTGAAGTATAACCTGAAGACTGTCCCTAGTGGACTCGCATTTAATATGCCCCCACACTAACTTGAGTTGGGGGTGGTTTGGGCAGCTCTGTTGGGAGGTGAACGTCGAAGCCCAGGCTCAGTGAAACTGCAGTGATTAGACTGAGTGTGGTCTGTGATGTGGCTGCTGGTGGTGGAGCCAAGCTGGCTGTCCTCAAACGAGTTCCTCTTGAGTTACGGTAACTCGAGCAATTCTAACTTTCTCCTACATGCCAGCCCTCAGCTATTCCTGGAATTAAATTCTAGCCTAGTAGCATGTGTTTTAATAGAAAAACATCTATTTGATCTCCAATTTTCTCATTCTCATAAAGAAATGTTAATTTTTCTCATTTCTGCTGATTTTTCCCATGCACCCCCTTCTTCTCCCACACATTCTGCCTTGTGACAGAAGCAGTTTCATGAAGAAAGAATGTAGGAACTGTTCATGGAAAAAGGTAGATATGGTCCGGATGCTTCAGAGGATCATCCTGTAAGTAGCTTGTTTTTATTGCCTTGTGGTACAAACGTGAGTTCCAGTCTTTGCTAATCTGGTTGACTCAGAGTTAGGAATGGTGTGCAATGATATTGATGGGCTATCCCTAGGGCCAAAGAGTGAGAATACCCATTACTTGTATTTGAAAGTCTCAGTTACGTTCTCACCAAAACATCCTAATTTTCTCGGGAATTTCTGTATATTCAGCATAAAATGGTTGCGCAATGGGCACAGTGACTCCCGCAACTATTGTTTACGATCTGTCAGCTAATCCTTTCTGTGAGTCAGGCTGTGCCTACTGGGTTGGGCATTTGACTGGGATTAGAAGCTCATGCTGATGCTGATGCATACTGCTGTGCTGCCTGGAGGCCTCAGCAGAATTATGGCCACATTGTGCTAGACAGCATGCAAACCTAGAGCTTGGAGCCTGTTGTTAGAGCACCTTCACTCTAATTCTGGATTTGACCCTGTTTCTCCTTCTGGCCCTTGAGTAAGACATCTAATCCTGTTCTGTTTCCATATCTTTTCAGGGAGATAATAATTCATTTCCTACCGTCAGTCAATGCCTGTAACCACCTGCTTTTGGAGGAGAATGCCAGGATGATGTCACTCAAAGACCGCAGAGAAGTACTGCAGAGCAAGTGGGAAACTGTGTTTCCTGTTTCCTTTGCTCAAGTGCCTCTGCTATTCAGTGAAATAGCTTTTGCAATGGGAATTTGTGCCCTCTCCAGCAGTGCTGCTGCACCCAAACAATATGCAAGCAGAAAGCAGTTCTCAAGTTTGTGGCATGGAGTTGCTCACTGAGGAAGGGGTGCAGTAAGTGGCTTTAGGCTTTTCCTTCTGCCCCACTCATGTTGCACATGGCTCCAAGGCTAATTTGGGGTCTATGTGAGGTAGCAGGTAGGCTTTTCTCCTCCCTGTCCTTTCAGGCGTTAGGTGTTCCCGCTGCTGTTTCTCCAGTTTCATGCCAAATGGAAGCTTGCTGGGTCCAGGTACAGCACACCCTGTTTGGATTCCATCTCTGTGCACGTCCTTGTCTGCTGCTAATGCCAAGCCTCATCTACGCCTACTGCTCCTGCCCGATGATACTGCTCAAGTGTGAACCTTGACAGGGACAAGCTGTCTTTCCAAATAGTTTGACAGCAGGGTGAGCTTGACTGGATTTTACCACCCCATAGAAATGTTTTTCTGTCTGTCTTGGGATCTTTGCTGAAGTAGCCATACTGACAGCTGGGAAAAACGGGGCTGAGACATGTACAGATGAGCCCTTTGTGGGTTGCCTGCTGCCCGATTTCCCCCATTACCCAGGAAGTGCTGCTCAGCGAGATGCTCCTAAAGAGAAAAGATATCTGAGATGTGATGGTGACATGCATAGGTATACCGGTGTGCTTGTTTTTATACCAAGGCCAAATGAAGTAGAGCTTAAATTCATTTTAAAATCTGGTCATTTTAGTGCTGCATCCCACGTTCCTCAAAGACAGTAGCAAGGGTGGTGCTTGCTGAGGAACTAATGGGCAGCTTCGGCTTTATCTCCCTCTTTTCTGAGCCCAAAGTCCTTCTCCACAAGCTGATAACAATGTGCTGGCGTCATCACAGCCATCACAGGCTGGGGCTGGCACACACAGGCCTAAGGCCTGTTTTCTGAACTTCTTTGTCCCGTGAGAGATTTGAGACTTAAACACTTGCTCGGTCTGTACCTCCTTATTTGAGGCTGACCAGTCTGAATCACTTTTGATAAACTCTAAGCAGGAGTCTCAAACATAGTTATGTTCCTATCAGTTTAATTAAAGTAGATCACTGGATAGAGAAACCCTGTGAAATGCTCCCATCGAGAAGGCTGTGCTGGGAGTGCTCCCTTAAGGAACCATCAGAGAAGATGCACAGGGCCATGGCTGTTATCACAGGGCACTGAAGAGCTTTACTTGAAACTCAGACCTCGCTCCACGCCAAGGAATAGTTGAGACATGAGTGACTATGGAGTAATCACCTCCAGTGTATCGTGACAGCAGATGAAAAGAAATAGAGGAGCCACCATAAGATGGTACAAGACCCAGATCTGTAGGAAACTGAGCTTCATTAATTTTCTTGTACAAGAGACATGCTGTTTGTTTTGGCCAAGGTTTTTAGATTCTACTTTTAAGCTATTACAGGCACAAGTCTGTCTGTAAAAATGTCAATATATGCTAAGTTATATTTAAAACTTCCTTTACCTACTGCATTGTAGCTCTGTCCTGCAGTAGGTTTTGAGGATGCAGCACCACGTGGATGAGGCTGGATATGAGAAGCTGGACAGTAGGGAGAAGAAAGTATTTAGGATAGGCATGGAGTTTACTTCATGCTTTGCTGACTCTGGTGAGTTACTGGTGCTGGCCACAGTGGTGCAGACTATACTGGGTCACCACTGGGGGACTTAAATTCATTTGAGAGGCTGTTATAACTTTCATTGTGTCTTCTCTCAAATTAGTGTTTGTAGAAATTAACCACAGATTAAAATAGATTAGTGCATCACTCCCATGGGATGCAGACTTTAGGGTTTAGGCAATGCTCTGTGGCTAACAAGAGCCAACAGGTTACACCTGAGTCATTCCCCTGGGTGAAACATGCCCTGCTCCAGTGACGACAGGAGTGAGCTGAGCATCCTCCCAGGAGACGCTGAATGTCAACACAAGGGCAGTCATCTCCCATCGTGATTAACCAAGCAGAGCTTGCAGTGGAAGAGCCACTGAGGCGATCGATCTTATGCTTATCCTGACAGTGATACCAGGCTGCCGATGAGATTAGAAGAACTACATTTAATGTAGTCTTTTGGTAGGGGGGGAAGATTTATATTCTTAGCATAAGCTGCTTAGGAAAAGCTTCTTTTACTTAGCATTTATCATTTGTTATTGACATTTTATTACATTGATAGCCATTGCAAGAAAACATTTTAAAGTCCCTACCTGTTTCATACGTAGGCATATTCCCTTTGAAGCCACATTTTGAGAGAACAAGACTGGCAACAAGCTGAGTTAGACGTACTTAGTTATATTGAAGCCAACTTAACATGGTTCCTTTTTAGACCAATGAAACAGGGTCTGATGTGTTTCCCAAGTCACCGTGTTTTCTCCCGCTGGCAGTGATGTGTCCAGCTGATGGTCACCTCAGAACTGTGGACCTTACTCATGAGAAGCTTGCAGTGAGCTGAGCAGGATCTCTGGCTTGAACAAGAAATGCCACATTTGAACCTGTAGGGTGAAATGTGCTGTGTTTCCTCAAACATGACTTTGGACCTTTTTTTTTCCCCCAAATAAGCAGTATCCAAAGCCAGGCACATTTCTTGTAGGTGAAATGGTCTTTTTTTGGTTTTCACAGGCTTCAGGTTTTCATATACACCACAGGATAATGCAGTGTACGTGCATCATCACATAACGGTGCCTGTAATGTGCACTATGCAGAAGAGTCCCAGGCTGTTGTACAATGAAATTCTACAATAACCTTATTAACAAAGAGCAATTAAGAGCAGCAGTTAACCTATATTTTTCTACCCTACTTTAAGCGTCAACATACACCCAGAACTGCAAATACTAGTTGGAAGTGCATCGCGCTGTCCAGAGGCGTAATTACAGAAAGCTTGTAGTTGTCTTTATCACAAAGTTTTAATTAGCAGGACACATTAAATAACCAGCTGATACAGATCTTAATGAATCATTTATAGGCGTACATCCAGGATAATTATATGTAGCTGGTCACACAAAATCACTCTTATACGCCTGGGCTTATGTGAAATGGAATATGCATCTTCCTCATGTGAAGTAAGGCTGGAAGACAGGGACGGGACGAAACTGGGGCAGCAGCCTACCTTCGCCAAGCAGTTTGCGCGTGGAGCATGGCCAGCAAAGTGAGAATAGCTGGCTTCAACAGAAATCCGCCCTGGGGAAAGGCAGGGACGCTGGGCTGCTGAACGGTTGGCGGGTTTGGTTTGTGGCTGTTTCAGCCGAGGTGGCTGTCGCAGGTGGGCACTTCACGTGGTGCTGCTCAGGAGCGAGGTGAGGGCAGATGCGTGCCGGGGCTGGGGCTGTGGTGCCTGGGGCGAGCTGGGCCTCTGCTGTGGGCCCGGCCTGTGGGTTGTGGGGTCTCGGCCTCAGGTCCTTTAGTTTAACTTGTATAATTGTGAGCTGTTGGTTTTAGCAAGTAATACTTCAGTGCCTGGCTGTGCGTACTACGTAATGTGCAAAAAGAAATAATGACCTCCTGCGTTGGATGGAAATGTTTGCCCACGATGTTTCTTGCAGCGTCTTATTTGGCTTACGCTGCTCAGCTGGAGCCCCAGAAGGAGCAGAGCCCATGTTTGTCTGATTGCAAGTCAAAACCTAGGGATAAACAAACCATTGCGAATGTGTATTTGAAAAGATTAGGAGCAAACTATTACCAGCCCATGCAATACTGCCATCAAAAGTCCTTGAAAAGCTGCATTGAATAATTTTCTCAATTATCCACCGAGTCTGCTGTTAACAGGTTTCCCTGGTTCCCCAGCACCAGACAAACTCTGCTGATCCCTGCAAAACTTATTCCACTTTATGTTCAGAGTTCTCCTTAAAATTACGGGGCTTTTCAGAGTTAATATGTTAATCTCCTGATGCGCCGCAGCAGGCGTCTGGAACAGATCTTACCAGACTGTTTATGCTGTGCTTCCTTCTAGGGTGGTTTGAGGCAAGGGAGCACTTGTGGCAAGAGCTGATGTGGTGCAGGGTTTGACAGCATCTTTCCACACCTAGCTTTTGCTTTTGTCGGGGAGGGAGGAGCAGAGGCTCCCAGTACGGCTTCTCAACTACTTCCCATCAGGGGACTGCCACACAGCAGGGCACGAGCCCCTGCTCCATTTCCAGGGTGGCAGAGGTGTCCTTTGCTGCCTTTTCCTAGAAGCAAAGGAGAAACCTGGTGGAAGAGGTTTGCTCTCTCCCCCTGAGGCAGAAAATGGTCAGCATGTGGTCCGGCCCTGAGCCTGGAGGCACCTTCTCCAGAGGACCATGCTGCGTGGTCCACCCCACAGGGCAGCTGCTGGCAGTGCTCTCAGGACCACGTGCAACAGCATCCTGTGTGCTAAAGCTGACAGTCTGCCTGGACTGATGGCTGTAATAACTTCACATGTTGTGGTTGTTGCTGTTTTCATCCTCCCAGCCCCCCAGGAGGTAAGGAAGTCATTTTCTGGGGAGAAACTGCGACACGGTGGGATGAGGCCAGAGAGGGAGCCTGCAGCAGAGACACGCAACTATCAGACAGTCCTCGTTCCCTATCAGCTCTGCCTGATACTTGTGCACAGGTAGGAAATGGGGACACACGGCTCCTGAGTGGCTGTGAAGAGTAGGAAGGAACCAGGGAAGGGGAAGAGCGGTGTCTGCTCCTGACACTGAAACGGGGCTGTGGGAACACCCTTAGCGCGCTGGCTGGTGGCAGAAGGGCTCCTGCCCCGTGTCTTCAGTGGAGCAGATTTTTCCCACTTCTCTTGTTAGACTCCCAGTCTTGGTTTTCCAGCCACCGCCAACACTGTCTAGGCACAGGGCCATGTTTACTCTGGCTCTACAGCCAGAACTATGGTGATCTCTGGTTCGTGCTAGTGTGTGGTTGGGCTGAATGCATCAAAATGCGTCATCAGGAGTCACCAGCTACATAACACCGAGACATGGCGGGGAAATCGGGGGGTATATAGCACAACACTGAAGGGAGTAGCAGCACAGGCAGCCAGACACTTACTCAGAATGGTCTTAGTTTTCAAATCGCTTTATCAGAAGGCCAGTTCCTAATGTAAAGCATCTCTTTCAGAGTGCTGTGTTTTAATTTCCGAGCTGTATCAGGATTGCAGTTTATTTTGCAAGAGCCAATGTACAAATTACAGGCTGAGACTCTCCGAGCAGCACAGGGGACTCAACCACACATCTTCCATTAATTATCTCTTGGCCACGTTAGCTCTTCAATGATAGCACTAGTAATATGTCACAAGCTCATTTTCTGTCGTTAAAATCAGCAGATATGACCCTGATCCTTGCTGGGAGCACATCTTCTCAGCAAGAAGATGCTGTTTTATCGTGGCTGCTCTTCAAAGCAGAGTGCCATTTAAATGCCAGATTGTGCTGGAGCAGAGCCCTGCTCCTGCTTTCTCAGACCTCCTGGAGCAGGGGAGACCTAAGCACATGCAATAGCCCTCACGTCCGTATTGAGCCTGGACTAAGCTTGTCCTAACTGACCTCCTTCTCCTCCTCTTGGTATGACAAAGAAATGACCTGAGTTTCAAAGAGCTGACACATAGGTACTGCTGGTAGGTATTAACGCATCAGTTGAATATTGCTGGAATGCAAATAATTTGGCTATTGTTGCTTTAATTTCTTGACTCCTTGTTGTATATGCTTAAAACACCTTGGGAGCGAGCAAGCACCCTGGATGCCACATCCATTATTTTGGGCCGCATGGTGAGGCACCTTCTCCCTGGAAGAGGGTGTCCTCTGCCCCTGCAGCCATGGGCCAGGGTCAGAGTACTGAACCAAGGCTTGCTGCTGTTGTCGTAGTTTGGAAATTGTTGCAACTTCCGATGTTCCTGTTCCCTCTCCTATCCTGCCATATACACTTTGGGGGCCAAAAAGCATCTCTTTCCAGGTATGTCTAGTGCTGAACTTTGTGCATTGAAACCCAGCAATCCGCTCACCACTAGCAATGCCAGCTTAGGCAGCAACTTGCTCCACCAGCCATTTCAGTTTGTATCGGAGAAGGAAAATAACAAAAAATGCTCAGTTTGGAATGACCCCATAACATGTGTAATATTGCCATTTGAAAAAGAAAGGATGGAAAAACCCAGCCACCGGTATTGGCCATATCCTTCTCTTACCCTTCATGACGAGTGGTGCTGGTGCACAGATGCGTGGCTGCCTCTGTCCATCTGGCTGCACAGTGCCTCTGAAGGCAGCAGCTGGGTTGGAAGCAGGCAGGAGGTAACCTGCTGAGCAAAGGCGTCCAGGTTGTAAATTAGCCCCCAAAACCTAACAACAACAAGAAAGAAGTTGCACTGTCCAGAAATTAGAAGTTGAAAGGGATGGGATGACACTATATTAAGCAGCCTCTTGTCTTTGCAACTACAAGCGCTGGGCACCAGCAGTGATAGCGCAGGCTGCCTGCATGCCCCCAGGAGGTGCCCGGCAGGGTGGGCATGCAGGCTGCGTGCCGGGGCAAGCAGCTGAGCCTCAGGGTTGCAGAGGGGATTGTACCTGTACGTGTTTCTGCTGGCAGACACCAGCTGGAGAAGGTGCCACGTGGCTCAGGTGGGGCCTGGGCTCCTGTTAGGATGCTGTGCTAATGCAGGAAGGATATGGTTTGAATTTCCTTCTGTGTATACCAATGGGTTTATTTTATTTTAATTATTAGCCTTGTAAGATCAGAGATGGGACTGTGTTCCAGCGCCAGCAATCTCATTTCTGTTGCAGGGTTATAGATGTGTCTGGGACCTTGGCATGTGTCTGCGTGGCCCAGGGGCTCTGAAGCATCCCTCTGAGTTGCTGCCACAGCCAGGAGGATCTGTGTCCATGCACTCAGCCACAGCTACAGGCACAGAAAAACAACCTCTTGGACTGACATACAAAGGTGGGCCAAAAGCTGCTGTCTCAAGGCCATCAAGAAAATTAATTACACTTTCCTTCCTCAGTGTGCTACAGAGCCTTTCCTAGCAGGGCTCTGGGCCGTGCTGCCGCAAGGCAGGGGGTTGCTTTCCCACCCGATGCTGCGGCACTGGCAAGGCAGGAACGTGAGCCCTGGTGAGCAAAGGCTGATACTTATTGAGCAAACCAGCACAGATGAAAAAATAACTCTTTGGGCCCTCTGCGAGGGCCATGGCCATGACCAGCCTCCCTTTGGCTGCTCTGCCTGTTGGCTGATGCAAGCTCACAGGGAAGGATTTCATCCTTTTCCCCCAGGAATGACCTCTGCTCTTCTCCGCATCCTCATGGTGCCAAGAATCATCTTCAAAGTCTACAACATGGGTTTGTTTCACAGGTGACTTCCAAGCTTACTTAAGGCTCTGTCTTAAGCCAGGAGAAATATTGGTAGAGCCTGGCACTGACGTGGTATCGCCCAGCTCCCGTGCTCTCGGGAAGCTGGTTATCAGACAGAATTTTAATGGCTCTTATGGGCCATATGAAAGAGTAGCTATATCAGAGGGAATTCTTAAACAGACTTGTTCTGAGCTTTACACGATGCCTCTTTTTTCACCTGGCTGCAGAAACGCAAGCCCTTGCTGCAAGCCGCAGAGCGGCGCGGTGATGGGTGCCCCGGGGAGGTGGTGGTGGTGGCAGGAGCTGCCTCAGCCGCTGGCTCTGCCCCAGGGGTGGGTTTGCACTCGCTGCGTGCTGCGATAACCTGGCTCACGGGCTCCTGAGAAAGGGCTGCATGTTGCGCTGCCCTTGTCCTCCTGGATGGAGCCATCGCTGGGGCTGTGGCTTAGCACACAGCTTAGAGGCTGAGTGCGGGGAAAGGGAGAGAGGGAGATCAATAAATCTCAATAAGGGGATAAGTGAGACAGTGGCTTAAGGGGAAGCTCCAGAGAGCTCACAGTTATCATTAGGAGGGACAAGCAATGATGTCTTATTGGCATATCTCATTAGAAAGTGCTGGGAGCTACTGGACTGGACAGTTGCTTCAAATGCCAGCGACCTCAGGGGAGCTGGATGTAAATGTTGTAATTGATATAAGGATGGAAGCTGCTGCACTACAAAGTGACATTTCGGATATTGTGGGAACAGGTGATGTGAAATATCCTCAGCAAGTTCTGTTTCCCTCCCCTCTTTTGACTTCTGTCAGAGGTGCATGTTCGAGCTTCTCTTTGGGCAGATGGCTTCTGCAAATAGAACCGGCTTTGAAATACAAAGTTTTGCTGAATTCATTATATCCTTCTGACTTCAAAGCTTTGCACTTTCCTCTTTAGTTTCAAATAGAGTCGTGCATCTGCTTTCAGGCCTCTTACGTCAGAGATAGATGTCACAGTGCATGTCACCAGCGGAGTGCAGCAGCCCTGGGAGTGTCACCAGGGCTGGACCTTGCCTCTGCCAACAGCTGGCCAGGAGCCACGTGGTCCTGCACTTACCTGGCTCTCAGGGCCTCTCCTTGGCGGGGATTTCCCTGGCTCAGCCCATTCCTGAGCCAGGGGACAGCCGCATTGGCCTGTCCCACCACCCCCAGTCCTGCTGGGGCATGGGATGGGCTAGGGATCGCCTTCACCATCGGAGCTGTTCTGCCCAGCTGGGCAGCTGTCCTCCTCGTTGAGGTCTTCTCAACAGGAAGCTTCTTTCCCAGGAGTAAGGAGCTGTATGAGCTCATCTTTAAATCCCTTTATTTCATATTTACCTTCTGGAGCATGGTGGTTTTCTACCTGCAGCTCAGCAAGTGGATGCCAGTAGTCAGAAGTTCCTGCGAGCATAAAGCTGTCTTCATTACTTTACTTTGGCTGTATGTGCTTCACTTCGACCGAAGTGATGGTTTTTGGGTTTCGCATCTCATTTTTGCTTTTGAGGATGGGTTGGAGCTGCTCTAAGGGATGTCAATTGGACAGCTTTCTCTTTGTATCTGTTTGCTGCACAGAGAGATGACATTTTTTTGGCCAAAAGTTTTCTTGGAAAGAAAATGTCACTTTGTGAAACTGAAATGTCAGTTTAGTCAAATTGTTCGTGTACCAAAAAAGGAAGGAAAACAAGTGCCCAAACTTCAAAGCAGCTGAAAGACTCCTTTCAACATCTTCTGATTTGCCACAACTTTATTTCAAAATCCTTCAGGTTCATTTCGGAAGTTTTAAAAGGCTCAAAGCCAAAATGTTGTGACTGAACAAAATGTTTGCTCCATCCTCTAACTATTTTTCCTTTTTCTATTTTTTTTCTATTCTTGTTTGTTTGTTTGTTTGTTTGAACAGGAATCAAACAGAAAATCTATTTTTTGCCCTGCTCTGGTTGTCTTACAGCATCTGGGTAAGTTGGAGACAGTATTTGCTAAACTGTAAAGTATTTGGAGAGAAAAAGTTCTTGGTTTGTACCTCAGCTCTCAGCAGATGGATCCTTTATGGATGCTCTAAAAGAGCAGTGTATCATGACTCTCAGCATTCCTCCATATACTCTTGCACTGAGATTTTGTGGCATTTTTGTCTTATCAGCAGTACATTATAAAAATGTCAACTATTTCCAAACCTTTAAAGTTTCATTGGAGGGACTATTCTTAATTTCAGCCCTGGAGTCGTTTTATGTGTGGTTTGATCATCTGTTCCTCCTTTTATACAGATGCTATCAATGTGGGCAGCAGAGCAGGCCTGTCACAGCAGATTAATGGCAGAATGCGGCGTTGCTTGTGGAAGCAAAGTAACTAAATGTGAACAGTGATGTTGTACCATATGAATAAACTCTGAAATTAGAATAATTTTTCTAAATGTTTCAGCATCCTAAGTACAAAGCAATAACCCTGTCAGGAACAATATTCACTGCTCTCTGATCTGGATGTGATGGGAATTAGCTGCAGGTGTGTCAGTGGTGGGAAGCCAGCAGGCAGTTGTGTTAAAGAAAAAAGCACACAAATCCCTTGGTCACAGTGCGGGGGTAGAAATCTAATACTGCTTAGAAAACCAGCGCTGCTTTGAATATAGCGTTTAGTTTGGTTTCCTCATGAGAAGGATAATGGAAGAACGGGAAATATATATATTTGTATATCAGACAAAACATGCTGTAGATTTTGGTAGAAGATTAGAAGATGGAGAAAAGCCTATGAAAGCCAGAACTAGAGCAGGCAGGTATCGAATGGTGGATGGTGAGGAAAGACTTGCTGAGTGCTCCCTACAAAATCAAGGAGAGGCAAAACTTCACCAAAGGATGAGACTTAATGATATCCCTGTTCACCTCACAAAAATAGAAATAATCCTGAGGCATTACCAGGGCAGGGGAGGTTACTTAGCCATTTTTCAAATTTGTTAAACTATTTGCTTCTCGATTTCCATGTGCATTCATTTTCAGCCAAAGATGCTTGATACTGAGGAAACTGTGAAAGTCTAGCTCTTCTTAGCTGTCTCAAGGTGAGTGCTCAGATCATTTAAATTTTGGAAATGCCAGGTCAAGGCCCTTGCAGAGTAAAACGGATGCACAATTACACTGTTTATCCTGTCCGCTCACAAACATGTTGAGCCCTAGCCATCTTTGAAATAAAATCCCCCTCCATAGCACATCGCGGCCCAGTAGCATGTGTCACGGAGCATATTTCAGATTTCTTCAGAAGCAGCCAACATCAGACACTGCCAGAAATCAGATATTCTATTAAACGCTCTCATGCTTCAAGCCAATGTATCCAGGGTACATCTTTATGAAAAAACTGCTGGTGCAGGAGCAGCTGGGATTATGTGATTATGGAGAGTGGATTTCTACATCAGCAATGTGGTCACTTGCACGGGTGTGACTGCAGGATACGAGCAGTGCAGCCGTGAAGCCTGGTGCACGTGTGATGTTCCCCGTTTGCACTCCTCTCTTCCATCTCCATCCATGATCTAGCCTGATGCTGGAAAATAACAGGAGGGACAAAAAATGCTTGTACTGAGGTTATGGCTTTGCAAGAAGTGGCTACACTCGGGACGTGGCTTTGCAGGATGCTTTTGACAACGCATGTTTGTGCCTTCGCTGCTTCTCCGCCCTCCTCCCCGGCTGGCCATGTCCTCGTGCAGCGCTGTCACCGGCACCGCAGCTCGTATGGTTTGTTTTCCAACACGTGACTAAAGGCCTTTGCACCACTCCTTTACACGACGGCTGCTTTGCACAGTCTGAGCCATGCAAACAAAACCCAGGCGTCTGCTGCTTGCTGATGTGGGTGTTTTGAGACCCCTTCCAAATACTTTTGCCAGTGACTGCTGCAAAGGTTTTATAGCAGCAAGAATGTGTATATTGGGCTTTCTTCCAGAAGCTGTGAGAGGGGCACATTATGTGCTGGTGGATTATTTTACCAACTGAATAAATGTCATCTCTTTTTCAAACAAGAAACTTGGACTATGGCAAGAGAAGTATTTCACTTACAAATGAATTCTGCACATCCTGAGCAGGAACTGAGTGCCTTTGCTGTGCAGAGATGCTCAGATACGTGCAGACAAAGCACCCCAGTATTTTTAATGTGGCAGACTTTAACTGCCCATTACTGTGCACGTTTCTTTCCCCTTGGAGGAACTGGCTTTTTAAAGCAGCAGCTGAGATCAAGGGGAATATGTGAATACCTAGACCTGAGGGGAAAAAGAAATCTTTACAAAATCCTAAGTGGTTTTGGGCCCCACAATTGAAAATTTGAATCCTTGACTTCCATCCCCTCCCTCTCCTGTTGTTCTGGAGGATGATTGGGCTGTATCTGTTCTGTATGAGGCCAGGGCTTATTGCAGCAAGAAGCCTGATTTAGATATATAGCCTTCTCATCTGCTGGTATGTCATTGGAGTATTTTTCCTTTGTGGAGTGTGAATGTACTGGGAAGGTGTCCTCAAGAAAGGCATCATGAGGCTTCAAACTTAGCATACAAGGAAGGAAGGTATCACGTTAAAATGAAGTCTTCTGTTTCTAATTAGGAGATAATTTAGGGCTGGTCCTCTGCCACTCTGGAAAAGTCTCCTGGAAGCTGAAATGACCTGGGCAGCACTACTATAGATGTACCATACAGATGGTGGCCCCACAGGATCTATCTCCTTGATGTTTGTCTGGATGCCCCAGCCAGCAGTGCAGCACGGAGGACTCAGCATCCTGTAACTGCAGGAGCTGTGGAGCCAGCTTCTCCAGTGGTTTCCTTACAATAAAACCTCTGTATAAGTCTATTCCTCTCCTTCCTGTCTGTAGGACTTTGGAAAAGGCAGGGTAGTGCCTACCATCCCTGCAGCTCTGTGCCCATAGCCTGCAGAGGACAGGAGCTGGGCAGAGGCTGGTAGTCGAGGCATGCAGCTGTGTGTCTGCTCATGAGCTGGTGGAGCACCCCGGTTGCTATAAAAAATGCACAGGTTGTGGCATTGTAGCAAAGAAATTGATGCGTTTTGGTTTGAGTGTGGTGAGTGTGTTTTGCTTTCATGGGCAGCTCTTCCAATGATCTAATTGGCATTGCAGGGTGATGACCAGGGTGTCAAGGGAGAGCTGGAAACAGGCAGTTTCTCAACCACAAAGTGGCAAGTGGCTTTGGGCTGGCTTTTAGTGCAGGGGGAATTAAGCTGGTTCCTTCTGAAGCTGTCCTAGAAAAAGCTTAAATTAGTTCTCAGGTTTGCCTGGTAGCTAGAGTACAGGAG
Source organism: Anseranas semipalmata (assembly GCA_013399115.1). Lineage (NCBI taxonomy): Eukaryota > Metazoa > Chordata > Aves > Anseriformes > Anseranatidae > Anseranas > Anseranas semipalmata. The sequence goes on from VXAA01006959.1 coordinate 83,098, forward strand.
ATGTCTGAGTTTGCGTGGAGGTTAGTTTGGGATTACTTTTTCCCATCGTCAGCAAACAGGAGAGTACTTTTGTTCCCAGACAATTTTTTAATTTTTAAAGCTGATGAGTGCCTCACTTTGACAGAGTGTTAAACATTTACATGCACTGCTAGGGTGCCTTCTTCATCTCAAACTCAGATGTCTGATCCACAAAAATAACCCCCCAAACGAACTGAAAACAATTCTCTTCACATGCAAAAAGCTCGGCCAAAAAACCTTTCTTCCTTCTGTGATCAAAGCAGGAAATATGTAGTTTGGTTTGTACGATGGGGCTAGGTTTTCTTCCTCCCTGTAACATAGCTTCGGTCAGTTGTCAGCCAAGAGATATGTTTGGATTTTTCATCCCCATGTGGATTTGTGGGAACACACACTAGGAGACCAGATCAACATTGTCATAGTGCCTGCATTGATCTGACACAGTGTTTACATGGACTCCAGCCATTATTCGTTTCTTCTCCAGCATCCAGAGGCTATAATGGATTGTTTTATACATAATCATGATAGTACTTAGCTGTTGTATCGCATTTGCAAGGCATTTTATAGAGAAGGTCAATAAAATTATCACCATTTTGCAGCTGGAAAACAAAAGCCGAGAGACTCGAAGTGCTTTGCCCCCATCTATCAGCCTCACAGCAGCGATGGGGCTGGGAAGCGGATCCTGCTGCCAGGAGGCCCGGGAGCAGGGCCTTGCCTGCCACGTCCTGGCTCTGCCGCTCCTTTCCACATGGATGGGGCTGTGACTGTGCCCCCCAGAGATGTGTGGTGCTGCTCCACCCCAGGCCCCCACCACAGGTGGCACTTTGTCTCTGCAAGAGCACATGAAGGACACAGCGTGTGTTCGTTCCCCCAGAAACCTCCCAGACCAATTGCTTTGGTCACCACAAGACCTACGTGGTGGTGGGTGCAAAAGGGAAGCCCCATCGCTGAGACTTGCCTGGAGCCTCTCAGGCATCTGGGATGCCTGCTCTGGCAGCTCGTTTCTCCACTCAGTCATCGCCTCTTTGTCTCTTCTGCTGCCGCTTCCTCTGGTGGCCCAGGGAAGCGTGTCCTCTCCTTCCCCACCTCACTCTGCCAGCCCGAGTGGTTTGGGAGCATGGTGCAGCTGCCCCGGCCTTCCCCACAGCTTCGTCACGAGGTATGAGAAGACAGCTTCTTCCTAACACTGAATTGAAGGCATGATTTGACCATGGGGCAAGGCCATGAGCTGCCAACACTGTGCTGCTGCACTGGACAGGTGAGAGATTTTGCATGTTCTTAGTCTGCGAAGAACACACCCTAGTGCCTTAAACTCCCTTAAAAAACAAACAAACAAACAAAACATTAGTCTTTAATAGGACCTAAAACATCTGTGCACCCAATCTGGGCCCCATCTTGTGCTGCTTGCAATGCAAGCTTCACAGCTACTTATTGGCACCTTCGTGCCAGCCAGCCCTGCCCACAGGGGACAGGAGCCCAGTGTGAGTGTGTCATTTGGTTTTCCCCTCTACAACTCTCCAGAGCATGATAAAACTGCGCGTGTGCAGACCTGGTGTGGACTTTTGTCCTCTATTTACAGTCTTCTTCCATCACCAGTTCAGCATCCCCCAGCTGTCAGGACGGAGTCCATCGCAGACCCCACCTCGGGTGCTCAGAGTTGTTGTTTCTCCCCCTGATGTTGACCCCTTTGCAGGTGGCATCAGCCTGTGCTCCACGTTGAGGTACAGCAAGGCACCTGGCAGGGAGCTGAGGTTGTTTTACCCTGCTGGGCAGCTGAACGCCACCACAGCCTCTCTCACTCCTCCTCATCAGAGGAAGAGGGGGAGAAAATGCGATGGAAAGGGTCAAGGGTTGAGATAAGGATAGGGGGATCACTCACCAATTCATCACGGGCAAAACAGACTCAGCATGGGGAGATTGATATAATTTATTGCTTATTATTAACAGACTAGAACAGTGAGAAACTACAAGCAAACTACAAATACCTTCCCCCCACCCACACTCTTCTACCTCTACCAGATCCTTTCAGAGCTGGCTGGAACCAGCTCTTCTCTGACATGGAGCAACTACAGCACCCAGCTACCAAATCCTTGCCATGTAAACCCAATACAGGAGCTTTAAAGGTTACTTCTTGGGAAAGGTGTTTCGGCAGGTTTTTAAATGAAATGCAGGCCACCTGAGAGCTTGTGAGGTGATGTAACCACTGCTTCCAGCCCTTCCCCCTGCCTCTGCAGTGCTCGCTTTCTGAGCCTTTAGGCAGCTGCAAATACAAGAAATACTTGAAATTACAAAAATTGGAAGAGGCAGGTTGGTAGCTCATATTTCTTACAGTAAACGAAACTCCAGCAGGTCACGGGCTGGGCAAGGCGGGTAAAACGTAATCCCTGCGCAGACTGTAAATAGTTTGCTACCAGCAATGGGAGGGAAAGGGGGAGAGGGTGGAGAACACAAGGATTTCGTGATGACTGGGGGCAGACATTTCCCACAAGTACTTCGTGGTTTGCTCACACCTTCACCGTGTGTGGAGCCAGCAGTTAGTAATGACTGTACGACTCCTGAAAGCACAGGGACTCCGTTTGGAAACCGCAGTAAGTTTGCAGTGGATTCCTGCTCCCATGTAGATCCTGCTGCCCTCGCGGGTCAAGTCCTCGGTTTTATTAAACCCATTGTGACATTGTGCAACTGCATCTCCCGAAAGGGCCGGCCGGCTTTTCCCTCCCCATCTCGCTGTAGCCTCCCTCTCCTTGTCACCAGGACCTCGCTGCACCACGTCAGGGCCCACGGAACAGTTGATGAGATGCACTTTGTGATGGAGTCTTGTTGTCTAGTGCTCTCTACTACTAATCTTAAAAACAAACAAACAACAACAAACTATTAATCTGCAAAAAATAAAGAAGAGGAGGTTTGTATTATGTATTACTGAATTTGCCATTTACTTTTTTTTTTTAATGCAAATTTCTAGCAAGAATGCTCCCTTGTCTCTTCTGTGTATCTAGGCATCGTTTGTTGTTGAACCTGGTGTGCTGCAGTGATGTAATTTCTCTGCAAGGAAAAGCACTGACAGCAATATGAGTTTTTCTGGGGATAGTTCTTGCTAGTTTTGAGGCTTTTTTTTTTTTTTGGCTGATTTATTTATAGTCATGTCAGCAATGCTTTCGGTCAGTCAAGGAATGAACAGAATGCTGGAATGTCAAAAAAAAAAGCTTTAATCATTTTTTTTTAAGAAAACTGCAAAGAAAACATGCAAAAGAAGTTGCAAGTGCTAGGGACAAAGAAAACTGAAAGGCACAATGCTGCTCAGTTCCTTAAACGTTCTCTTATGCCAAAAATACCTAGGTTTTGTTTTCCTTTTTTTTAAGTGATGAGTTATTGGAACAAAAAACCCTCTTCATATTAAAATTACTTCTTTTGTGCACTTTTCCTGCAGTTTGCCTACAAACAGAAAGTTCTCACTTAGTATTGGAGAATTATATTAGCCTCTTATCTTAATTGTGCTTTGAAGCCATGCAGGCGGAGGCTCAGGAAGGCCTTCCAGAATCATTGTGAGTAGAGGTGAGGATGGGTTTTAAGATAACCTTCTGGAGGCTGTTTGCACCCTCCCTGGTTTAAAAGAAACTCCCCAGAGTGGGGAAAGTGGAGGACTGGGCTCACTCCCATCTCCCACCCTTCACTTCATGCATTCGCCAAAGGGAAAGGTCGCTCTTCTCCAAACTGTGCCTCCTAAAATTGCGTGTGTGACTGTGTGTGAGCTACAGTACCACAAAGAATTGTATTTTAAATGCATACAAAAATGCTGCTTTTCTTTTAATCAGGATCAGCTCTTAAATTGCAAGAAGGACTAACAGACACAAATCTCCCCGGAGAGAGCAGAGGTGTTGCACAGCGCGCTGGGGTCGGAGCGTGCTGCACCCAGCTCATCTCCTCCTCGCAGCATCAGGTGCAACAAGCGTGTTGCCAACCCATGGTTCTGCAGCCTTGCAAGCAGCCAAAACGACCTCGAGCTCTTTGAGGAGACAAAACTGTCATTCCCAAACTACCGAGTATTACGAGGTGGTGATGGATAGACAGGGAGAAGTGATTACTTAAAAGGCAGAGTAAGTTAAACCATTTCTATGCCAGATGTCCTCTCTACCAAAGACCAAAGGGCTGGCTAACTCAGAAGTCACTGCTGATCTCAAGCGTGTTTGTTGCTTTAAATTTCACCTTTAAATTGTTTTCTCATCTACCCATGCATGCATCCCTTACGCAGGTTTGTTATGTCTTGGGTGGGAATGGAAATTCCCGCTGGCTGAGCATAGCCTTTCCCCGTCTCTGTGCTCAGGGAAGCCTGCTATTCCTGTTTCTTTTAGTTCTGATCAAAACATAGCATGTATGTGTAATCTTACTGCACATAAAGCATGCAAACGCTGCTATGCTTTTCGGGAGTGGTGTAGTGAATTGTGAGAAGCACCTACAGCTGCTGGCTGGAGGATAACTCAGTGTGTATCCTGCTTGGCTCTATATGCTTTTAGTGCTGCCTAAGAGGAAGTAATATAGAGATGTCCGTCCTGTCCACTAACAAAGGTTGGGAGCATCTTTTTGTTCATTATGTTTGTGGCAAAGAAATGGTTAGGTTAGATGCTAGGAAAGCTGTTCCTAGCAGCACTGCGACTCTGAAACAGACCATCCAGGGAAGCTGTAGATTCTTCATCATAGGTGGTTTCAGGGAAAGAAGAGGCTGAAATCTGTCAGGATGGGTGTAGACGTTGCATCTGATCCTTGCTGAGAACTAGGGCCAAGACCCAGCACCTTGTAAGGACAGCAAGCGTGGCTGCGTTGGCTGTGCAGACCTCCAAAGCAAGCTGCTGTGCTGGTGGCCTGGCGGTAATGCTCTCGCCTGGCATGGGAGCACAGGGCTGCCTTGGGGGCTTTGGCTCCATCTCTGCAGTGCCAAATCTCTTCTCTTGCTCCCACCAACTCCAGAGCCATGAGGAACCAAGTGATCACAAGTGCTCCTTTCCCGGGCATAACCTCCCCACTTCTGGCAAACAGCTGTTGAGAAACTTTCAGAGATGAAGATTGCATGTGCATCATTGTGATGAACAGCTACCAGTGGTCTTAGCCTCCAGAAATTTGTCATATCTCTCTGAATTCATTTATGCTTTTGGCTTCCAAAACATACCATAGCCACGGGCTCCACAGTTCTGTTATATGTGCTGTGATTTGGTTTTGGCTGGCAGTTTCTCCAAGAGTCCACAGTGAGCGGCTTCTCAGAAATCCCGCGTGATCGCTCCGCTCCCAGCCAGGCACGAGTTTCTACATCTCTAGCGCGCTCCCCCCTCAGCGTGCAGGGGCGTGGGGATTGCAGGAAGAAAGCCGGCAGGGCTCTGAGCTCGGTGGGAAGGAGGAGCTGCTGCTTTTGCAGAGCAGAAGGGTGCAGCCGGGCTGAGAAGCAGCTCAGGGCAGCCCTTTTCCTTCGTGCCCGCAGGAGCTGTGGGGAGCAGCTGAAGGGCTGTAACCCTGCCTCTCCCGGGGCAATAGCTCCTGCTGGGTCCCGTCGGGGCCCTAGGGCAGCCTGTTGCTGAAATCAGCGGGATGGAGCCGGTCAGGAAGAAGCGGGTGGCATGGCACCCTGCCTGCTGCAACGTCCTTCCCACTCTCCCAGCCAGCTGGTGGCCTTGTCGTGATGTCCCCCCGTGGGGACATTGCTACCCATGATGGCAGTGCTCCTTTATGCCTTTGACGGGTGTCTTTGCACAGACTGCTGGCATGCTGCAGCCCCAAAGGCTCCTCTTTGCAGGGGACATGCATTTCACACGTGCTTTACAGGTACAGGATCACAGCACTGCTTTGTAAATTAACCCCCTGTGATCAGAAACTTTAGCACCAGGACTTCCCCAGCAACATAAGCGAGGCCCTGGTGAGGCTGGCTGCTCACTCCTGCCAGTCGGAGATAGTGCTGCGAGATACCGGGAATGCCGCTTTTGATCTGAGCTGTTATTACATTGCAGCACACTGAATTTGGAATACAAAAATGGCACCGAGTGGCCTGATCCCAGGCACATTCCTGCTCCGTCTGCCAGCCTGCTTGCTGTCGTGCTTTTCCCTGCAGCTCTCAGCAAGATGCCACTTGCAAGCAGTTCACTGGGTGGGGAAGGAAAGGGAAAGAGCTGTGGCACTTATTGCTCTCCCCATACAATCTCTAATTTCCCATTCCCTTCAATTTGCCCTGAGCACCTTTGTAAAGTGTGTTTCAATTTACCTCTTTCAGAGCTTTCGCTGGCACTTACCATCCTCTGAGGGTACTTAATCAGCTCCATCTGAATTCCCAGCTCTGTCAGGATAACTAATGTCCACGTCTCCAACTAGCTGAAAATTGTCATTCTCCCTCCCCAAGCCTTTGAGATATAAAGGGACTCTGTTTTCTTCAGTGGATGTTTTTGTCTGGTAGGCAAATGACCCCGGCTGGCTTGCAGAGTCGGGTACAGCTGCAGACACCTGCCAGCCCGCCCAGGGCAGGAGAGGTGTGGTGGCTGTGCTTTTGGGATTAAAGCTGAGGGCTGTCGCCGCAGCTCACCCCGTTGGGCACTGGTCTTGTCGCAGGGGTGTGTTTCCCTCCAAACCGTTTGATCCCATCTTTTCCCAGGGCAGTTTCCAGAACGAAGTCACCCTGTCTCAGGAGCAGTTTCAGATGTCATTCCAAATCACACCGAAGCTCACTCCGGGATGCAGAAGCCAAGCTGTCCGCACCTGGGAAGGCAAAGTCCTCCAGGCTCCTAAAGATCTCCGGAAATCCAGAATGACCGCTCTGCTCTGATTTGAGCTTACAGTGAGAAGGTAATTAGTTGTCTTGAAGAAGTGAGTCAGAAGGTCTCACTGCCACTTTTGAAAGCGTAAATCAGCCCAGCGCTGACACGCGTTTGGTGCGTCCAAGTGTCGCAACTTTTTCCCAACTGGTAGCGTGACTGGGAATCAAACCACCTCATGGGAGGTGATACGGATCTCGCTGTGACTACAAAGTAAGTCTCTACTAAGGCCTGATATTTTGCTTTCTGAACTAAAATAACATACCCCAACCTCTGCAGTTAGTTGCAAAGAGATCTTCTGAAGTTCAAGCTGACTCTGAGTCAGTAACATAAATGCCCGAGTCTGCACGCAGCCTGAGACAACTGTCCTCATTTGTCCTATTCGTCTCAATGTGTGGTTAATGACGTAGCCTAAAAACGATGCCTTGAAGGTCAACATCAGCCTTTTTACAAAGGCTAGTGAACAAAACACCCCCCTCGTTTGTTCAGCCCACCTTTCCTGGGTGCACACCTTGTGTCTCTGTGCAGCGCAACAAGCCACCTGCTACAAAACTCCCAAAAACTTGGGATTCCCCTGAGGCTGACCTGCTGTTGTCTGTGGTCGGTGCAGAGCCGCAGTGCTTTCTGGAAGCAGAGGGACAGGGTCAGGTGAATGGCATTTGTCAGAAAAATACACATCCCAAGGTGTTCAGTCCTGGAGATGCTTATGGCAGGAGAAACTCCTACCAAACCGAGAGGTGGAGAATTTCCCTGAGTAACCTGGAAGCTAAGCATCCTCCGCACTGAAGGGCTGAAGACACCAGAGGGCTCTGCTGCAAGATGTTTGCACAGCCACGAAGTCCGCAAGATTTTGCTCTCAAGGCACGCTCGCCTTTTTGATGATCCCCCCCACGACGACAGCGTGGGCCTGAACGTCTTATTCGCAGGCTGCCAGTGGCTCTAATTCAGGTTGCTCCTGTCCTTAGCTCTGCTCTTTTTTATGGCCATTGCTGAGGATATGATGCCTGTTACTATTCCCGTGAAAATGGGTCGTGTGTGGCGTATCTGGTTGAACGACCGAGGTGATGCTGAGAAACCCATTTCTGACAGCACTTGACCCGATGGGGAAGGCAACCCCCTCTCGGTGTTTTCGGTGGTGTCGTAGTTTTCCCCAACCTGTCTGACAAATCAGCCTACCTGGAGCTGCGTTCATGGCTTCCTTTAGGAAGTTTACGTTGAAGGAGTGCCAGGCTGCGCTCACTTGGCTGGGACCACTCTTACGTGACGCGCCCTGTCTGCTCAAGAATTTTGGCTCACCCTGTTGGCATGGTAGAGAAATGTTTGCTGGGCTTTTATACTCAAAGGGATAGAATTTTGCCGGTATTTTACACTTAAAAGGATACAACATTTTGTCAAAACAGAACGTGCAAGCATATATACTCCCAGTCTGCTGCCTGGGCTAGCAGCCAGGCAGCTCCGAATAACACTAAAGCCTGGTGATGCAAGTTTAGAATACAGTAGTTGGGGATAAATTGTCCCTGTATCGCACAAGAAACCTTAACGTGCACGGGGAGTGAAATACTGAGACAAATCTCACCTTGCAAACCCTTCATGACAGTTGATTTCAAGATGTTCTAATTGCAAGATTTCATAATTTCAAGATTTTCTCACTTCAAGATTCTCTCTTTTCAAGGTTTTTCTAAGGGCTTTATTGCACTTGTGTTAATGATTCGGAAACTGCTCTTCCTGACCTGAGTGACTCCCGGTACCATTACGTGGCGGTTTCTGCTCCGTTTCAACCCATCTCCGGTATCTCGGGCTGTGCGTGTGCGTGAGCATGTGCTGCCGTTAGCTTGTTCATAGCAAAATCTGCAGACTGCGGGAGTAAAACGCAGCGGGAGCGGGGCTCCGGTGCCCGTCCGGACACCCGAGGCCGCTGGGTGCGCCGGAGCCGGGCCCCGCACCTCGCCGCTGCGCTCCCGGCCCCCGG
>VXAA01006959.1:93240-207608 GCA_013399115.1 Anseranas semipalmata
GAGCCCCGCGGGGCCCGGGGGCGCCAAGAGCCGAGCCCCGCGGAGGCGCCGTCGGGGTGGCCGGGGGGCGCTGGGGGTTCTCTCTGGCGCTATTATTATTAATATTATTATTATTATTGTGCTTTTGCTTCGCCCCTTCCCGGTGGTGCCCGGCCCGGAGCAGCAGGAGGGAGCCGCCGAGCATCCCCATCCGGCCTCTGCCGGGGCTCCGCGTGTGCCTGTGTGTTTTCCTAGGGGCTGCTCGCGTGGGTTTCGGGCGATAGGCATCGTTCAAAGCTTCAATTTTCCACAGGAAATGGCAGAAGCGCAGCTGAGCGCTCGCAAGCGAGATCAAACTTTGTTACAAATGCAGTGGTTTGGCCAGAGATTGCGTGGTTGGCGCTGAAATGCAGTCTTTCTGGACAGATTTCATTCATGTTGCTGCTTGTTTACCCAGAGCTTGACACAGATGCAACACCATGATGCATCAACTTCCTGGGGAATTTTTTTCTTTTCTATTTTTTTTTTTTTTGCGAACGAGGAGTCCAATGTTTTTAACGAGTTATCGTTCAATAGAGCAGGATCCCAAAGTTGACGTTTCTTATTTCAGCTCCCTCTGTTTGGCAAGGAAGGGAAAATGGAACGAGCCGGTAGCGCATCTCGGGGAGCCGTAGTTGAAATTGTAGTCGCAGCTAAAACCGGGTGTTTTTCTCCTGTATCAGCGTGCACAGGCACATAAGCTTAAATACAAAATACCTGTCAAGCTGAGATGCAAATTTTGGAGAAAAGGAAACCGGGAAAACAAGGATAACTGGAAGTGTAGATCAGGTCTACAGATTAACCCTGTTAAGGTGTTAGAGGCACAGGCAACGTGTTACAGCTAATTATCTATTGTCTTCTCTCCCATAAGAGACCCAAAGGAGGATGCCAAGCAGAAGCAAAAGAAAGGGGCAAATCCTCCCCCCGGTGTAAGTAGATGTGGCTCCCGGCTCGGCTCCAGCTGAGGATGTCCTCCCCGGAGGCTCCCGTCGAAATGCGCGTGCTGCTCGGGGCACGCGCTGCAGGATCCCTGCGCTTCATCCTAGCGCTGTTGCAGGCAGGCACGTCTCCCCCAGGAGTGGCACCGTTGTTTTTCCTCGAGTCCCGGTGCCGTGCCTGGCGGTTTCAGATGGCACTGTGTTGCCTTTCTGACACTGCAGCACTGGCTGTGCAGGCTCCTATTGAGCCTTTCATTTTGTTCTGCGGATCTGTAACTCCCTCTATATCAGCTTGGTGGATTTAAACGAACTTCATCCTGACCCTCATTTATCTCCCTTCTGGGGGCGTGATTCAGAGTTTTCGTCTCCATTTTGCTGTAGCTTTACCTGGCACAAATCTCAGCCCTGACTTGAGCAAATGGCATTTTTCGAAGATGTTTGAATCAGACCCTAGCAAGTTGTCCATTTTGTTTTGCCTCTCTCCCTGTGTCATTGTTTTTTATGCAAATGACTGTAATGTTGTTTTGCTTTTTAGCGTCTTCTAAGATGTAGTTTGACATTCTGTTACATATATTCAGAGTTACAGGTGCGAACAAGAGTCAGGCCTTCTTGTAATAAAAACCATTTTTTATTGCTGTTTACATTTATTTAGATTTAATCCAAGGCTGCGCTGCATACTCGTAAGTACTTTCATGGCAGCTAAACCAGACATAATAAGCCATTAAAACATCAGGCTGTTTCTTCACCAGGGAGATATGCATCTGTTTATTTAGTCCTCACCATTTTGATGTCTGGGTGTTCGATGGTTGGTTGCAAATGTTTCCTTCCCAGGCACTTAAAAGGTGGGGAGATCTGATGGGAGAGATTATTTGACCTGCTCAGAACTATTTGGGAAATCTGTGGTAGGTAGCTAGAAGTGCTGGAAGCCACATCTCTATATAGTGGCATAACCACAAGTTCATCCTTCCTCTGTGCTCAGTACTTGAAACACCGTGATAAAACAACTTAACGTGTAGCAGGCTTCTCTTGGACTACACCAGGGGAAGAAGCAGGTCTTGGTACTCTGAGGGTTCGGTAAATCGGGTAGCAAGTGGACATGCAGACATTGAAATGGGTTGATTTGGTCCATCAGGCGTGGATGAGAATCACTCGTTAGGTCTTTTTTGGAAGTACCCTGGCCAATGTGGTTTGAGTGGTGGTGGAGAAGGAAAACCGGGCAAAAGGAGACCCCCTAGTGATACCTCTTCTGCTTGCAATTTTGATGGGGGAGAGGCGGTGTTGTCTCTTTGGCAGGCAAATGTCAAACCGTGAAAAGTTTTCCAGCTTGAATTCAACATCTTAAATTCCGTCTGGATGGTGAAACAGGCAACCCGTGATGGTCACAGGATGCAAGTATGGGAGGCACATGAGTTTGAGCGTGAAGCAGTCAGAGCTCGCTCTGACACAGGTTGTGAACGCGGGTGTTGGGGTGGATGGTCTGAGGATCCGAAAGGCACAAACCATTCTTTCAGGGTTTCCCCGTCAGCTGTGCAGAGCACTTAGTGGTTACAGCTGAGGTTTTTTAGCCTTGTGTCATGCCCAGTCATCTTGGAAGCTGCTGAATAAGATCGGTATTGCAAGATAACCCTCTTCTTCCTATAAATGATGGTCATGCGACTTCAGACGAGATGTTCTGTTGGTGGGTGCGTCAGCCTGCTGGGTTTATCTCAGGGACATCTGTTGAGCTTGGGCAGCTGCCCTGCTTTCCTACAGGTGCCTGGTCATTTCTCTGCAGATGCATGGATGAAGGTGATGGCACTCGGTGTGTCACAGGCAGCAGTCCCCATCTCCTGTATAAGCCTCTCGGCAACCTCTTCTGCGGTATGGGAGTAGGGCTGGCGAAAGAGAAGTAAGCGATAGCATCAGGAACGAGCTGCTGGAGTATGTGATCAGTTGCTGGCATCTTGGCTGAGTTTATCCCAGTTACTGTATCACAAAGAATAGACCTCAGAAGCACTCTGAGGTAGTATTTTTATTTTTTTTCCTGAACAACCAGAATTTTAATGTCATGGTTGAATGAAAATTAGAAACTTTACGCTTGGGATTTCATTGGCGCTCAAATGTTTCAATTATGAGCTCCGTCTGAACAGTAGAGTACACATCTACATCCCATAGTAATCGCACAGAGTGTTATTTTCCTTGAAATAGTGGGAGCAAAATATTGTATACTCAATAAAAGGCAGTAAAACCCGGCACCTCTGTGGCTTAAGCTATATTATTTTTGTTTCCGTATTGCTCATCAAACCCCTACTTTGAGGCCAGATCCAAGAGCTGCTTTGGGATGGCTGGGGAGTTCCCCCAGGTCTCGGATCCAGCACAGATAGCAGGAGTAAGTCCACGTGTTTCACCTCCCCAGGGAACGCTTGGAGGGCCAGACAAAGCCGCGCAAAGTTACCTGCATGGTATTATAGAGGTCCTCTTTTACGGAACGGAGGAATGATATTAGACAAAGTCTAGGTTAATACAGAGTTTAGCAAACAGATCGTTTGCATCTAAATCTTGGGGCTCTCCTTACCTGCTGGAGCGGGGCTCAGGTGAGTGAGAATTCCCTCCAGCTCCGGCATCGTGCGAGGTGCTCGGAGGGGCCGCTGCGGGACCTGGGGGGTCAGGCGGGAGCCGGGGGAGCAGGGAGCAGGTTTTGGCGGAGCAGCCGGCGCGCATAACGAGCCCTCGTCTGTTTGTGTAGGGCTGCTAAGAACAGTTGTTTGGAAGCCAACCGCATCCCTGCGGTTGTGTCCTATTCTTAATATTATTTAGATAGAAAGTCACAACAACTCGGAAGAAACCGAGGATTAGGTCAGGCTTGGCAGATGTGTGTCAGCTAACCTCAGTGTAACCTCAGCCTCTTCTCCTAATCCAGGCAAGCTAGAGGGACTCCAAGTGAATGAGAGTGACCAGTGTGTTAGCACAGCCTAACCAAGTCAGTTAATGCTTTTAAGTTCTGATACGTGCATATACACGTGTGCGTGTACAGGGACCGTTCCCTTCATTTACTGGTGAGCATACTGTATCTGTTTGTTACTTCTCTCCTCTCTGTTGTAATCGAACCATTCAAGATGCTATCATGGCTTTAGGGGCGATGTAAAAATCAATCTAAAACTTATTTCAGCTAGGATGATAGAGGAATATTTGGGTATAAAATGGAATTTCATGCCTTTCTCCTGAGCTTTTTTACCTGCAATTTCAAGAACATCCTTTTTTTTTTTTTCCCTGCCATTATGTTGCAATCTTTTTTTTTTTTCCTAGGAAAATAAAAAATTGGAAAACAGTTTGAAGTTTTGTATATGTGCCTATATGTTAAACTTGTGGGTTTCAAACTGTTATGTTTTTCCCATGTGCTTCTTGGCACTTGAGCCCCTTGCCCAGACATTGACATTAGCAGCGGTGCAGCAAATGAGATGCATTTTTGCTCAGTTCTCTTAACTGACAACCTCCCACACAAACTTCCACTGCCTCTGTGGAAGGAGCAAGGGTGGGACTGGGAGGTGGAGACCCAGCAAGAGGGTGCTGACTGGTTGACTGACTGGCTGATGGAGGTTTGTTTCCCTCTGGACATTTTTATTCATATAATTTCAGTAATAAGTGCAACTCAAAAAATCCAGAAATCATTATATTAGAAACACCCTAGTGTTGAGCATAAAGATGATGTACGCCAATATAATTATTCCCTTTATCACGTCGGAAAGTACCTTGGTAGCAGTTATAGCTGTGGCCATGCTAGGGAGTTTTCGGGTTGCAGCTATACTGCTTAGTTTTTGATGTAAACGAGGCTTTGAAATTGTGACTGGGAAATATGATTGTATATACAAGAAGCATGTTAGGGGAATAACAGTGTCGTTTTAGCGGGATATTGGTCTCCTGGCTTTTTGCTGAATGGTAGCACCTAGCTTTCCCCATAAGCCAGTGACAAACTGCAGATGAGCATTAGGGATGGCTTTGCACCTTTCCCCAGTGCTATTGTAAATGCCGTCTGCCCAGTGACCATTCAGAGATACTTTGGGTGAAAAAGTCACCATGTCATTTTTCACTTTGCTGTTTGTCTCGTGAAGACAGACCGCGTTTCGTGTGTCGGCCCTTGTGTGATGTGTTTTGAACCAGGTGATCGGTCTGAAATCTGCGATGTTCGCAGTAAATATGCTGGCGGGTCCCAGCTGGAGCCATTTAAAGCCTTAGCCTTTTCTCCCTCATCCTGGAAGGGGATCTAGTTCTCTCTTCTCCTAAGGCAGAGGAAAGCTTTATGGGCTTCCCCGCACCTTACTCACAATGACAGCGTGAAAGGGGAAAGCTGCTCCATTAGATCACGCCAGAGGAAAGAGAGCTGTTTCCTGAAGCGTGTGGGTGCCAAGAATTAAATCCTCTGCTGGGAGTAATTTCCTCTGGCCAAAGCATAGCAGAAAAATAGAGGGGATTGGAAGCAGTGGGGGGCTCCTTTCAGATGGCTCACTGAAAGCAGTAACTTCCACCCAAAATAGCAGTGTCGCTTGCCTAGTGGAGGATAAACAGAGAAGGCAAGGAGGAGACGGAGGAGGGTGTGCTTGTTACCAGGACGTGCTTTCTTGCTGCGGGAATGGAGAGCAGCAGCGCTGCCACTGTTTGCCTGGCACACGGGGAGATTTTTCAACGTTACCTCCTTCTGAAACTCCCATATGATCTTTGTGGCTTGCATCAGTGCCTGGCCACTTTCCCACTGTCCTCTGGGTTTCAACATTTTCTGCTGCCTCTCCCAGGCTGGGCCATGCCGGCTGTCGTGTCCAGCCCTGGCATTGGTGCTGTCCTGCCGGTCCCCTGCCCCAGCGCTTCCTCCCATGGGTCTGTCTGCAGCGTGTTTTCCTTTGTCCCGGGGATGGGAGGCTTCAGCAGGGCGTGAGGAGCAAGTAGGGACTTCTTCCTTTGCTCTCGTCTTCTTCCTGGCTGAAAGCAGCGTACTGCACCATCTCTGTATCAATCTGTAATTACAGTTGTTGTGCACCTGATAAGTATTTTAAAAGACATATGGATAGAGTCAAAATTACCCCAGAGCTTGTGCAGTCAGCTTAACCTGTAGCTACTTTGTCAGAGGTGTTCAGTTGGGCAGTCTGAAAAAAAACACAGATGTTACAGAGGAGTGTGCCAGTAGGAGCCTCAAATGCAGCTCTCGATCTATCCTTGCTTTCAGGGATTACCTACAACAAAGAGTTTCCATCAGTGGGCTCAGCATGGCCCCGTTCGTCTGTCAAGGCTTAAGCTTCCCATTTTCCCAGAAGGTAACACAGCAATCCTTCTGTTGTAGGCTGTGAAGAGATATAATCTGGTGGTCAGTCACTCTTTTTGCTTTCCGTGAAGCTAAATCTCTCTTCTGTAAAAACAGAAGAGGGAAGGCTACTGTTCAAGAGAAATGAATCAACAAGAAGGTAGATGTGGTCTCATTTCGAGTGAGGAATATTTTTCTGGGAGCAGTTCAAGAGCAAGGAGCTGTTGTCAGTGTTTAGCAGTTCAGCAGAATGGATGGGTTGCAGACACTTGCACTGATACCTTGCGAGGGCTGCAGAGACTTGTCTTGATTATTTTAATTAATTTAACCCATTATACTGAGCTGCTGCTTTTGAATCACCACAGTCCCTTACCATGGCAGTTTGTGGGTGGTGCAGAAGTTGCACAGCATGGCTTACGGTTGGTTTCTGCTGGTGCAGCTAGAGAGGCTTCCTAACTTAGAAAAATGAATGCAAAGAGAAGTTAATGTTGGGGCAGACACCCTCAGATGAATACATGTAGCTCCTGATGGGTTCATACAATCTTCCTCTTTTCTTGCCTGAGGTCGGAATTGAGCTTTAAGAAACAGGAGATGTGACCTTTTCCCCGGCCTCCATCATCGTGATGGTGTTCTGTTCTCTCTCTTGATTCCTACAGAGTTCATAATAAGCAGTACTCTTTATCTGATGTAATTGCTCCTGGAAACAATCCAGGAGGTTTTATAATACAGTGCTGTAAGAGAGCTCTTTGCATCCTGCATTAAGTACAAACCAGCTTGGGGGCTGAGAAGGTGCTTGGGACACCGGCAGTCTCCAGCTGGGATTCTCTTGGGCCATCACTTGTAGGGAAAAAAAAAATTGGCAGTTGATTTAGAGTTAAATGATGCCAGATTGGTAGTAAGGAACAGGAAGAAAGTTAACCACTCGTACAAACAGGCATCAGGACAGGTGACTGTGCTCTGCTGAACTGAGCCACACAAGTGGGCAGGGAGGAAAGGCTTGTTGAGTTGGTTCCAGGCTGTGTGAAAGCACTGTGTTAAATGGTGTCCTACTTGTTCAGCATTTTGGGGCCAGATTCTGATCCTGGTGGCTCTCATGCAGGCCTGGTGTAGATCTGCGTGGTGGTGCGTGGTTGTCTGTTGTTGGTTGACCTAACAGATTTGCTTGGTGGGAGCTTTTCTGGCTTAACGCTTCAGGACTGAGCTCTTCCTACATCTGTGCTTAAGGCAACAATGAACATTTCCAGTAAACCAGGTGAGGTTGAAAGATCCCCAGATGTAGAAGAAGCATGGGAGACAGGCAGAAGCTTTTTTCCCTGGTGTTGTAAGGCAGCTGAAAGCAAAAGTGTGGGGAGGGATCTGAGCTGCAGGTCGTGTGGGAGGCGGGATGCTCGCCAGGAGATAGGAGCCCACGGAGGCGTTGCAGCTGAGCCAGGAGGGCCAGGTAATACCTCTGGGTCAGCAAATTCACAGCCTGCTCCCCAGCCCTTACGCAGACGGATCTCGCTCGTGTGAGCAGCACGTTGGCTCCAGACAGCCGGAAAGGTCTCGGGCTGGGCTCATGAGTGAGCAGATGAGCAGGAGCTCCCAAGAAGATTACAGAAGAGGCCTCTTCATGGACTGGATTTCTGTCCTCGAGTGCTGTGGGGTAGCACCTGGACCTGCGAGAATCCAAGGCTTTAAAATTAATTAAAAACACCCTGCTTTTAAATTGCACTACTATGAAATACTGCTCCCAGGGGAGGGAAGTGAATGGGGCTGGGGTTGCAGCAGAGATACGGCGAATACATTTGCGTTCAAGGTGGTCAAATAATTGGAGGAAACTTTGCATCCCACAGTGTTTTGCAGTTTCACTGGCCCCGTGGTAGTCTTGGAATAACACTGCTGGACTGTAGTGCCTTTGCTAATATATTGTGTTTGGCTGCGTGGGCTGCAGAGCCAAGGGTGGGACATTGCACTGCTCTCAGGCCCGACAGTGGGAGCTGAGTGTGAGGGTGAAGGGAGAAAGGGAGAGAGCCACCACGCAGCCAGATTTTTTTTTGTCTGACAATACGGAGTGAACAAGGAGCTCAAGTAAGGGAAGGATGACTTTTCCCTGCAGGGAACTGAAAGGGGACTTTGCAAAGCCCTCTCCTTGGGCACTCACTGATGTCCTCTTTGTGGAGGACACTAAGAAGACTTTTGTAATACAAGAGCGTTTTTTTGCAGGCCAGCATATTGCAGAAATTTGTTTCACTGATCATTCATTATAAGTCTGGGTACGTGGATTATTTTGCTGTGGGTTGCAGTATAGTGAAGAAGAATGCTAGGGCTAGATTCAGTTACAAAACTCAATACTTCAAAAGAGTTATCCTTGTGCCACTGGTGTTATTTCACTTCTCTAGGACACGTTTGGTCAATGTGTGATGGAAGATGTTCCAAATGTAGTGCTAAACCCACCCCTAGCCCTCACCTGGGCAGGAATCCCACTGATGCCAGTGGTGAGGGTGGCCTGTCGAGCACCAGCACTAGCTCAGGTGGTTTGGTAACAAATTAAAGAAGCTCCTGTGTCAAAGCTGTAGGCCCAGACTTAGTTTTGCTAAAAATAAGCTTTTTCAAAACTGAAGATCAGTATCAGTATCTCACTGTAGATATTTGTTCTTAACTTGAAAGGAAATTTTTTTCATTGTTTTACCGATTCATGGTGTTCAGCTTGAAGGCTGCAAAGTGAACTCTGCTAGGAACAGCCTGTAACCCACTGGGCTACCTGGCTAGCCTATTTCTGATGGCCCACATAGAAGAAATCCTAAAAATAGTCCAGCTGCGTATGTTTTCAAAACTAAATTAAATTTTAAAACTAAGAGCTTCAGTTTAATTATCTGGCATGCTCTCAGTGAGGAGCAGGGTTTTCAAAATACGCAGTTCCCTTAACATTGAAAAAAAAAAAAAAACAACCAACCAGCCTACCCCTTAGTAGCTGGGACCTGCTGTTGCTTTGCTGTTGTGCTTTACCTATTAACTACTACTTCATTATATATTCTGTGTTCACAAAAAATTGCCTTGTGTGTCAAATAGCTTTGAATAGTGCAAATCTTCCAGGCTGAGTGAATGCAGGAGCAGAGACCAGTAACGTGCAAAATATTTGTAATGAAAAATTCCCACCTGTATCAATGCATACGATGCCTTGCTTTCCATCTTAAAAGAGCATGTCTGGTGAACCACAGTTAAGAGAAGCAGGAGTAATTTCAAGTATTTTACAGGTTTAAATTTGGGAGTGAGATAAACACTTGTCTAACGAGAAAGATGGTGAACTTGGGTAGCAAAGTTCTTGCAGCCAAAAGCTGGGAGCCCATGTAGGTAAGTTGGTGACACTGTCTGTCTGACATACAGCAGCAGTTAACTATGGTGGCCGAGTGCTTCTACAGCAAGATTAAATTGAACAAGAAAAAATACCCTCGCCAAAGCTTATCCCCCCTTAAGCATCCAGCTAGTGAAATTGGTTTCCAGGAAGGATATAGGCTGTCACCTCTCTTCAGCGCGCAGAAACTGTGTGGGATAATTGGTGGGTTTTGTAAGGAGACCTGTGGCGATGAGCCCGATCAAACCGCCAGAGCAGATGGGAGCGCTGATGTCTGCCGGCTCTGCTCCTCTCGGCTGACCGGGGACGTCACGGGGAGAGAAGTGCTTGAGACAGAGCCACGAGCTGGCTGGGCGCGCAGTTCCCCAGGGACCCTGGAGTTATCAGATGGGCGGGTGCAGGCCTATAGAGACACCTTTAATTACAGATTGGGCCTGTGTGATGCATGAGCTGGTGAGTCACAAAGTGTTTTCTAAGATGTTGGGCTGGCCCTGGATGCTCGGGCGTTGGCCGTTATCACAGATAACCTGGGGAGGTGCAGCGATGGCAAGCGTCTCCTCTGGAAGGGGCCCTGCCACCATTACCCACGCCTTTGTCACCTTGAGATTAGATTACTCTAATTTGCCCGACCTAGGGCTATGCTTTGAGACTCCTTGGAGTTTAACTGGAATGCTGCTGCCTGCTTAATAGCTGCTGCTCATGCAAACACACCCAGACTGCAAAACTGGCTACCGAGCTGGTTGCTGTGCCATTGGAAGGAGCTGCAAGGCCCACAGGCACCTTGTGCAACGCGTGTTGCGTACTCCCGGCAGCGGTGGCGAGACATCCCTCAGCTGCGATGAGAAGTGCTGTTGGCACGTTGGGGTTTCTAGGGTTGGGATTTACACCTTTCTTTGGCCTGGTAGGCTCTGAGTTGGGTAAGCCCCTGGGAAAACATCCATTTTGGGGGTAAAGACAGCACTGAAGGGAAGAGGAGCTGAGAAAACGAGGAGTCTGTATTTATTTCTGGTGTTGACCGTGGCTTGAGGAGCAGTTGTGTGGATGGGTTTTGATGTTGTTCCCAGCAAAGATTTGCAAAGCTGCTGGTGTTGCACTGATATGCTGCAATAGTTGTAGACGTTTAAATAAACACGTGAGTATTGGCTTTGGCATAAGGAAAAATGAGAACAATTCAGCACCTGCATAAAGCATCCTCTGAGCCTGGAGTAATTAGTTCAGTTTCAGTAGCCTCATTTCCAGAAAGAAAAAGAATGGAGCAAACAGCAGAAAAGATAATAACCCTAGTGGCCCAAGGGGAATATTTTGGTATGGTGATAGTCACCGGAGTGGCATTATTTGATCTAGAAAGAAGGCACCCAGGAGAAGTTGTGATTGAACCGTGCAAGAATTAGTGGCAAAGCGGAAGCAGATCAGCTGCTTAATTTTTTGCAGAGAACCAGGATGCGAGAAGATTAAATGAAACTGAAAGAGAGTAAATTTAAAATAACTATAAAGAGCCCTCTTCTTTCAGCAACATACTGGGTTTTTGTGGAATTGAATACCACAGGAAGTGACTGGGAAACAGTTCACTGGGATTATGCAAGTGAAGGAAAATATTTCTAAAGATTATATTAATATTCGCTCGTATTGCAGAGGAAGTACTTTTTCATGTTTTAGCCCAAGCTTCACTTCAACAACCTTCCCAAGCATTGCACAACACATGCTGGTGTCCCTGGCCTTCCTCTGTGGCAATATAACCGTTCACTGCTGACTGGGCACTCTGCAAACACGGGCTCCTTCCTGCAGTGCTGTTCACATGAAAAAAATTCATTCATTTTCATAGTTCCATGAATGAGTAAGAGCTGCAGGGTTGGATGATCTGCTGTTCTGGGCTCCTCACGTTTGATAACTTCTGTAGGCTTTCTTCTTCAGTTTGGACACAGGCAAAACTTCCCTCCCTGGCTCTCATATGTGCTCTCTGCATTAGTAGTGTCTGTTGGCGACTGTCTAGATATAGTTGCTTTTTTTTCTTAACATCAAAGAAGTTAAGCATCTACGTTAGCAGCTTGCTAATTTACTGCATTCTGGCTTAATCTCTCTAGAATGTCCTTCTGAAAATAGTCTGTCCAGATGATGTAAAAATATTCACTGTAGAAGCAGAGTATTTAGAAATAGCTGCAATTTTGAGCTATATCAAATAGAAACCCAAGCATTTGCATTTGATTAAGGACAGGTGTTTAACTTCTGCGCAGCTGTTTTTATGTTGTTTCTGGAATTTTTGACCTACTGGAAAGAAAAAGAAGCCTTCCCTAAATCTGGCACCAGTGCTACAGCGCAGTGAGCTAAGTGTTCGGTCGGAAGAATGCAGAGTGCCGCTTCATTACACTGGACTGTTACATCAATAATGTAGTAGCGTAATGTCTTAGAGGGAAAATAACGGGCTCTAATGGTGTAACTGGTGTGTTTACTGATACTGTAGCACAATTAATTGTGGCTTTCTTGGAATTTAGTGCTACAAAGGGTTTCTGTTAAAAGTGAATGCAGGGCATTCGAGCTTAGCCTCCTTCCTACAAGGAGACCGGTGCCCTTACCCTGTGCCATTGGTACCATCTGCAGAAAAATAAAAACATGGCTCATTAATAGGAAACGATGGGAGTGGGTTTCTCCGTTCATTGGGTAGTGGCATGTTAGAGGCCTGTCAGTGCTCTGCAATCTCTCCTGGATCTTCTGTTTTTGTAACACTTGCAGAAATGCAGTTACCAGTGGCCATCCTTTGTGTCGTAGTGCTTGGCAAGAGCTGGTCGAAAGCTGCCTGTTGCTGGGGGCAGTGGAGGGACTGACAGGCAAATGGAACTGCAGAAATCTCATTTTCTTAGAAACTAGGTAAGAAATGCAACTTCCCATTTTGCAAGGATTTTGAGAAATGGTCTTCATGTACTCATTCATACTTCTTGTAAACTCACTTAACAGTCATGCTTATGTCACGTACAGAAGACGGAGGCTTACAGGAACTGCAGCTCAGGCTTCAAACAGTGGTTGAAAAGCACCCCTAAGGATCCTGGTGTCTTTGGCACGCAGAGCTTGTGCTGGTTTTGTATCAGTGGGCTCTGAGATGTGTCCTGCTTTCTTTGCTATATATTATCGAGAGTGGGGATACAGAATAGGTGGGAATACGTTTCTTAAGGCACTTTATAATGCACCTTTGTCCCCACTTTGAAACTGAACAGTATGTTTCTGAAGAGATTTTAAGTGACAGTTGTCTGCCAGAAGAGGTTTTCTTTCTTTCCTATTATGAAATGAAAGAATAGTTCAGTCTTATCTTTTAGTTGGTTTCAAAAGAGCCAACATGATGCATTGAATCATTTCATAACCAGGCACTTTCAAAACCGTGTTTATCTGGTCTTTTTGCTGCAGTGGATAATTTGTTTATACAAAACTAAGTATTTTCTGGTAGCTGTTTATTTGCTTCTTCACATGTATGTAGCAGCTTTGTTTTAAAAAGACTGTGCCGGAGAGAGGTCATACTTCAGTTCAGAGAAGTGACAGCGTGCATATGAAAGTAGGGCACTTCTTTTCCTTTTACGTAGCACAGAGAGGCAGTCATAGATGTCCGTGTGATGTGAACCTGGGACTGGGACTCGCTGGGAAGATTCCCCACGTAATTAAGTGAGAGTGGAGCTCACCCTTTCATGGGAGTTCTTTGGAACTTTGCTAGTGGTACCTTCTGTTAACAAACATTTTCCTCATTACCTGAAGATGCTACATGCAGACAGACATTTAGTGTATCACAGGCTACCTGTAGTCATAAGCCCCAAAGGGCATAGCCAACTAATGGCAGAGTTCCCTCCCCTGGAACAAGAGAGAGTTTCTGATGTGCTTGGGCCACAAGCCATGCTTATTTTTTCTTGCATTTGCTGCACGAGTTTGGTGTCAGCTTTCTTCCAAAGAGTACAAAATCATAATTTATGTTATTTATAGAGCTGTGTGATTTATACCCTGAGATATGTCTCAGTGGTTTCAAATTACAGAGGAGCATGGAAATACTTGCTGATTTCTCCCTTACCCAGTCCATAGATTTTGAGCTGCAGGTCCAAGCTTAAAACTGAGCTGTTTGTAATGAAATCAGAATTCAGTTTCATGGCCTCAAGTCTTGCTGTAAACCTTTCCTTAAAATTCTGCTTCCTCATACCCGATGAGGACATGGTGCAGTGATCTTCCTTATGCATGTCATTATTGTGAGGAAAAGCTACTTCAGTTCCATCTAGGTCAAATATATTATCAGGCAGATCTTCTAGTGGTTTAAGAATGGAAAAGTTCCACTGAAGTCAAGATAGTTGTGTTTGTTTCTTTTTTAAATGAAACAAAAAACCCAAATGAATCTGTGACCTGGTATCTCTTCAAGTTATTGAGAGTTAACCTAGAAAACATACATACATCCTTCCGTTAATCACAGTGTTTTACAGTGGTTTCTATTACTGGAGCGTGCTTGTTGGAGAAAAACATCTTTTTATATTTGAGCTTTCATGTAGTGCTTCCCTCCTTAGACAATTTTCAGTGATACCGATCTTTATGTTTCAAGTGACGCTTTTAATGGAAGCGGCCATCTGAACACACACACACGCTTCAGCTACCACAAAATGAGTGAATGACATGAGATGTTAGTGCTTATTATGCCACAGCTTTGGCATGCCACCCGCTTGTGAAGGCAGCTTAAGGGATGCTATCCAGATCTAGCAAATACACCATAGCCTGTTGCCATCAGGTTGCCTGATGCCTTCTCGTGGTGAATGCACATGATTCTCCAACACAGAGTGGTTTCAGGCAGCCTTGCTGCCTGCGGGTGCTGGATAAGCTGTCACTAGTCGAGAATTTGCCTCTATTTTACATGTGTAAATGTAATGTTGGGAAGAACCAGCTCCCTCGAGCACACACAAGCGAACTTGTACTTGTGCACATATTTTAGTCTGGGGATGTTGAGGTTTGCAGTCATCTCACTGTTAATGCAAGAGAGCACCCTCAGGTAGGTGCAGCTGTAGCCAGTTACGGCAGTAGTAAATTTGATGCCTTACATTTTAGCGTAGCATCAACTACTTGACTTTGGGAGCTGTTTTCCCTGGCTCTCGGGACGCTGGAAGGGATGGGAAATCCCAGACTGTGCTCGCTGGACCTGGTGCAGCTGTGCCTCAGACAGGGAGCTAAAAGGGATGTAAAGCAGGGGTGGGTACTGCCTTCACATATGGAAATGCCACATCTCCTGGCATGCCCAACCTGGCTCGGCGCCCTGCTCCAGCCGTGGTCCCTGCCAGGTGGAAACCACGCACAGTGTCTGTGTAGTTGGGGTCCATTTGCTGCCCTTTTCTTAGCTGGGAGTCTGATGTGCCTGTGAGCGCTGCTGATTTCAGGCAGCTCTGTGGCTGGGAATTTCTCTTTGCCCAGCTGAGATGCCCCAGTTGGTGTCTCATTTCTGTCTTTCTTAGCAGGATGCCCAGCTTTTATGTCTTCATGGAGAGTATCTTGGAAGTGTAGTAGAAAGTGAAATCTTAAGTGCTTTGACTTCTTGATCCTCCCTGAAGAGACAGACTGCTCCTTTCAGTCCCTTGCGTTGTGTAGACAGTCAGTTACGAAGCCTAGCAGTTTCCAAAGAGCCGCAGCCAAAGCAGAGGGTCTCTAGAAGCCTTTCTGCTCAGAGGTGACCTTCACAGCCACTGCCGGTTCCCGCCTCGGCTCAGCAGCCCTGGGAGGCTCTGCCAGAAGGTACGTGAGTGCTGAATTTTTTCCAAGACCACAGCAGAGCCTTCGCACAGCAGCTGATTGCATTCAGAAACTCTGCACCTTTTTATGGCAGCAGAGGGAACTAGAAGGCTTAACGAGCGCTGTTGGCTGCTCCAGAAAAGGAAGGAGGGATTTATGTTATTCTATAGGACCTTAAACAAAAACAGTAAGAAGACAGAAATGCTTTCTGACTTGTGCAAAGTAAATGTGTAAGCTCAGTGGAAATTGGGGAAACGTTTATGCATCGTCTGCTGTGTTGCACCTACCTGAGCAGTTTCTAGAGAGGAAGAAATATTTAAAGAAAGTGGCAAAGAAGGACAGATCCCCACAGGAGTAGCAGTTGCCATGCTATGGGAACACGGGACATTGCCTGTTCTGTTCCTCCATGCATGCACTGAATCTCTGAAATCCACGTAACATTTCCGGCAAGGACATGTATTCAGGAAAAAAGACATAGACACAGGAATAACTGTGCTCTCTTGAGAAAATACCATCTGGGTATCAGGATCAGTGCCTGTTTCTGAAGCAACAAACAAATAAACAAGCAAAACCCCAAAAAAGATTCTTCTCCTCCAGAGAATCATTTAAGTTGCTGGAAAGTGCATATGCCTGCATAAGGGTCTGTATGTTTCCATTCTATAGATCTGAATTTGCCTGAGATTTAAATGTCCACATTTATATTTGATTCCTTGCTGTCTACTGTGAGGCAAAGCAGCTGGAATTGCACATGCATAAGGAAGAGAAAATGCATATAACCAGGAGCATTGTGAAAGTTAAGAGAACTGATTGACCAGCCAAATTCAATTTTAGTTTTGTTTCCTCAGAACAACGTAGCACGTAGCTTCCAGAATCCCCTCAAAACGCAAGAAGCAAGTGTCACAGATCGCGTCTTCAGTATGGCCAGCTGTTGGTGTGCCTCAAAGAAATGTGTGCAGTGGTTACTTGCAGA
The DNA here is from genome assembly GCA_013399115.1 of Anseranas semipalmata. Classification (NCBI taxonomy): domain Eukaryota; kingdom Metazoa; phylum Chordata; class Aves; order Anseriformes; family Anseranatidae; genus Anseranas; species Anseranas semipalmata. The sequence goes on from VXAA01006959.1 coordinate 109,500, forward strand.
AATTGTCTAAGTTTATGCAGCCCACATTTGAAAACCTGGCTCAGCATCAGCCTGCATGGTTTGCAAGGTGTTGATGGTACTCGAGGCACAGTGCTGCTCCACCACCTTGCAGGGTGGGCTCTGTTATAAGTTCAACAGGAACAGAGTCAGGCCAGTAGCAAATACAATCATCAGCAAGTGGTTAGGGTGTACCATGAATCTGGAATAATTCTGTCATTGCAGTATTTCAGTGGTGTGTCTGCAATTGCTTCTTTAGTCATCATAGATGTCTGCTGAGTTTGTGATCTGCAAGAAAAGAAAAAGGAAGCAGGAAAGAGCAAATAATGTACCTGTGACAACAGCACTTGCTGAATTCATGGAGTGAGCTCTGAAGCCTCCTTTCAGTCCTCCCCATCTGTGACCCAGCACTGACAGAGCTCAATGGGAATGCGCTTCAGGAAGGCTGGAGAGTGAAGTTTCCCCTTCTGTCTCTCTCCTCCTCAAGTAGTGGTTGTATCTTAAGTCTCATAGTCCTGTGTTTCTTATTATGGTGATGCTGGGCCAACTACAAGTTTCTGCAGCGGCAATTACAGTGAATGTAGGGGACCGGAGGCTGCCCTCCCTGTGAATGAAGCCACCTTCACTCCTCCCTTGTCCTCTTTAATAAACTAATGGCTAGGTGGATTTTGAGACTGAAACACCCAACAAGGGGGGAAAAACCCTTCCACCCATTTATAATGCCATCACCCAAGAGCACCGTAGACACCAAAGTGTACCCACTGCATGGCTTTCCTCCCACTCCTGTCATGGGTGTCTGGAGGGAAGGATCAGCTTTGCGCAGTGCCCAGGAAGATTGCAGCAAATCTGTTCAGTTTTTGAGTGCTTCACCAGCTATCGAGGCCGTTTGCCTATTTTTACCCGTGCATATGCCGCAGAAAAATAAGACGGGTAGGTTCTCAAAGGGAGGCATTTCTGGCAGTGAATTGTCTTCCCAACACCAGTCTCTTTCTTCAAAGTTTAAATAGTGAAGGCGAAAGCAACGTCAAAGTTATGGTTGGTGAAGATGGGATGTAGAAGTGTTCCCCGCTACTTTACGGTAACAGAAGCACTGTAATGACTTTGACTGGCAGCGATAGCAGCAGCTGTCTCTCCTAACACACCCATAGCAGTGTCCCTTCTGCTGTCATTTCTCAAAGGCATGCTGTAACACAGCCTTCTGCCTGCATCTGTACTTGATACCTTCATAACAATGTCCAAAGCAGCACTCCCGGACTCTCCCAGGGAGTGGCTTCTTCATGAGATTTCTGCTTTACTTCTAAATTTGGACTGGGAGGTTTCATTTAAGATATACAAGCTGCTGGCAGTAGTGGGGCTGATTTGAGGTTTTCGCCTCGGACATTACATCCAGCTTGATGTTCTTCAATTATCACCACGATGCATCCTTTGAATAAACTGCTTAAACTAAAACTCCTTGTTTGTTAGGTCTAGCCTCACTCCTGTCTCACCAAAGGGGAGTTTGCTGGAGTGACAGTGTCACATACCACACATGATGTAGCGTGTTACTAATTATTGCGCAGGCAGCCCCATTCCATACATTCTCGTTTCCATTTGTTACTAATTAGGAGTTGTTGTGCTGCTGGTGGGCTCTGGTGCTCACTGTGTATCATCCATAGGTAGACATCTGCTGGAGGGTGGTGTTTAGTTTGGATAAACCTAAACAGTCATCTCCCCCTTGCTGTTTTCCCCAAAGTTTCAGACTTCCCTGGCTCTAAAAATGTGAGATGTGGAGAATTAAGGTAGCTGCTCTTGCTGTCCTTCATAACCTGATGCTAAGGAAAGTTGGGAACACCAGGCTGTGCAGTACAATCCTATCAAGCATTAAAGGATGGTTAGGAAATAGAAAGCAAGTGTGGGAATAAATGGTGAATTCTTAAAGGTGACCTGTAAAGTGGAGTTGTCCCTTTAACAATATGCAAACAGCAACAGGAAAGGGAGCATTTAGTCACATGCTTTATTTTTTTTTTTGAAACCTCTGAAGTTCTCCGAAATTGCTGCAGCAGCCTGTCCCCGCTGTGCTGCGGTGCCCCAGAACACTCTGATGTCTCTGGTACCCCACTGGGCGATTGATCTACCCTGTACAGGTTCTGTGCCGTGGTGATTTTCTATTATGAGATGGCACAGTTTAGCATGGCCTACGATCATACTGTTTTATAGCCTTTCAAGATAATATATACTTAAATGTTTTAAGAGATTGTGAAAAAGTGTTGTTCTTTTGTAAGCAGTATTTTTCCATCCTTCTTTCCGGATCTGTGCTTTTTTCCAGTGAGCGGAGAAGTGAAATGAATGGAGATAATTGCCTTGGCCATATGGGCAGGCTAACCGAGTGGATGCACTGATATTCTGGTATTTTGATTTCCGAGTTCCTATCAGTGGTGCTGAAAATAGTTTGCTTTTCAGATGCTATTGGTTCTGCCACTTTGAGATGGCACGAAATCCGTCTGTAGCATTTTGCAGCTTTTAGCTTTTGCAGGTTGGCTTCTGATGGCCAAGTTGCCTCAGTTTTCTCTCAATAGCTGCTCTGTCTCATGCTCCAGCTGGGTTGGCGCTCGTGTTGTGCTGGGGACAGTAGAGGAACCAGAGAAGTTCTTTCCTAATGGGTGCCACAAAACTTAATGAAGTAAGCTGGATCTGCTGAGCATGGCTGTACTAGTTAGATTTAAACTTTTAGCATGTATTAACATCCTACTTGTGTGGGTGGTTAAGGGACAAAGCAAATCACCACCACAGTGCTAGTGGAGGAGATGCAAACAGCCTAGGATTTGTGCTTTTGTCTCTTCTACTTAATTCTGTGCTTTGTAAGTGTTTGCCAAATCTGTATCATGCACCAGGTTACCTCAAAACATCATTGCACTGTGCAACTGGCTAAGAGGATGTTAAGGGTAATCTACAGTGACCGTCTTGGGTTAGTCCATGTACTGTCACTGAAAGATACATACTGATACAGGCCCAAAGTTCCTAAAGCCATGTTTCCAAAGACTTTCCCTTCCTCTTAGAACTCTGCTTTCTGAGCTCAGTGGCCTACAAGAGCCTCTGGTGTCCCAGAGCCCTGGCAAAGACTGAGTCAAAGGCCCATGGGGAGGTTAAAGGCCCGTGGTGCCCTCAGCTTGTGGCCCCTTTGGTGACGCTTCTGGTAGGACAGCCACTGCCAAGACTTACTGCCACCAAAGGGCTGGGCTTTTGGCAGCATTGCTCGGTGATTTCTTAATAACTCCCCAGGGGAAGCCTGTGGTATGGCCAGTGTCTCCTGGTGCAACACCTGGCATCGTCTCCAAGCCTGCCTTTCCTGGAAGGACGCTCAACCTTTGCTTCTGGAGAAGCAAGAGAAGCCACAGGAGGTTCATCAAGAGAGAAAGGCAGCTAGAAGGAGACATGGGGAGCCACACAGATTGTGATAATCTCTGGCTAAGCCACCTGGCACCAAGCTTATCTGCCAAGTTGCTGATGCAGCAGTTGGAAATAGCCTTTCCACAAGGCTTCCTGAGCAGCCCTGGCTGTGTCCCACTGGAGGGGAGCCGCTGGGGCATGGATGCTGTGGGGAGGCTGGCCTCTGCCTGGGGGGCGGGTGGCAAGATCGTGTTGGCAGCCAAAAATTCTGGCACAGGCAGATGGGGGATGACAAGAGCCCCTGAAGCACCGTTTACTTTTTGGTGGTGAACCCGTCACCGAGAAATGAATGCAGGGAGAGTCGCTCAAAAATGCGTGTTCTCAGTGTTTCATGCGTCAGCTCGCACTGACGCTGCAAGAAACCTTCATGGCGGTGCTGTCTCCACACCATACGCAGCATACATGGTTTCAGGGAGGGACGCAAGCCAAAAGCCAGGTTAAAAGCAGATATCCTGGAAATCCACCCCCTCTGCCTTCTGTCTGGAAGTGCCCATCACCTCTGAGCGGTGAGAGGAAAAAAAAAAAAAAAGGTATTTTCATGAGGGCCGTGAACTCCAGACAGGCTGGGTGAGCCTGAATAAACTTGTTCTCCCATTCCTGTCTCGACAAGGTAAGCTGCCTCCTTAAACACAGAGCACAGAATAGGAACTCGCAGCTTCTCTTCCAAGAAGCAGAAATCGCCATGCTGTGGGCCGTTCGATCTACAGTTGTGGCAGCAGGCTTGGCCGGGCTTTTAAATGCCCTGTAACGTCCAGGAGTGGCGGAGCAGGCAGCGCAGGCGCTGTGGCGAGGGATTCACGCCCGTCCCGTCCCTTGCTGGTCACCCAGAGCGGTGGGTCGGGATGGCATGGGGCTGCAGCCCCTGCCACACGTGTCGGCTGCGGGGCAGAGGAACGAGCTGCGCGTGCTGAGGAGCTCCCTGAAGTGGGCACCTCGTCACAGCACCGGGCAGAGCTGCTGCTCGCTCGTGGGTTGTGAGGAATGGGTTATTTAGAGTACCTCTGCGGGCAGGGCAGATGATGCGCGATAAATAGTGATTTTGAGATACAGTGCCGGAGGGGAGCTGTTTGGGTAAGAGCCAGGGAGCCTGCACCCTGGCCGCTTGGTGTGCTGCTGGCTTACTGTCACCTGCACAAACCTTTCTTCCAAGCTGCACTCTATCCATCTTCGCCGCCACATATTGCTATTGTTTGATTATGTATAAATTGTCTCCACTTCCTCTTCTTTCCTTGAACTCTAAATGAATCTCCTCAAAGCCTTCGTGTCTCCTCAACCTGCAGATCATTTCTGCAGCCTTTCCAGTCGCGTCTCTCCCCTCAGCGTGTCCGTGACGTGTCCGTGACCTCCCCGTGCCTCGGGCAGGCAGGATCGCTCCGGTAGCGAGCAGCTTGCACACAGCCGTGGGGAGCTGCTGCCAGAGCCCCTGCTCGCACCTTGCAGAGCCCTGCAAGCTGCTGCCTCTTCTGCCTTTCGGATCCCTAAGGGAGGGCTTTCCCTTTCGTATTCGTGCTGGGTGTGAGTTTATCCCGTGTTACTGCGCGTTTTGTCCAAATGGAGACTTCTCCTTCCTGAGTGTGCGTGTCCTCTGGGCAGCTGGGTCACTATGTGGTCGCTCTCGCTCTTCTGCCACCCTGGTCATGCCTGGTAACATCCTCAGCGCTCTTCAAAGCGAAATACATCTTACTAGGCCCTAAGCGGAGGGCTGGAGCAGATGCATATCAGCCCTCTTCCTGTGATCATGTGCTGGTCAGTGCCTTTTGTAGTTGTGATGAAGAAATTCACGTGCTACTTCTGGTCTTTGAGACATTTTTGTAAAAACAATGATACAGTGTTTGTAATGTGATAGCAGTGGGAGATATAGTGATTCTGCATAGAGATTGTGGTTATTACAGTAGTTTCTTCTTCTTCTACCAATAACAGAAGTAGACAAAATTTTGGTAAAATATTGTAAAAAAAAAAAGCGTTTGTGTACACATACATTTTTTCAAAAGTGCCACATGCCTTGTTTACCCACGTTTTTGATATACGTGTGTTCTTTAAGGTCACAGTGGGCATGCTAATGGAAGATATGGCTCTTTGGTTCACGTAAATGAGTGAAAGTCTTAGGGCATGTTCCGTTAGTGATGCTGATCTCCAGAGGAGAGAGTCAGCACTCTGAATTTGGTTTTGAGTTCATCCAAATCAGTCCTCACAACCGGCTCCTCCGTCCAGCAGTGATCTGTTTGCTGTCTTCCTCCGGTGTGAGCGGTAGGGTGCGAAGGCACGCCGTGTAGCTTTGCTTTCCAATACAAGCCGACAAGGTCATTATGCCTGTGTGCTAAGTTGCACCTTTCCTAAGAGCATTAGTTCACACTGTGCAGGGGTTGGAAGCCCAGCCTTGGCTTCCAGCTCCACCGAGGTAAATCTGTAGCAGCCACAGACTGTTCTGTAGATTCATACCGGGGGAGATGACCTAGGACTTGCCCATTCTCTCTGGTTTTGTGTGGCTGTTCCTGAAATCATGCTCCTTCATGTAAATTTGTAATCCTACAGTAAAGACTGCTTAATTAATCTAGAATTCATTCCCTCCAAGGCAGCTGCATGTTTGGAAGACATTGAGGTTTCTCTGGGCAGAATCATTCCTTATTGAACCTCTCTTTTACTCATCATGCTGTTTTATGTTGTGTACTTTATTTCTTCTAATAAAACAGTTGATTGGAATTTCCTAACTCTACATCTTACCCACCCTGATGTTGTACCACTCTGCTACCAACTGTTTTTCTCCAGACTCCTGGTGTCTTGCTAGTTCCGTATGAGCTACAAGACTGCTCAACAGCAGTTTTATGGTCTCTGTGTATATCTGGTTTCTTTAGATCCCTTCTGTGCGTTTCATTTGGTCTTACTGAGTTATAAAGTGTAGGCTAAATTTATCCCTCGTTTAACTCCATTGACTTCAGTGGATGTTTGCTATAGAAAGAATTTGGCACATTGATTAAATGGATATACTTTCACATTTCTTTTCTTCTTCATTTTTTCCAGGCTTATCTAGATCATGAATTTTATCTCCTGCCTAATTACTTCTTTGTGCTTTGTACAGGACACACAGAGAAATGACTACTGAGTGCTTCATCCGTCTGGATTCTTGTTATGTGATCCCCTGCCTCGTTCAACAATAGACCCATTCTCTCCCCTGTATTTTCCTTGGTTATATTTATAAAAACATATACTTGTTTCCTGTTACTCTTTCAAGCTAAAAGCAAATCAAAAACCTTCCTGTTTGTCCCCTTAACTTTATGCCTTACAATATTTTACATTCAGTGTATATTCAGACTTCATAACTTCTCTGTTTCCTCTCTCATTTCTTTTCTCATTTAAGAAATGAGCTCGCTTCACGCCAAGAGCCAGAGGAGCCATTTATTTTGACCCACTTGTTTCTCTCTAGCAAAGGAATTACTTTCACATGTATTTCTTCCAGGTTAGCCTTTGGGATATGCCATCCTTTGCATTTTGAAATGCAGGTCACTGTTTTCTTTCTTTCTTTTTTTTTTTTTAATTGAAGGTAAGTTTCTTTTCCTGAGTAGAGATTGAAAGTACTTTCCTTAGTACTTGGTTCATGCAGAAGGGACACCAAGATTTCTTTTCTAGGTTTTTAGTAAACACCTCCCTGTTAGCACCAAATTTAGCATTACCTCATGTCTCATTGCATTCCACGTTGAAACGTGTTATCATTACCTTCACAGTTCACAAAGTCCTCTGACCTATATATTATAGAATGGCAGGTCTTTCCCAAGAGCTAGCTCAGCAATTAAAATTTCCCACTGGCACAGATGGTTACGATAATAGGACATCATATATTTATATAGAGAGAGGGGGAGAGAGAGGAGAGAGAGAGCACTCCTACATTTTTCAAAGCAGTGTACAAGCATTAGCTAATTTACCCTAATAACAGCTCTGCAAGGAAATTAAATGTGATTATTCCCATTTTATAGATGGAAAAGCTCAGGAAAGCAGACTAAATGACGAGCCGGAGGCCAACACGAGAAGTCATTATTGAGGGGTGGGATGAGATTTGAGGACCCAGCACCATCCTGGCACGGCTGCTGTTCAGCCCAGCCGGCTGCCGAATGCCAGGTGAGGTCTTTCCTGAAACCCGGCTGGTTCACGCCTTTTGTATGGTTTTGCATTGTCCCTGTTGGGAGAACTGGTGTGCTCGCTTATTTAGCAGAGAGTTAAATTGATGTTTTCGTAGCTCATCCTTCTTTGCATGGCTTGCTTTTGTCACTACCCTGAAGCCAGAAGAGGTGTTTGGCGCTGAAAGTTTATTTTCTATCCACATTTTTTGGCGATGAAAACAAGCAGGTTTGTTCTGTAGCTGCACCAAGGACATCCACCCGGTTTTAGTGCAGGGAGCTCGGCCGCCATTTCCCGCATGTGGAAATGGCTGTTGTTGGTTCAAGTTTAAATGCAATCACTGAGGCTGTTGCTGAAGGCCCAAAAGCTCTGAAAAAATGTAGAAGTACTCAAGTAGCGGATTGTTGAACAGTCTAAGTGACACTTTGCATCATCTCAGCTGTTCCCCAACTCCCCCAAATCTGTGAGTGGAACTCGTGCTTCAGCGGACACATTGCTCCCCCCGCGGCAGCGCAGGGGGCCGTGCCTGGCCGCCTGCTCTCAGCACCGCGTCGAGGCAGTGTGGCAGCGTGCTCTTAGCAGTCTGAACAAGGGGCTCAACTCATCGAACGCATACCAGTTGCCGGCCCTGTCTGTGTGTTAGCTTATCCACAGCTTAACAGGGCAGCAGCTTAGGAGCCCGTTGAGTCTCATGGCTTTTGTGGACGCCCCTTTATACAGGGGGTGTTTGGGGCGATGTCCATGTGGGATTCAGTGGGCAGTGCCCCACGGCTGTGATGCAGTTTGGCATTCAGGTGGATCCTAGTGTTTGAACACAGGATTTGGATTTGGTCTTCCTAATGAAATAAGATGTGAAATCCTGTGTTGTACTGCTGCACTTTCCTAATCTTCTCTCACCTTGTCTGTCACTTCTGGTTTTTGAGAACTGGGCAGAAGTGTTGTATCATGTTATCAGCTGCTATTTTTAACCTGTGCAACTGGCACCATAGATAACCTGCACACATTCAAATCATTCTGGGAATGTCAGTCTTTCAAATAACCTGCCTCTCAAAGGGCAAGTGCAAAGTCAGGTGCAGAGGTTGCAGGTGTTTTGGAAAAAGATGGTGGAGTTTTGCATGTTGTTTGCTTTTTATTTTCAGGTAACCATCTGGCTGAACACCTGAAAGCAGGGGTAGCATGGTGTTTGCTCTTTTATTGTCAGTCACAGGTCAGGCTATAGCAGAATTTGTCCCTGGGGAGAGTTGTCCTGGTGAGGGTAGAGCGGAAGCATTTGAATTGAAAATGCTTGTGCTATCTGAATTTTTATGTGCCTTATGGAAACTACTGTGGGGAGCTGGAGGAAACAGAAAACATTTCTTTTTCTGTGACATTACTATCATAATTTACAATGTAATGAAACCGAGTTTAGTTAGCCCTCAACCCAGAAAACGGGGAGGCAGTGCAAAGCCACGCTGGGGTGCAGAAGGGCTCTTACTCACCGTCCCACCCGTGTGCACAACAGAAATGCTTTCTCAGCAGCAGGCATGTGCAAAACCTGAAATCCCTCCTAAAGCAAGTGCTGCCCCAGGCCCAGGAGCTGCCCCCATAACCACACCACTGGCTGTAAGCAGGGGGAGTTTCAGTGGGTAGCAAGCAGCAGTCCCCGGTAAGTGTGCGGAGGGAGCGGGTGAGCGTGGTCCAGCTGCCGTGCCCACCCGACACCGGGTCCCATGGGTGGCCGCCTCTCCTTGCAGCCTTGTCCCCCAGGCGGGTGCCAGGAGGGGACATGGACCCCACGGAGGGGCTGCCGCCCGCAGCCGGGATCACAGCGATCGTCCCCGGGCTGAGCCTGAGCTAACGCCTTCGAGAGGAAACTCCGTATCGTATTAATTATCTGTGGTTCGTGCCCGGGCTTCATTTTTAAACGGATCATTCAGCACAGCGGTGGAATTAGACTCAGTAAGGTTTAATGTGGATTTGGTTTATGAAAGAATGTAAATCTAGCAGTGCTGCTTTTGGAGAAGCCTCGTTTGGAAAGTGACATCGCTTAATAAGGCTAAATATTTTCATTTGTTTGCTTTATTTTTTTTTTTGTGTGAAATCCGGCACCTGTGAAGTAATTTCCATACATTAAGAATTACACCAGTCAACGCCTGCTGGCTGGTGGCAAAATTCTAGAGTGATGCTCACCCATTAGGTGAGCCCCATCCAGTGAGCTGGGCTGGCGCGATGGGTGCCTGCCCTGTTCTCCACCTGAGCTGAAGGTTTTTAAGTCTTCTTTGAAGCGCAGTATCGTGTGCTGCTGCCCTAATCCCTCCTTCACCCTTGGCTTTGGCACATGCCCCGAGCCTTTCCTACGTGACTGACCCACGGGGAGCTGGCTGCCCGGCTGGGGTTGTTTTCAGCGTGCTGCAGCAAACATACGAGCCAAGTCTGTGAAGGAGTAGTGTGTTACGAAGCAGCATCAAAAGAATACGGGGTATTAGAAATGGTCTCTGGAGTTTCTGTTTATATTCTGAGTTAAATTAAGGTTTCTGAAATTTGAAGTCAAGGGGAAAAGGGGTTTGCTGAGAGGTGTAGCTCACAAAAGCTCATTACAGAGGCCCGCGTAAAAAGGCCCTGAGGAATCTGAGGGAGTGGTTATATGAAATACTGAGGAAAACCAGACTGTATTCCAAATTTTGCCCTTAAATATACTTTTCTGTCTTCATTAAAGTCAGTGGCAACCTTACATATACATCTGAGGTCAGTGTTTCGCACATTAAAAGAGGGAGGCTGAGGGTGTTTATTATTGGTGCACAGATTGGCTCTGCAGGGGATAAATGCAGTTTATTTTCATATGGTGAAGTATAAGAATGCTTCAAGGAATTGCAGACACCAACAGGGGCTTAAAGCAAAATCTGGAAAATGCTCACATACTTAAAAAATTAAACTACAAATCATGATTTTATTTCAAGCTTGGCATTATTATATTTTCATTCTGCAAAAAAATAAGATTAAAAAATCAGCTTTCATACGGCACTAATGGATTGGTTACATAGTTGGAGCAGATCTATGTTCAAGCTATGAAAAATGTCTTGACATGGCTGTACAGCGTGAAAGAATATTGATGCTGTCTCCGTGAAGTTTTCTGTGCATTTTAGCAAGTGGCCTGGATGAAGCAGAGGGAGGTGTAATACGCAGTTATCTGAAGATGGCAAATTGGGCATGCTTTTCTCATAGCGGCAGCAGTGAGACTGAAAGTGTAGCATCTGCTTGTGGTGTTGGAATTAGCATAGGTGTGTGGAAACACTAATACACTTGGGGTGAAAATACTACCAGCCAGAAATTAGAAAGAGATTATTAAAATGCAGAGGAGTAGAGAAAGCCTGGGGATACCTCACATAACGAGCTAATCACATGTGAGTATTCAGTTTGGTGTGCTGCAGAAAGCAAATGTTATTTGCCTTCCAGGACTACAAGAGACTATGTCCGAGAGCAAATAATGCATTCTTAAGTGGACCTGCTTAGCATTCCTGTGAGCTGGGGTAACATAAGCTGGTTTGCACTGGGGGGAATAAGAAAGGCCCTGGATTTCCTTCTTGGTGTTGGGATCTGCCGGTGGGAATTAGCTGTGGCTGGACGTCACACTTAAATGCATTGTACCTTTGTCCGTCATGCAAGCAGCTTAAAACTGAAATCACTTTGGCAATGGTATTTTTCTTCATTTAATACCATTTTGAAAGGTTCTGGGAAAGTGCTAGAGGAAATGGTGCTAGATTTCTCACATCTTGGCTGTGGGAGCAGCCTGCTGATCCATTGCTTTGGTGCTTGGGTGTGCTCCCAACCTTAACAGCCCGTTCTCAACCCATTAGCACTGCTGTCATGGGTTAATTCTTGCTGCCTGCATTGCATGAATGGCCTGACAAGGGAAGCTTTGCTTCTGTTTCCCTGCTATAGTCACATGGCAAAAAAAACTAAAAGGGCCTCTATCTGCTCATCAACGCCATGAAGAGATGAGTGTTGAGAACAGAAGATGTGGTATTTGAGGGTTGTGGCCAGGCTGCCAGCAATGATTTGCTAATCTCTTTTCAAGCTACCTTAAATTTCAGGTGCATTTGCTGATAATTTGTGCCTATGTACGCCCCTTCACTCGTTCCTCTGGGCTGGCATCCTATAAAGGCAACATCCCCATCTCTGTGAGCTCACAGCTAGTGATGGTTAAGTAATGAATGAGTTCCTGGAGAACAGTTTGCCCAGTTAGCCATTTCCAGCAGGGTAGTTCAAGCTAAACACGGATTAACAGAGACCGTAAGCTTCTGATTTGGTAGCATTTATCTTCTCACACTTGCTGAACGGGCAGGCTTACGCTAGTTTCACTCGCGCTGTGCTGTAGCCCAGTCCCACGGAGCTCTGGTTCCCGTCCTGTGCCGGCAACTGGAAGCCAGCCGTGGTTCTGAGAGGCTCCTATGAGTGCAGGCTGATCATGCGGCGTTTTTCCTTTCCCCTGTGATATTGCAAAAGGTTTTATGGGAATGTCAGTGGAGGTATTAGTAAATGACTGTGACAGTGTTGCTTTGTTGTTTTGCAATTGTCTTCATGCTTTTGCGAGAGCAATCTGGAAGGAGGTTTTGGCTCAAAAAGCTGCCTAATGCATGTGCAGACATGAGCAGTGAGGAAGTGAGACACCATCAGCCATGTGGCTTGTGTTCCCTGCGATCAGCATTGCCCTCTGTGAGCGCTGGACAGTCTGTGGGCTGTGACATTGGGGAATTTAATAGGGAAGGGGGGAGCACTGCTTTCTCCCCATTTGTACCCCTAGGTACAGCAAAACCTTCACCCCTTTCCTGATGCCTCCTATAAGCACCTCAGCCAGGGTGATTGCTTAAAAAACATAATCAAAAGAACAACAGCAGCAGCAGAACTTATTCAAACAATGTGTTTTTTATTTTCAGTGCAAGATGGGCTTTCTTACTGGGCAACTTTTGTCCAGCACCTTGAAATTCTTTCAAGTTAGCCTGGTGCTGGGGTCTGTGCTCCTCCAGCCATGGTCTCTGCGTTATATTCCTTCCCAAGCATTTTCTCCAATTGCAATGAATATTTTTATCTGTTGTCATCTTTCTGAGCTCCTTGATCTCACCTTCAAGCCAAGCTCAGGATGTGGCATCCCAGGTAAGTAGAAGACTTTTGTACCTGCCAAATGTAAGCGCTTTCCTATGATATCAAGGTCTGACTCATTTGCAGAGCACTTTCTGTGGCTTGAGCCATGGGGACCACGTCTCGCAGGACACTGCAGTGATGCAGCAACCACCTGGAGTTCCTCAGGGCTTAAATACTGTCTACTGGAAATAACATTTTCTGTTGGTCGTGGTGGGGTGCTCCCCCAGCCCTGAGTTTAGGTCCTGCCCTTGGAGCTTGCTGCAGTGGCAACACCTGAAATGTGATGAGCGAACAAATCATTCAGGGAGCCCTTCAGGGGCACAGAACAGCATTTGGGGTGACTGTTCATTTTCAATTACCCTGCGTGTATTTCTACCTATATTGAGGAATGCTCTCTGCAAGAGGTTCAAACCGCTGCTAACAGCTATATCCTCCCTACTCTGATGCAGTGTTCAGATAACTCCCTCCACTCGAACCAGATTGCATCCCAAGAGAAAATCTCTTTTCAGGGAATGAGATCAGGCAGCTTGACTGTATCATTTTATATTGTCATTTGAAAGAATCATTTCTCTGCAGCTGGGACTGTTCCTCTGGAAGAAGTGAAGGTTATAATTTACTTAGCTCCAGCAGGGCAGTGGATGCTGCACAGCTATACACACAGTCTTACTGTTTTCACAGTGTTGAGCAGCACCATCTTCTAAAACTCAGAGCCTAGGGTTTAATTCAGCTTATGAGAAATGGCAGCTTTTCCAAGAAAATAGAGCAACGGTGTTAATCTGCATGCCTTTATAATTCCCACATGAAGTGAAAATTAGCCTCCTTCTGCTATGCAGGAGAAATTTACTAAGAGGGGATCTGAAGTAAAGATTGTTTTATTTTTACTTAACAGGCAGGTAAATGTAATATAGCATGTTATCAGTAACTGAAACCAAACTGTGCTTGTCAAAATAAATGTGCTGAGCGCACTTCACCTGCTTGGGGAAGCCTGCCTGCGTATATTGAGTTAGTGCTTGATCCTGGATAGTCACCACTGACCACCGAATGGTCATCCTGCTCCCGCAGCCTCTCAGGACAGAGTTCCTGGTTGCTTATGGTCCAGGCCAGCTCCTGGCTGTGTCACTGGAGAAGCTCTTGTTGACTTCTTTGGACCCGTCTTGCACCCCATGCCTTGAGATACTGCGGGGTTGCTTGCACGTGGAGAGGGACGGGACCTAATGTCCACGCTGAAACGAAATATTTCAGCTTGACATCCAAAGCCGTGCTGCACGCTTCATTCCGTAGGGTGACAGGAGGTATTTTCTCACCGGCAGCGCACCAGGGCTGGGAAACATTCCTGCCCTTCGTGCAACAGCTGGCGGAGGAGAGCGCCTGCCGGGGATCCCATTGCCTGGTGTGCTGTTACTTCTGCTTTAGTCTGTCAGCTGTTGTAACAGGAGTTGCATACTGTCTTCTGGTGCCATGGGGTGGGGATCAGATTGCTTCTTGTGGGCTTTAATGCATTGGTAGATGCTCCCATATATAGTGCCCTCTTCACTTGATAGATAAGTGTCCCATCAAGGTTACCAAAATAGTGCCAGAGCAGAAGGTACGCAACCAACTGCTCTCTCCATCCCGAGGTGAAATGTGATGGCTTCGGAGATGAGTGCAGCTGTGTCTAGTCGGAAAAGTCAATTAGAGGTCAGGAGAAAAGGACCCAGGTATGAAGAATCAGCAGCATATGCCACGCTGCAGCTCGGCAGGCAGCTTCTCTGCGATCGTGAAGTGTTGTTTGATGGGCATGCAGAGAGACAGGGCTGGGCAAAGTCAGGGAATGAATCAGATGAACTCCAGAGGTCTCATCTCCTGGAGCGTGCTGCGGCTGCTGGCAAACTCTTCCTCTGTGTGGAGCTATGGGCAACCATTAGATCGAGAACTGCTGCAGGAGCTAGATAATACTTGACTTCCAAAAGTAAACTTTATGCAGGTTTATATTCAACAGGTCAATACACTTGAAATCTGATTGCAAACAATTTTTTTTTTTTGTCCTGAAAGATAAGGCTGTTGTGACTTGATTTGCCTTTTTTTTTTTTTTTTTGTATTTGGTACAAATTGGCTGTTGTATGAGATGACCGGGGGTATTGCACGGGTTCTAAAAATGTGGGTACAGGTAGACGTAAGCATCCGTAATGTTGTCATGTAAAGATACAGGAAATACACATTTGTATGTATGTGTGTAGAGGTGAATTTAACAAATTGTGACATTAACTTAAAAGCATTATTAAAAAAACAAAACAAAACGAAAAAACACATTCTATTTCCAGTTCCAACTGTTTGAAAGCAGGGCTAAGTTTTTTTGGCTGCACTGCTCTGGAAACCAAGTCCAATATTTACACACATTGCTCGTGCTAGAAATGATATAATCCTATTTCAGAGCAGTTTAGTCATTGATATCAGTGTAGGTTCACAGAGGTTAGATGATGGAAACGTAGCAGAGGTTGGGTTCCAGTGAGAGTTTAGGTTTTCAGAGCCCTGGAAGGCACTGGCAGTCATCGTAATGTGGAAAACTAACACACAGACCATAAATATGCTGAGTGCAGTGCTTTTTGTGGCTGTGAGCAAAGCACACCAGTTTTATTTTTTGAAAAAGTAGCTGTTTGTCTATTTTCGTGCAGCATTTTGTTGTCACTGCCAATCTAGCTTCCCTTTATCCCCTTCCTCAGCCGTAATAAAGAAATCCACCTCTCTGCCCCTCCACACCCATCCTCCCACTCTGCCCCTTCCTCTTTTGGGGAAACCCAGATATCACTGTGCTGGGTTTAGCCGTGGTAAATAGCTATTTGAAACTGCAGCAGCAGCTCAGGAGGCATGTCGTTCTTCTGCAGCTTGTAACAGCGCACATGCGTGCCCTTCCAAGCATGGTTTTGCCCCACCTATCCGGCTGGCTTCCCCCCTCTGGTGGTTTCACAGCCCTTTGGCAATAGTGGAAAATAGTTGCACATATCCGAAGTAACCATAAATGATTTCTCCATTTTCTTCCTGTCCTTTCCAGTTGCAATACATTTTCCTATGTAGGTTTTGTGTTTCAGCCTTTCCAGTCTTCCAGTCTTGTGGGGGTAGACTTGCTTCTGTTTTCCTAAATTAAGTAAGCTCAACCCATGCTGTTGCTGATATGCTCTCAAATCAGACCTTATAATCTCTTCATAAGCTGTCTTTTGGCCAGATCATGAAGTTTGCACTTAGATGAAATCCATGGGCATTTGTTTGAATAAAATCCTCAGGATAAGGTTTTTGTAGGGTGAGCTCATCATGTATTTGAATTTAGCTCTTCTCTTTAAAACAGTGGTGAAGCTTTGAACCAGGTGTTCATTCTTGTCTCCTAGTGCTTTCCTTTTTCTATTGTGAAGACTTTTATTTCGGTCCTGACTGTGGCTCTCATATAAGACCATGAAGGTCTTTTTTGGTACCCAATGTCATATCTGTCCAGTGCCTTTAGTTCAGAACTAGTGGAAGAAAGGCCTTTGGCTACAGAATCAGCAGATCTTCCTCTTCGGCAATGGAACGAGGACAGCCTCTATATACAGTTTAACACTCTGAGGTAAATCATCTCAACTTTTACGTCACGATACTCCAAAGAAATCGGTATAAGAGTACAGTCACGTGTCAGGGCAAAAACCAGGTCCTGTGTTGCAACGTGTGTTTTGGAGACAAGCCTGTTAGGAGGACGAGCTCCCTTCTCTCCTTTTCTTTCTTTCTTCCTTTCTTTGGTCCTCAAAAGCTGTCAAAGTACCAGCATGGTTCTGGGCCTTTTAAAAGACTGGTACTTGTGAGCCAAAAGAAAAGAAAATGTGGTGTGTTAAAATAATGAGTAGCTTCGACAGAAGGATGTAATTGTGCTGGGGATTCTGGTGACCTCATAAACCACTCGAGCAGGCCCGGGGTGGCTTTGCACCAAATTCCCGAGGTGGGAGACTCTGTGATTGCACGATTGTATTTGAAAATGAAACCAGTTGTACTTCGGTCGCCTCAGCTCGCTTTTCGCACTTCTCCGTACGTGTGGCTGTCTCAGATCCTTCCCTTCTTCCATCCGCTGCTCCAGGAGTGACTTGCGGATGGGCAGCGTTTCAGTGTCAGGAGCCAAACCTGTACGGCCTGGGCCTTCAGTGACGGCATTCCCCTCACCTCAGCCTCCACTGCGCTCTGCAGGGATTTCGGTCAAGGAAGGCGACTTCAATGCCCTGAGCCCAGTTCACCGAGCAGCAGGTCGGACGCTGCTTCTGCAGGGTGCTCAGCAGTGCCTGATAACACCAATTGCCTTCGCTTTTTGTTGTACAGAGTGTGCATTCAGGGGGAGGCACAGCAACAACAGGCTGCAATATACAGCTTTGCTCTATAAATGGTACCTTAGCAAACTTCGGTCTGCGTACAATCTGCGCTTTGTTCCTTGGTTCAAAATTTCCATTTTTCTCACCAAGGTCCACTGCTTTGTAATGCTGGGTGTGATGCCTTGCTGTAGTACTGCCTCGCTGTCACGAAAAGTCCCTGGTAAGCGGATGCCCGCCACGCTCAGCTCCACCCGCCGCTTGCAGGCTGGCAGCTAAAGAGGCATGTTTTGTACCTTCCATGGGGAGAAGTTCATGTTAGTGAATAATAATAAAATGAATATTAACAGCATTAATAATAATTAATGTTGGAGAGAAGTGGTTCGCACCTCTGCAATGCATTTATTCCAAAAATCTCAGAATGCACTTAGTTGCAGGCAGGCCTGGAATAAATCCCAATGCAGCTGGGTAAGTTTAGCAAAGGGGTTGACCACTTAACCCCACCGTCCCCTAATAAAAAGTCTGGGAAAGCTGGAAATCGGAGCTTGATGACTCTGCTCCTCCTCACTTGTGCAATAACTTGTGTGTGACACCCCAGGTGGGGGTGACACCTAGCTGCTTGTCATGTATCCTATCATATATATTTGTTTTACAATAGCTCTTGCAGGCATCAGCAGAGATCCATCAGGCTCCCCGCAGAGCGAGCGTGCGGCTGCCCCGGTGCGGTTCGGCCGCTGCCGCCCGCTGGGCTGCTGCTAGCGTGGTGGGAAGTGCCCGGAGCAAAGCGGGGCTGCCACGGCCTCCTTGCGTTTGGTGAGCGGAGCCCTGTGAAGACACAGTGGGCAGGAGAGCTGGACTTGCCTCTCAGTCTGTTCCCTGGGCTTTTTCTTAGCGCTTAGCTGTGCTTTATATATTACTTGGAAGGCTGAAAGGCAGGATCACATCTGTTTATTAATCTTTGCCTAATAAAGACGACTACCAGATAGGTTCCTTGGCCTTAACAAAAAGTGATAATTAGTGATGAGATTAGACATGACCCAAGAGGAGGCATTTGCTAGGGAACAAAATCAGCAATGGCATATAATACAGTCTGTCTGAGGCACCGCATCCTCCCTCGGGGCACCATCTCGAACTGAGCCGTGACCCTTTCTGGCACTTTGGTGCTGTAAGAAAGGCAGGAAGAATATTAACGATAAAAGGACACATAAAGCAAGCTTCACCTCAGCCAAGTAACGCGCCGCCAACCTGAAACTATTCAGCAGAAGTTTAGTTGGCGAAGTTAATAATGGATGGTTCTGGCTGATACCACCACATGCAATAGCAGTGTGTTCAGAAGTCCCAGACCTGATTAAAAATGCATGGGCTCACTGGATGCAATTTCAGTGCAATTAGTGTATGGAGGCAGAAAGAGCTGTATCGTTTATGGAATTGCACCGAAAGCCTCGAGTAGTTCTTCCATTATAATGTTGTACAGGGTAGTAGTTGTTCCATGTCGTCTGTATTTAAGTACAATGGTTTAAGGGGTGGCTTCCGCAGCGTTACCTGCTGTAGGAGAAAACAAATGTCCTGCATGTCACTAGGCTCAGAGACTGCTTGGCAATACTCAACTAGTGCAGGAGTAGAGAAAACTCGCTGCAGTAGATCTTCCAGCCTCACGTGTGCTGAATTTGTATGTGCTGGCAGCACTGAGCACAGTGTGAGGAAAAGGTTAGAGCAGGGAAGTGCATTGATCTCATTTGTTTTTTCTTTCTTTGCTGTAAAAACCTATATATCATGCTCATCACCAGGACTTCTGAACGCTGGGTGCGGGAGTGTAAATATTTGTAGAAGCACTTTAAACAATAATGGGGAAAAAACGGTACTGGATACTCCACGAACAGCATTGTCAGCATCTGTGTCCCTGTCCTGGCAAAATACCGACTGCTCGAACTGCGCTCGTTCCTGGCGCTACATCGCCAGTGTTTGCGTTTCACCCAGCGTGGCCAGCTCCTTGGGTGCAGACAAGTCCGACCAGTTTGCACCAGCTGGTGATCTGGCTTGTTCTGTTTCGTGAACAAGCTAAATCCTCTCTTCTCTGCAGCTTGCTTCATTCTCTTCTCTCTGTTTCGTCACCTTATTCTCCCTCCTCCTCTGCACTGGCTCCTTTTTGCTTCCTGCAGGCTGTACGCCCTCTGTGGGTCCACGTCTTCTGAAACGGCTCCAGCTCCCTCAGTCTGTGTGCACACGTGCGTGCTTTTGTTTGCGTGTAAAATACACCGTTACCAGGTTGTCACCAAATAGTGATTTAATTATGACAGCCACCGGATTAACCGGATTAACTTCAGATGTGGTCCCCTTGGTTCAGCGTCCCCTGACTGAGCGGTTCGCTCCTCGTGTCCTCACGATGACGTCCCCAGTGCTGCGATTTTCCAAGGAGCCCAAGGGAATACCAAAAGCCTGGTGGGAACAGGGCGTCGAGGGCTGCGTGGATGCTTAATATAAGCGAGGTGCCCGCGGCTGGTGTTCCCCGCTGGCCAGCTCCGGCTGCCTTGGGGCCACGGGTGTCTGGGTACAGGGATCTGGGAATTTACTTAGTGCCCTCTGGTCCCCTTGAATATTCAAGCCTCCAGCTCCCTCCCTTGGCTTCCCAGTCAGTAATTTGGGAATTACACAGGTGTCTGCTTCTCAGAAGCAGTGGCGGGATTAATGGGTGAGTGCTGGGGAAGCGCTTTGGGGAGGAATATGTGAGTGGTGGTGGTGGTGGTGTCAAAACCAAGTGCCCTCTTTCAGCTGGAATTGCTGCTTTTGAAGGCAGGCGGTTTTCAGTGAAGTTAGAGGCATCTGTGACTGGAACAGGTTTCCAAGGGGAGGCTAATTTATTTTAAATTATATCCCATGGGACAGAGCTCCTTACGCAAGATCTTTCTCGACATCAGTCACTTCTCATTCTGCTGGCACTGGGAACACAGACAGAAGTAGATGTACTCCATAGGTGAACAGGTACTCCATCGTCTTTGTGCAGCCCAGGAAAAGGTAGTGCCCACGCAGTTTAACATACGCTTTCTAACTCATCTGTCACACATGCAAAACCCCAGGGCGCCAGACAGCTCCGTGTTGATGCTGCTTTGGAGGAAGGCCATGCTAATAGCTCATTTCACCATGGGCACAGTGGTGGTGACCTTTATAAAGCACTTGGTGCGTTTCATCATCGAAGGCGTTACTCTCAGCTGCAAAACAACCTTTTGAAGTCGGGAGCTCTTGCTGTAATGTGCTGTACAGATGCAGCGCCCGGGCACTAAGCAGTCTTGGGTATTGCGTGGGAAACTGCAGCTGGGCAGTGCTTGAAGGCAGTGCTGCTGCGTGGCTGCCTGCTGGGCTCGTCTCCGTTTTCCCCTTTGCCACTGAGAGAGCAGAAGACCACGGGTTTACCTTCTCAGAGTTACTGCTCACGTCTGTCCCGTTTGGGTGTTAGCTTCAAGGTGCCGTGGCAGAGCTGCAGCGAGTGGCTGGTGGTCTGGTGAGACCAGCACAGAGAAGAGGGATGAGAAGGCAAGCTAAAGGAAGGAAAAAAATGGGAGAGGGAATTATGGTTCAGGAGTGAATGTGTTCTTGCTCATTTATGTCAAGAACGTCCCGTACAAATCCATGTGGAAGGGTGTTAGCTGCCACTCATGTGTTAGCTCTGTAAGATGTGTCTCAGGCAAGTAGGTAGAAGGAAAACCATGGCCTGATGAGGAGGAAGAATGAATATAAGGATTTGTCAAAAGGCCAAAAAAATGAGCCATCTTGGAAGTTTGTGCTCGGCTGTTTGTAGCTCATGGGGAATTCTTGTTTAAGTATCTTTTTTTAATTTGTAATAATCACCTTTTGTTACCTTTAAAAATATAGTTTGTATTCAGTCAATATTTTCTTATTACACACACATTTTGTTCTCCTTCTGAAAAAAAAAAAACATTAAAACCATCCTTTTAAAATTTGATTGGGGTTTACAGCTGTCAATTTTTTATTTTTATTTTTTATTTTCCTGTGCAAACAGATTTCCCATACTTTACTTTTCCATGCTGCTACTTCTGGAGGATCTGTTCTTTTCCAAAAACTAGCTGTTGCACATCTGGCTGTCAGTAGCACTTGTGTCTTGTTGGGTTCTTTGCCAACACAGGAATTTCCTTGGGTTGTAACCTAATAAAATCAGTGTGAGTTTTGTGAGTGAAGCTACTGACCTTGAATACTCTATTTGTTGTTCTTCCTCTAAAACAGTCCTTCAGGATATTCTTGCAATGTTTTCAGAAAGGTCCTTCATCAAAGGAGAGATCGTATTATCTTAAATAATGAGCTTTTCATGGAGTTGAATGGGTGGAGACTCTTGAATTAAGGAGAATCCCTATTTTTCTTCCCGCAGGAATTGTTTGCTTTCTTCTGTGTGACGGTTGTGGAAGTTACTGAAACACATTGCTTAGAGGGGTGGGCAAGCAATTAGCCAATGTAATGTTTTACAAAGCGTTTAGTAATCATTTGGAAAGATGAACGTTATTTTTCTTGACAGCATTTGTATGTGCTAGTACATGGTATGTAATGACAAAATTCTCTGGTTAAAAATGGCCTGAGAATTTTCCAGAACACTATTATAAAAATTAATTATTGCAAGCTAGATATTCCTTATGGGATGCATTCAGTAACAAAACAAAGTATGTGTGTGGGGAATAGATTATTGTCTTTAAGGCAAAGATACATTCCCATTAAGTTTTGCATAAACATAAATAGATATATAATCAACTTCTGCATATTCAGCAGCTCTAAAAGAGAGATTGTTTCTTATCTTCCATCAGTCTTCAACAATGGAAGTATGCAAATCATTTGCTCATGAAAATTTAAGTTAAACGGTTGCAACCTTATTAATCTGATTACTCAAAACAACTTTTCTCAAAAAGAGGGTTGAACCAAGGAGCTAATAGCTGAATGCTTGTCTTCAAAAACAAAAAAGCACAATTTTTCAATGGAAAGCATTGGTTTATTGGGTCCACGGGAACTGTTTGGTTAGTAGTATAACTTTTAATATAGTGGTATTTTAAAAGAATTGGGTAGGAAGGATTTAAATACTTTCTTCTTCTTCTTCTTCTTTCTAGAATATCAACTGAAAACTTTCATGTGAACAGGAAAATGTGTTCTTCATCTGTCCAAAGTAGGGTGATACTATCATGTAACTGAAGTGGGGTTGTTGTGGATTGCAAATAGGAATGCTAGATTCATAAAAAATTTGCTGTTGGCTTTGTTTTATCCCAAACCATAGGGTGTTTTTGATTAACCAGTTATTCCTGGCCTCTCATGGGAGGGTTTAGAAGTTCAGAGTAAGAAGCAATAGCAAGACGAATGGAAGAGTTTGACATTGTTCTGGTTCAAGTCAGCTCAGATGGTGTTGGGGACAGAACCAGCGTGATTTAAAATGTGACCACAAAGTCTGTCTTTGACTGTGGATTTTAAACCCGCTTTCCTTTTTGGCAAAGGAAAACAGCATTGAAAGGATGTTGCTGTTGGTATATAACCTACAGATTTTTTCCCTTTCAGTGTTATGTGGTGGTGATGATTGGAGGTGAGCTTCATGCTGGGTTTGGATATTAAGCAGGTGACAAGTCTAGGAGTGCCCCTGAAGTGAGCCCAGATCTAAGTTTTCAAAGGGGCATTTTGCTTAAGGTCTGTGGTTTTGGTAGACCTCCAGTTTACTGACGTCGGGGCACTGATGCTTTTGTGCATCTTGAATAGCGACACGACTGCCAGCTTCTGTGATTTTGTTGCTAGTGTTTCAGGGACTGTTTCCTTACTCCCTTTAAAGCCCCATCTACTGTAGGAGGATTTCAGAGGAACCGTTGTATTCATTGAATCTTCGTCCTTCCCTCAAAATCCACCCCACCACACACATGTCAGTTTTTACATGCTGTGGCTGCCCAAAGAAGTTTGGAAATACAAAGCATGTATACTCCAGAGGCTCAGCAGCCTGACAGCAAATAAAAAGAATTATGATTTGAAAATACATACATTGTTTTTTTTTAAGCCAGTCTCACACTGGGGGGAAGAGGGCAGCTAACAGATAAATTTTAAGTATTTGTGGTTGGCTGATCCGCACACCTTACCCCACATACTGCTTATTTGTGTCACAGGAACTCTGTCTAGACAGGCAAGTACAGCATGTTTGGAAAGGTGTTAGATAACATATTAAATGTGAACTTTACAATTTGCTGTAAATGCAGTTCCAACATTCTTATATTTAAATAATTAGCTTTAGTGTCCTGATACTTTTGCCATGATTGTCCCTAAAGCATGAGCTTTGTCCATGGATTAACTCATCAAAGTTGTACTGGAATATCATCTAGTTTATCCAGGTGGGTCTTCCAGGTCATAGAAAAAATATATTAAGGGAAAAAGCAATGCTTTTCTACTCGAGCTGTGACTTCCAAGTGGGTTTAGGTTGGTCTTAGCCTGAAGAAGCCATCAAGACCTGTCTGGCTTCGATGGGTCCAGGACTAGACATGTGCAGAAGCTTTCTTTCACCACATAGCCCAAAGACGTGATTCCCCATCAACCCCCACATACACTAGCAATAAATTCATGCTTATAGAGACAACTGACAGAAGGATTCACGTACCACTTAAACTCTGTTGGAAATGTCACAGCACAGCTTGATGTTCTTGGTGTATATAGGTACATTTGTCACAGGCTACCCTTTTCTCCTAAATCCTTATAAAGTAAGAAGCAGCAGTACCTAGTAATCAAAGACATAAAATACATTTATTATCTGAAGACTAACAAGCTGCTATATGAGCTGGAATCTGTGAATACAAGAATCGTACAAGATGCCAGGATACTGTACAGCACTGTAATTAAGTGCTTTTACCTGGGGCTTGTCCTTACTTAAAACAAACAAGACCACTGGAGGTAAAAATGACAAGAGACAAGTCTGCCGAGGGAGGTGAGCATTTTCTACCTGTCACGATCACTAAAAATACACAAAGTTGTGGAACAAGTGCGTTTCAGGCAATAAAGGTTCTGTAGAAAATTGTAGTTCAGCCGTGGTGTTTATTTAAGGGGGAGATTCAATGAGATGGAAAATGGCAGGCAGAAGCACCACTTCTTGGGATTAATTGATTGGAGGTAGATGGGGTGGTATTGGGTTGGGGTGGGCACGTGAATGCAGCTTTCTGGCTAATAAGACTGTGCGCAACATCCACTGGCAGGGTGGACGAAGAGGTCCTGTCTCTGCCAGGCCTGGTGGTTCGGGGTTGTGCGTCGTGCCGAGGTCCTCCAGAACCTCGCTGCAGTCGCAGGTCTGTGTGATACTGGTGTACGGCATCCACTGATTTGCTGCAAGAGAACGTGGTCCTCTGCAAAATGCTGAGTTATCCCTGAGTGACCTGGGCAGGCCTGGAAGGGGCTATGAGCTACGAGATGTTTTGTGAATTGAAAAGGTGCTTGTTGGTTTTGTTTAAAATGAGGTCTGATATGGAGTGGTTGGCAAACGGCTCAAAGCTGAAGGGAAAAGAGTGAGCAAGGACACACAGCATGGCTCAGGCAGGAAGGAATATTTAAATATCCCGAGTATAAAGGCATGTTAAGTATGGAGCTAGCGGCCCAGGGAAGAGCCAGGGGCTCAGGATGGTTACCTGGGCATTTCCGTGGTGCCGTCCTCGGAGAGGGCACAGGTTGGGCTGGGGTGCGAACCTGCAGCTCCAGCCGTGAGGTCTGCTGAAAACAACCCGCTGTGGTTTTGTTTTTGTTTTTGTTTTTCCCCAGAGTAATTATTGATAGTGGGTACGTCTTCTGAAAAAAAAAGTATTTCAAAGAGGTGACGTGTTGTGCTTTTTGAAAGCCAAGTCTCTCTAAGTTCCCTCAGAGCTGGCACCCAAAGTCGCTGGTCATTAGCGAGTATTTTGGCCACCAGCAGCAGGAACTGCAGGCGCAAGGGGTAATTTATTGTGCTCTGCTGCCATTACTGCTTCATCTGCTGTGTTTTCTTTGGGGTGCCACTGTTAATGTAAATTGATATATTAGAAGGTGGTCAAAGGGGATCAACAACAACAGAAAAAAGAGATTTGGAAGCAGAAGGCTTGTAACAGAAAAGGCTAAGGATGAGCCCTGGGCAGAAGGGAGTCCAAGAAGCACGATGTCTATAAATACATACAGAACAGTTTCAAGGCGGGCAGGGATCAATTCTCTGCAGTCACTTGGGACATAAATAGTGATGAATTTAGACCGCAGCAGGGGAAAAAAAGGTGGAATTAACAGGAAAAAGATGAAGACCGTTTCGGGAAGGGCTGTGGGACCCATGCTGTGGACTTACGCGGGCGGCTGTGCCCTGCTGGGCTGGGGGTCTGCACCCCCGGGGGGAGCTCAGGCCAAGCCCGAAGGCAAAGGCAAAAACCCACCGCGGTGACACCCAGGGCTTCGCTGAGCCCCTTCTGCCTGCAGGGACTAAAAACAGGAGAGGAGGGGACGCTGTGGGAGGACGGTGCGACCTATCGGAGCTATTTGCAGCCCAGGTCCCAATATCGAGAAAGCACTTGTGCAGACGCTCAGTTTGGAGCGCGTGCTGGCGTCGCGGTGGTTTCAGCAGCAGCTTGGACCTGCTTTCCTGAGTCATGGCCCCAGTCTTGGTTTTCCTCCTCCAGAAACGCAGCTCTGCAGCTTCTGCAAGTTTAGATCATTCCAAAGTGAATTTTTAAATGGTAAAGTGAACCCAGAGCTCGTTCCCGGTGGCATCTCAGGCCGTAACGCGAGGTGTTAGTTCCAGCTCGGGAGCTGTGTCGGTGCAGACCCTCGGGCTGGGCTGACCTGGGAGTCGGTGGGGGAACAGGGCTTGTTTGCAAGGGGGTGGGAGTTATTCCTGGTGTCTCTGGAATGAATCCTCGGGTGCTGTGAGTGTAAATAAAGGGTTACTGGGATGTTGATTTGGTCAGTGGTGAGGAAAATGCTAGTGATGGAGAAAAATTAATGGTTCCATTTATACCATTTGAGATTATTTTTTTTCTTCCGTGAGCGTGGCTCCTACAGACATGCCATCATTTTGAAGAGCTAAAGAGGTCTTTATGGGTTTCAGAGCAGAGGTGGGAGCCGTGCTCAGCACAAACACGCAGATTTTTTTTGTGTGTTATTTTTTTGGAAGTGCAGTCTACTTATAGAAATGAATGTTGCTCCCTCAGAAACCTGGCCACCAGCTCTTCCCACAGGGCTCTTTTCTCTTCGTTGGGAAAACACAGGCGCCTTTAATGCTGCCCAACTAAAGTTGCCTCAGACTCCACAGGGCAGGCGCTGACTTCACCTGCAGCTGGATGCGCTCGGCTCTGGTACAGTCGGGCCTTGATAAGGACAGTTTTTAGCTGACATGCTAAACGAATCTGCTTGTTGGCGTAGGCTTTATATTTCATCGGTACCCACCGCACTAAAAGCAGAGTCTGTTGGTGGAGGACTTGTAAGCGTTTCCCGTGCCATGGCGTGGATTTGGAGCTTTCCGCGTGCGAGGAGCTCGCCTGCGGGTGCCCTTGTGTTCTGGGTGCTCAGAGGAAGGTGTCCTTCTGCGTGCTGCTCCTCCTGGGGAGAGGGCAAACAAAGGCCTGACGGACAGCACGCATCCAGCTTCAGCAAACACAAGCAGAGAGCCTCGTGTCAGAAACCATGTGGCTTAGTGCGTTTATCAGTATTGCCCCGGTACGTTCACAGCTACACAAGTCTTTTACCTGTGCTAATTACCATCTATATCGCCTTTCTATCCATTTCATTGTAGGCTACAATAGACCGAGACTCAATGACATGCATTGCACGCAGCGCAAACACTGTTGTCCAAGGCCCCGTCGGTAATCTTTAGCATTTCTCATCCAAATGCAGTTATTCTGGTTGCCACATTTCAAGCCTTTCTACAGATGTTAACCCTCTCCTACCATCTCTTTGTTCATCCTCTGCAGATCCTTTAAATCCCAATAAAGCCCAAGGCTTTCTGCAGAGAGGAGATCACCCCTGGGGATCGGGGTGTTGTGACCCCCCCTTTCCCATCAGCTGGCTGGGGTGGAGGGTGAGAAACGTGGCACGCAGCAAGCGAATCCTGCCCTGCTCGTCCTTCGAGCTTCTGGCAGTCTGCAGCTAAGGTGCAGCATCCCTGTGAAATAAAGGGTATCTGGGTGCTCTGAAAGGGGGCCCTGGACTGAGTTACTGTCATTAAGGGTCTGAACTGTGCGAATTTAGCAAAATGCTTAAGCATGTGCCTTTGTCCCACTGACTCCAGTATGAATTCGAGTTATGTACATGGACACCCAAGAAGATTCAGTCGTTCCCTTTGTGAACATATAGGAAGATGCAGTCATAGCCTAGAGGTAGCAGAGCTCGGGAGAATTTCAATTTTAGCATCCCCACTGCTTTCATTTCTTTTCTTCTGTATCTATTTTCATTGGCACTAGAAATACACAAAACTTTGTTATCTTAGAAACAAAAACAAAACAACCTTTTCTTTATTCATGAACTGATGTCAGTTTTGAAATCTCATCAGGAGGGGGAAAAAAACACATCAGATTCTTTATTTGCATGCTGGGTTGTTTATCTCTGCTCGGTGCTGCCGGTAGAAACCCTGCAATAGGCACTGCAAGGCAAAAAGCGTTTCGGGAGAATTCCTTATTTAGAACTGGGATTCAGCGGGGTCCTAGAGCGGCAGCTATAGTGCGCTGTGGAATTAGGAGTTAAAATCGGGCAGAAGGAGAAAAACCGTCAGAGCCTCAGATGTGAAGCGAGTTATTTGCAATTAGCTATTAAAAGCAGCTTTCTCGAGGGATTTGTGTATGCCTGTGTCACCCAGCCCCAGGAATCCCAAATCCCTGGCCAAGCTCCCCATGCCCACTGCTCGTCCCCATGTCCCCAGGCTCCTTGCAGCCCCTTCCCGTCCTCCCTCGCTGCGGGCCGGCGAGAGGCAGCGTGCCCGCTGGCCCCTTCCGACCCCGCATCTCGCTGCCAATTTTCATGTGTGGCGGAGAGGCTCGACGTTTTGGAAAGCTCGCTCGGTCCGTCAGGGGGCTGAGAGTGGCCGGGGGGTGCAGAAGTGACCGGAGAGGGCTTGGGAGGCTGCCGGCTGCACGAGCCTCCCTGCCCTGGGAGAGGAGGCTGCCGATGGGGGTGGAAGGGGAAGGGTGTTTGGGAAACTACTCTTTGGATGGAGAGGCAGTGGTGAAGCTAGCACAGCCAGCCATAATCCTATTACGTTTGCTGCAAAGAAAATGGGAAAAAAAAAATAAAAAAATCCCCGAGCTTGCCATCCTGTATTGCAAAACGTAATACAGATTTATAGACAAAGAAATTTCATGTATGAAAGGACATCTAAGAACAGGAGATTTGGCTTATCAACGCTGATTATTTTTCATTTTCTGTTCTCCTCAAATTATGTCTAATAACTTTTTTAATTACCTTTTCAATATTGTTCTTTATCATAATGGTTTTACTTTTTGAGGCCATTCTGTGTTTTCCACTTAAAAATTAATCTTTTCCTTACATTTCCTCTCTTCCCTCATGCTTGTTAGATGCCGTTGAGTCAAGTATCAAAACGATTTTTTTTTTTTTAGGGATTATATAATTTTATGTCAGATACTCAGTTATGCATATGGAAATAAGAGCTAAACAAATTTCATGCTTCAGGATACAACTGCTTCTCTGGGGATCAGGAGAGATGGCTTGCCGCGTCACACAGCTGCCCCGGTCCCGCAGCGGCCAGCACGGTTTGCAGGCGGGGGCACCCCGCACCCCACAGGGTTGCTCAGGACCTCGCAGCTGTTATGGGGGGGTCAGGTTTGCTGCTGGAGACAGGAAAATCATCCTCACTCACCCAGCGGGCTGTTGTGTTAAGTGGAGCCTGTGCTTCTACGTATCTGATACGTCCCTGCCTGTTTTACAGAGGGGGTCCCGTCTCTGCTCCCCTGGTTTTAAAACGCCCATGCAATATGCGGTGCAGGTAACAGGCTCCGTAAATCGAGTTGCTTGACTGACTTCCCGCACGTTGGGGCTGAATCAGCTTTCATAATGTTGCCAAACTGTAAGTCACCGTGCTGAAATTTCCCAAGAAGGTCAGCAAAACCTGTGCGTTTGTTTATTTTAATTTTGGAGTGGGAAGGAGTTTCAGCCAGAGCGGTTCAGGTATTTCTGAGAGCGATGTCAAGGGGAAGTAGGTTGTGCGGCCCAGGTGAGATATTTTGGGAGCGGAGGATTGCGGTCTGGTGGAAAAGCTGCCCCGTGTCAGGCTCGCCTCCTCCCCGTCCTCCTGAGGACCTGCAAAATTAGGAGAAGTGCAAAGCCGTGGCAAATCTCACGCCCGGGAGAGACCGCGTGTGGCAGCTGGCTTCTCCCCGCATCGGCCTCCTCCTTCCCTCCACCCTGCTGCCTGCTGGCCGTCCCCGTCGCACCAGCCCTCGCCTGGCTCCGTGGGCTCGCTGTGCCCGGCCTTGGCTGGGGGTGTCGTGGTGGTGGTGGAGGGGGCAAGCAGCCTGCTGCGTTGCGCTCCCGCTTCCCTCAGCCCCAGCCGCCGGCCTGCCGCGGGCTAGCAGGCTTGTAAAGTAGCGCCCGGGGGGGGTTGCATGCCTTTTTGAGACAATTTAGTCCTTTTCTAAATAGTCTGGGAAGCTGTTGTCTGCATGCACAACCTCTTCATGCCTCAGTGTCCTTTCTCACTTCAGAGCTTTGTTGGGCTCAGGTGCCCGGCATCCCCTCCGGCCGCTGCAGGCACAGCCAGCAGCTCTGGGTGCTCCTACTGTCCCCGAGGGCTTGCAGCCAGACGGGAGTCCTGCCTGCGAGGAAGGTGCGGTGTCCTTTTGCAGCCTCCCCTTGTAGCATTTCCCGTGCGTGCTTGTGAGTCTGCTCGGGCACCTGCCCTCTATTCTCTGGTTTAAAAGCACTTCTGCTGTTTCTTTTTTATCACGGTTTTTAGGATAGGCACCCTACCCTCCAAACTGCAGCCTTATTTGAGATTTGGGGGCAGACTGGTTCTTGTCGTTGCCTGTTCCCGGTGCACCTACCTGAATGGAGACAAAATTAAATTGTAAAACACCACACCTGTAAACGGGTCCTCAGCTGACATTGCCACTGAGAGCCTCCACATGAGCTGGTGCGTCCCAGCGTGCGATTCCCTGCTCGTGACTTCAGCCTCATTCATGAGCCACGGCTGGGGATGCGCCTGGGCAGAAGAACCACTTGGAGGGAGCGAGGAGGGAAACGGCTGATGAGGAAGAGGAGCAGGGGGGGTGCACGGGGAGGGGAGACGGTGGGAATTGGGGTGCGTGGGGGGGAGAAGGGTGGGCAGGGGCTGAAACAGGAGAAAGGGGGCACCAGGGGGAAGAGGAGGACAAGAAGGTGCTGGGTAGCACAGGGCCAAGCGGGACTGCCAGGAGGCAACGCAGTGCTGACGGGTCTTGTGATGGTGAAAGCAGGCTGAGCGCTATATAGGTGTCTGAATGTTTTTTTTTTTCTTCCAGCTTACTGACTGCAGCATGCTGCGTAACATGGCCCTGCTGTCTCTTTTTTCCAATAGTTGCTGGAGTTTAACTCTTGGAAAATTGCTTTGATTCAGGTTTATGTAGCGATGGTGGGAGATAGAGTGGAGTCTGATCAGCAAATTGCACACTCCTCTGTCAGGGCCCTGCTGTTCCCAGCTTCCGCAGAGCCATCTCAGCGGCGGCTTTGCTGGATTAATTTTCTCCCTTTGAGAGAGTTTTTGATAGGTGTCTGCTGCTATTTCATGGTCCTTTTCTCTTGTGCTTTAGTTTAGAAGTGCAGGTTTTTTGATTCTGGAGTTTTCCAATAACTGAGCAATAGTTTATGTTTGCTCCACAGTAAATTTAATTTTCAGTGCACTGGCCTAGTTACATAAGCAATCTGAATCCCTCTGGATCTCTCTTGTGGTTGCTTTGTATTTACTACTCCCTTCAGTTTCATGTCATCAGCAATTTAGCAATTTTACAGCTGGTTTCTCCAAGTAATTTATAGACATTACCAACAGGGAGGAGTAGATACTGAAAATTTGCTGCATAGATCCCACTGACTCTCAGTGAACTACTTTTGCAGGTGCAAGCGTAAATGACAAGGTGGTGATAGCAAATATTCCTGTCTCAGGCGGGCAGCGTGGATGTTGGTGACTGGGAGGTAGTCCGGACATAAATTTTAGTGCCAGCGTTAGGGAGGTTGGGATTGATGCTTCCGAATGTTTCCAGCTGGATACCCACGCTGCTATATGTTGTTAGTGCGGCTGCAGTAGCTTAGACACTACTGTCAGCATCACCTTGAAGGATGCTGGCAGTGAGAGACTAGCTTAATTTCTTCCCCTGGGAAATACAGGTATTTCTTCTGCCGCTCGTTGGGAAGGAGCGCTTAGGGCAAGGATGCTAAATCTCTGTGCCCTCCACGGAGTAAAAAAAAGGAGGGGAGATCCTGAGGAGAACCACACAGCTGAAAAGTCTTCAGCGTGGCAGCACGAGGAGTGAAGAAGGAGGTGCGGAACCCCCCGGGCTATAATTTCCTCCCTGTGGAAATTGCATGCGTAAATGTAGCTTTGGGAAAAACCTTGGAAAAAAGCGATGAAAAAGGAGAAGTTCCGGCTCGCTGCCTGCTTGCTGCCTCGGTGTGCAGTGAGAGCCGCAGGCGTAGGGCTGGGCTGGGCTGGAGGAGCAGCGGGAGGGCTTTGGCACGTCCCCTCTCGGACGTGCCCCACCAGTGCTGCTCCCAGCGGCTGGGGGTCTCTCCTGGTGTTTCTGGAAGATGAGCAGTGGGACATTCCCCAGGAAAGTCCAACCCCAAGGTGCTTCTCGTCTTGCACATAAAGTCAGTGCCGCTGCTGGCCTAGAGGCTGTGGGGACAGATACAAAACTGGGGGGGTGACTCACTCCACCTGGTAATTCAGACTGGGAAAGCTGGTGTTCCCCAACCTTTCTTTGACATTTAAAAGGTGTCCCCCTTCCCTTCTGAAGAAAAGCAAACTAAGAGTGCTCTGCTCAGTTTCATTATCGCTATGTCGTGTCGAAGACTTGCTTTACAACCACAAACGCTAAGGACTGAGTTAAAACAGTACAATTAAAGCTGATGGTGGAAAATAATGGATAGGGCTGGTCCTTGCCCCAGCCGGCTCTTTGTTTGTCTTCTGGGGGGGAGGCTGGCGCTCAGAGAGACATTACTACAAACATTTATTCTAAAGGGCAACAAACCAAATCCGTTCTCGCGGGAAATATTAAATGTTGACCTTTAGCAATAATTTAACGGGTGTTAGAAACTTTAGTGAATAATACATGGGTTTCCCCAGGAAGCCGCAGATTATCTAGAGAAAAATCTGTGTGCTGCTCCTCTTCTGTAGGTGACAGGGAAATGCATCCCGGGTGCTGCGTGCGTCAGTAGAGACCCCGCGGGTGCGAGCTGATGGAGGGCGACCTGCCATCCCTTTCCAGTGGGAAAGTGTTATGAGTGTTGCAAAAATCTATTTTGAATGCTGGCAAAATGCGTCTCAGCCCTGCCACCCTTTCAAAAAAAAAAAAAATTCAAGCAAAACAGTCCTTTGAAAGTGGTTGGGACATTGGATGGTTTTAATTGCTTTCCTCTGCAGTGATAACAAAATGGCCCCCTCCCCGCCTGACACACCTGTTATCGCTGGTATTTTCTTTTTGCTTATCTGTGCATAACTGTGTCATCTTTTTATGGTGACATTTAGTACCTGGTTTTGATTCTCTATTTTGCTGCTTCTGCTCTGCTTCTGAAAAGGGATGGAAAAAAAATTCAGCCTTCCAAGGCACAAGCAACCCCTGGTATCAAAAGAGTGATTCAGGTTGAATTTCAGGTCCTTTTTCTGGTTTCCATTTGCCTAAGTAATTCCTTGATCCAAGAGCTGTCTCTGTTGATTTCTCAATTGATTGGAGCAGTGCGGAAGCAAAGAGCAAGACTAGCAAAATTGGTCTCTGGAAAAGCACCCCGGTAATTTAATAACTCAAATAGAGTGGCTGTTCCTTAAAACCTACCGCGTATTTGGTTCCTCATAGGCTTCAAACAGCTGTATCAGCGGTGGTTTCATAGAATCACAGAATCACAGAATATCCCGAGTTGGAAGGGACCCACAAGGGTCATTGAGTCCAACTCCTAGGTCCCTAAAGGGCAACCCAAAATCAGACCATATGCCTGAGAGTGTTGTCCAAATGTTTCTTGAACTCCAGCAGGCTCGGTGCCATGACCACTTCCCTGGGGAGCCTGTTCCAGTGCGTGACCACCCTCTCGGTGAAGAACCTTTTCCTAACATCCAACCTGACCCTCCCCTGTCACAGCTCCATGCTGTTCCCTCGGGTCCTGTCGCTGTCACCAGAGAGCAGAGATCAGCGCCTGCCCCTCCGCTCCCCTCGTGAGGAAGCTGCAGGCCGCCATGAGGCCTCCCCTCAGTCTGCTCTGCTCTGGGCTGAACAGGACCATGAGCAGGTGCCCGCTGCTGCCCAGAGCACCTGCAGCCATCCCGCCCGTGCCGCTAGGCCCTGGGTGGTCACTTACCAGTGCAGAAACTGGTCGGTGCCCCCCGGTTTTACTGGCCCTTGGGCAGGCTGAACGCATTCGGGGTCAGACCTGGTCAAAGGAGCGAGGCGATCGAGGAGCCAGAGCGTTCCCGAGGGGAGACTGGCTTGCTCGCTGATGGCTGGGCTAATGAAACTGCTGGGGAGAAGAAATGTCAGCTTAAATGAGCATGTGCGAAAAGCCAGTTATTGCAGGGCTGCTAGCAGGCCGTTTTCAGGACAACATGCTGTTTTGGTCTTGCAAACGGTTTGTAATAGTTACAAGGGTGACCACTTGCCAATGTAAATAGTTGGATAAACAAATGTACAGAAGAGTGGCTGTGGCTATGAATAAGCGACTCTTTATTTAGAGGATGTGAGGAAATGTGTGGCTCTAATCAGATTTGCTAGGGAAGTGGCCGCGGAGGGGATTCTGGCGTGATGAGGAAATGGCAGCGTTCCCCTGGAGGAGCAGAGCGGCTGGGCGCCGCTTACGGCGGCATGGGGCCATGGACCGGCGCAGAGGGGACCCTGTGCAGGGGCAGTGCCGCTCTCCTTGGCACCTCGGCTTCTCTGTGAGGCTGGGTGAAATCAAGGACATGCTGAAGCTCGGCAGAAACTGCCGTTCTGTGCTAAATACCCGGCCACTAGGACTCAGGGTGCTTCAGCTCTGTGAGTCGCCGCTTGTTCTCATCAAAGAGTCTGTGGGGACAGCTTTTCTGGTGTGCGTGGTGGGGCTGAGGTACCACGGGGAGCTGCTGTGGTTTGTAGCCAAAGAACTGGTCCCAGAGGCCCAGCCAGAGGAGCTCGGAAAGCCGATGCCAGGTGTGTATAAATGCGTGATGTCTGAAGGGAAGAGCTTTAGGGAACAGTGATGTTAACTGCTTTCCAGGAACTTCGCTGCTGTTGAAGCACCTGGTAATACCTCATTGCATTAAAAGGTTTTGAGGATGGATAATATTCTCCAGACCACAGAAGCTGCAGGTTTTTGTTTTGTTTTTGTTTTTTGTTTCCGAGAGGATTGTCAAGAAAATCAGTGCGTAGAGGGAGCCCTTGAAAAATCGGTGCCACGTGGCTCTAACCTTTATTTTACTTGACCTACTTCAGACCTAGAGGTGTGGTACGAGAGATCTTCAAATGGATGTTTAACACGAATAGTTAGATATAATCTTCATTTTTATTGCATTCAGAATTAGCAGATGGTTGCATGTGCACTCAGTATTGTTTTATGAGGTAAGCAAAAAGCAAGGTGCAGTGCCATGCAAGGCAATCGAAAAGAGGCATTTGCATAAACCATCTTTTTATCCGTTAACGTTTAGTATGACAACTCATTATATGTAAATACATAAAAAAGTTAAACTGTTGCTCACCTAATCTTTATTGCTAATTGGAACTCCAGACGGCTGCGTTATGTTTGATAACTGACATATTAAACCAGAACAAAGCTTGCATATCTCTAGAACGAAGGTAATTGAATTATCATTCAGACAAATGCCAAGATGATTACACAGTGTCCCGTAGTTCATAGATGTTTTCTTCACTGGTAGTGCCCTTAGTTTTCAGTGGGTTTGGTATTAATGTTGCCATGATTATAGCATGGCCTTTATGGATGTAGGAATAGGTTTAAGATGCACCACATCCCGTACTGTATGTCAGACTTGGAGACCTGCTCCCATCCATCAGTTATCAGCGTGCACGATGAAAACTTGAACTAAATTAGTTATCAGCTTCCTGTTTTTTAATGTTGAATTGATGTCCAAAATCAGCACATATAACAGCAGCATCCTTAAGAAGATGAGCAAGAATGATGGAAAACACAACCTTGTAGACAAATTTCTTGGATTCAGTGTATACTTATAGCTGAGAGGAAGCATTAAGCCACAGGGCACAAAGTGCCACAAATCTGTAGGTGGTCCAGAACAGCAGGTTTCAGACAGGCATTCAGGTGGTGTTTCTAATTCATTTTCCTTTAGAAAACTTGTAAGATCTCAGGTACACAGCGTAAAGAGCTCTGGAAGTTCCTCAACAAAGGCAGCTGCAAGGGGATAATAGGACTGTGTCTAATTGGGATATTTTTGGCACTTTTCCTATAAATTATTAACAGTGCTGTTTTGCTGAAGCTGAGCCATTTTCTGGAGATGTTTTGATTTCAGAAGGGTCTTCCAGAATCTGGAAGATTCTGAGATCCAAGTTGAACCCTGCATACATCACCACCCCCATCACTTCCAAGGAGGTGGTAAGAGAGGTGTGTTGGGGTGAGGAAAGGAGGGAAAGGGGAGAGAATAGAAAATCTGACCTGTTCACCCTGTCATGCTCCCTGTTAAGTTTCTCTGTTGTTAATTGTGCCTGTAAAGCTTCCAGCTTACTAGGCACAGAGAAATTCCAGAAGGTGAATTAAATGTAATTCTCAGCTA
This sequence comes from Anseranas semipalmata, assembly GCA_013399115.1. NCBI lineage: Eukaryota > Metazoa > Chordata > Aves > Anseriformes > Anseranatidae > Anseranas > Anseranas semipalmata. The sequence goes on from VXAA01006959.1 coordinate 145,365, forward strand.
GAAAAAGCATTTTGTCCTGGAAAGAAAGTCTCCAATGAGCAGCTGCTCCTTCTTAGGCAGTTCTGAAACTTGGGGGCCTGCCCTGAAGGATAATATTGATGTCTGCATACGTAGAGGATTGACAGGAAAATGTCTTTTACCGTGTTGGCAGGAGTGATCCCCTGGGTTGCAAGATGTGATGTTAATATCTAAGGGAAATCCATGTTTTGTGGCTATATTGTACTGAATGCAACACACAGGAAAATCTTCCTAGCTTGAGGAGGTTTTCAATAAAGTAAGTTGTCAGATGACTCCACCAGCTGAAAGTCAGGTAGGAAATTAACAGCTCTGTGAATGAACTAGGGATAGGAACGTATAGTGGGGCTGTTAGCTCCGCGCCAGTCCAAAGACATAGCGTGCATGCCTGTAAGGTAAGAAGACATCAGAGGCTAGATGAAAACCGTGCTGCGACCTGCTCTCGTTTGAGAAGCCACGTCCGCCGCTGAAGGGCTGCAGCCGGGAGCACGGTGCCTAAAAGCCAGCTGCCCGCAGGGACATGGCCGCGTGCGGGGACCCGGCGGGACAGGCTGCCCAGCGCCCGATGCCTTGCGGCACCCGATGCCTTGCAGCACCCTGTGCAAGCACACCACACCTTCTGGGACAGTCGCACAAGCCGTGCATTGTGTGCTGCTAATTCTTTGTCCCTTTGAGGAACTAAATAAGTTGGTGCGGTTTCTTCAGCACTGTTAGAAATAAAGCTTCTGGTGTCGAGGCTCGTGCCTGGCTGCCTTTGCCGTAGTTGTCTGAAAAGGAAGCCGACGCAGGCAGTAGGCGACCCTGGCTGCTTAAGGCAACTGGCTTCCAAAAGCTCCCCTTCTGAAGTTCCCAGTGTGCAACAAGTGCTTTTAGTCCAGCGCATTTCATAAACTTGGAAACGAAACCCACGGAATAAATTTCCCTTTTGACCACTGCCAGAGAGCCTCAATAGTTTGTTTATCGGATCCGTACCAGCCCTTCAGTGAGCGTGAGAAGTGATGGTTTGGGGTGTTATCTCCTCTCCCAAGCCTCCGTTCGCGCTGGAGCAGTATTGTCTTTCTCGCAGGGGATGGCAAATGTGCGAGCGGGTGCTTGGAGCAGATCTGTAGCAAAAGTAACTGCACTGTCATTCCTTTCAGCTGGAAGTGTACTTGTAATTTTAGGATTAGCAACAGAGATTTGGGTGGAAATGTTACTTGACTTGTATTTGACTGGTTTATAAATACACCCACATGCCAAATTCTTCTTCTTTTTTTAATAAATGTTGTCTAATAGAAAACAGAGGGCAGACACAGGTGGCTGAAATACTTCTCACCTCCCAGGGACCCACATTCATCAGCGCTAGTTTTCTAGGCTTCTAAACCCCCATTTCTAGTGGATAAACACAAGACATAGACATGGGTCTGCAAGCTGACTGTTCCAGAGCTTGCAGAGCTCCTGGCAGCTACATCAGGTCTTTTGTGAGTGCTTTGCCTGGGGTGTCTGCACCTCCTGCCACCGCAGCCCGGCCGCACGCGGAAAACGTGTCTATTTGGTAAAACTGTGTTCTTGTTCTTTCACCTCTAATACGTCTGTGTTTAGCACTAAACAAGCAATGTGCGTACTGAGGCTAACCATTTGTGGACTAACACAGTCAATAGTTTACCACTGGAGTCTGAGCTACACCAACCAGCAAGAGTTTTGAAAGCAAATGGTGCCCTTCCCCTCTTCCTTGTCCTTCCTCCTGTCCTCGCCCACAAGTGGGAGGAACTCCTAATCTGTGCCTGTAATAATGACATTTACCATCTCTCAGTCCAAGAATCTATCATATACTCATAAGGATAGTTCTGGAATTATTTCAGGACTCCACCCTCTTACCCCTGGTGGGTTATCTTTGACATTTTTGGCAGAGTTTGTCTATTCGGTTTGTTAGTGCCTTCACCATGGGAAGTGCCACAGCACCCCGCAGCAAACCTATCCAGGATTATCTTTACCATTGGAAAAAAGCCTTCCCTAGTGCCTGAATTAAATCTTCCTTGCTGCTCCTGCCCAAGAGTTCTTGTTCTGTGCACTGTCACCGCGGAGAACAACTCAGTTCATTGCTATTTGCTGCAATCTTCTATGTATTTGCAGACCTCTGAACAAATCTGATGGCTTCAGTCTTTTCTCACAGGTCCAGACCTTTGATTATTGTCCTAGTCAAAGTGCTTCCTTCAGTCATCTGAATTTTTTATTTCAAGTGCAGATGGCACAGATCTGTGGTGGTTTTTCTTTGAGTTCGGTGAAGGACATGTTTGGGACCTAAGTAGCTCGTGAGTCTTGGAAACTTTCCCTCATAGACTTGGTGACATCAGTCAAGTTGCCATTCTATTAATTTCTTATGTCCTTATTTCACAGTCTTCCCACACTCAGAATTCTAGCTTTTATTTTTGAAGGTTGAAGCTTCTAGGAGTATTAGTGATCGCTTGTTTTGTTTCCCTTTGAGATAAATGCTATGTTGTCCTTCCAATTTCGGATGACAGCAGGTGATCACCAAGGGCATAACAGAATAAATACGTAGAAATCATAGGTATGGGGAAAAAAGTCTAAATGTGAGAAATCGCACGAACCAGTAAAATCTGGATTCTACTTTAATGTCTATGGTAGTCAGACTACCTGACCTCTCCCCCATGGGGTTTGTTTGTGTGGCTGCTTTGCTTCCTAGCCCTGCTCTGCAGTTTACAGTGGATTAACTATGAGGCGTCTGCAAAACTACAAGTAAGAAAAGCAAGCTCGTTGTCACGCAACTTCAGTGCGTATCTGTGGTTCCACTAGAAAGCTTTTGGGAACTGCATAGCGAAAAAGGATTAAAACCACTCTTCCTGTTGCCCAGAGAGTCCCTCCCTTTTCTAAAGTAAATAAATGCTATTCATACTCTGTAACTCGGCTATAAGCCCCTTTCTTGTAAAGTACTTCTCTTCGTTCTCAGAGTTTCAGGAGAAAAAAACAGAGCTTTAAATATTTCGATTCTGATCTGGTAAGGGGAATAACTGCTATTATTTAAGCTCATTGATGTTCAGAAAGTGTAAGATCTGGTAACTTTTATTGTTATCTGTTTATTTAGTAAGACCGAGACTATTTTGTAGGATAAGGAGAACAAATGTTTTAGCCATGCATGTAAATTGTCTTTTTTTCTGTATTTTTTTTCTTTTTTTGCAACTGGAGAATGCTTTAACAAAAAGCATACATTTTTAAATAAGACCGTGAGAAGAACACTAACGTGTGTGTGGGGTTGCACTTACTTTGAACGCCAGACCATGCAGGTCGTAAATCACTCTGTGTCACTTTGGAAAGCTGCTTTTCTTAATCATACAATAAAATAATTCACAAGGTCCTAGACCATTTGCAAATACTCACAGGTAACCATTCCAACAGAATGACAGGTGAATGAGGAGTCATAAATAATTACAGAGTCTTTTCTTTGCCTTCAGTGAGCTTGGGATCGGCACATGGTAACTAGCTGGCAAATGAACAGTGAGCTAAAAATATTTGCATAAACTATTTGTTTCGTGGTTGTGAATGCTGAACACACTGGAAACTTTTACAGCCTCTTTGAAGATCATTTGAAGCATATAAGGATAAATTATTTAGGTAAATAATACGCAACTAGCAATTTGACAAAATTTAGTTTTTACTGCTCTGAATGGCAAGTGCTTAAATATCATTGTAATGTGCAGATGAAAAATCCTGACTTATTTATCGTATGAAGTTTCAAAGACTGAAAACGTTTGCTGAACCTCAGTGAAGTATTATAAATCTCTTGTAATAGGGGGCTTGCAGTGACACTAATAAAAAGACAGTGGCACATCCAGGAAACTTTATAGGTGCATTTATAAGGACTGAGTTTTCGGCTGACAGAAACAAGAGGGAATTTATGTGGGCAGAGGAGACTTGAGGTTTTTCTTGTTCTCCCCGTCAAGACAGAATTCACGTTAGAGGTGGTACTCCAGCAGAGCTTAGGGAAGCTCCAAAAGCCTGTCACGTTTCTCCCAGATGAATTGCCCAGCGCGGTTACAGCAGATGGCACCCGGCGCTGGCCCTGGCGAGGTGGGGCGGCCCAGAAGCGTGGCGGGTCCCCGGGCCACGTCCCTTGGCAAGCCCTAAGCACGAGCGGTCCCTTGCTGCTGTGCTGTGGGCAAGGGACCTGGCTCCTGGCAGCCCCGGCGTGCTGGGAGGGCTCGGAAACCGGTGCTTGTCGTTTGGCAGTCGGCATTTGTTTGCAAACCCTGCAGAAGCCTCTCTCTTACTCTGATTTTCTTATTTTGCATCCTGCTTCTGGTGAATTGATGGCTTTCAGTAGTAGTCGCTAATAGTTGGACGTGTTGCGTGGAAGGGTGTTTTCTTAGCTGTTTTTCAGAAGCGATGGGAGTAAACAGATGGATATGAAGAAAGTTGTCTGTAGAGAAACTTCAAAGGTCTGTTTAGTCTGTAGGAAGCTAATCTGCAAACTGGAGCTGGAAGTCATCAGTGATATTTTTTGTGCTATTTCCATAAGCACACAGTCGCTGGTGTGCAATAACGTATTTGGTATTCTTTTGGGGCTTTTTTTTTGTATGTGGATTAAAGATGCTGTACCTATAACTCACTTCTAAGTATGTAATTTCAAAGAATACCATAAATTTTTTTGCCTGTTGGTATTTCAGACTTGAAGAAACATTGAACGCGAAGTTTTATTAGCTGTAGCCATAGCAATTTCAAAGATACTGGTTGCGCTGGAAGCTTTTCTGACGGGTCTTATTCATAATGGCCTGAATGTGTCCAAGACAGCGTGATCTATAGCTTTTAATCAGCTAATGGATTGAACCTCACGGTGAAACTTAGCTGGATTCAGTCAGGTTAGAACAGAAAGGATTTTGCAATTTTGCAGTTCTCAGACTGGGGCGAGTTTCTGAGGAAAGCAGCAGCGTCGTTCCTGGCCGGTGGATGACGAAGCAGTGTTATAACACAGAATAAAAGACTGTGTTTAGATAAGCTTTGTAGAAGCCTTTGTAACGGCCTTTGCCCTTGTCCTGTTTCAGGATTTCAGATCTTTATTTGGCTGTGTTTGGGTCTGGCTGCAAGCAAGTAAGGCAGAGCAGAGAGAGATTACCATGACTCAAGGACAGATTTCCACTGTAAAGCTTTATAATCTGTCATTTTCCTCTGGGTCTGCGTGCTCAGATAGGTAGAAAAAGCAGCTAGTGAAGAGAAATAGGCGGCAGATGGGGCCTGCACACCTTGTCCCGGTCATTGCGGCCGCACGGGGCGGGATGTGCTGCCAGGGTGCTGCAGCGCGGGGAGCCGGGGCCTCGGGTTCGAGTCCCAGTGAGTGGGGTGTGTGCCGCTGAGGTGCTCGGGGGACAAACACATACACGCGTGTGCACACGGGTGTACGGATAGGATGTCGGAAGCTGTGCGCTGGAGTTTCTGAAAGTTCCCTTGTCAGGATTTCTTCGTGTCTGGGAGCTCGTCGTGTTGATTAGCAAGGTTCCACGTTTCCATTTTTAGTTCTGTCAACTGTTTCCTTTTGTCTTTTAGTCCAAACCTCCAAAACTGGAAAAAAAAAGAGAAAGATCAGGTTGTTTCAGGTCTTGGGGAATAGGAGTTGCTAAGGGATAGAGAGGAGGAGTCATTCTGCTCAGAGCAGAGTTCCAGTAAGAAGACAAAAATTGCCCTGTAAATGTGAATTCATCGACTTTTAACGTACGTGTGATGAAGGCCCCAAGCACTGTAGCGGAGGCACTTGCCACGTGTAGTCACAAGGTAAGATGAGTCTTTTTTTTTTTAAAATACATGAGGGACCAAGCTGGAGACTGGCCCGCACCATTGCAGGTGATGCCGTGGGCACAGGTCGTGCAGCTGGTGGCCACGCTTACTCTGCTGTAGCCTTCAGCTGGCTTGCCTGCCCCTCCTGACTCTGTGCCTGTAGGGTAAAACAGAATCTCTTCCCTTTAAACAGTTTCCGATTTCTTAAATGTTAAATGTCATATTCACACCTGGCATTGCAAAATGAGGATACTGTATTTTTGTTTAAAAAAAAAAAAAAGCAAACACAAAGAGAGAGAGAGGGGTTGGGGAAAAAAAAAGCCCCATTCCTTGGTAATACTTTTTTTTTTTTCCTTTTTTCGTGAAGAGAGGTTTCTCTGTCCCTGCAGGGTGGGGTGCTGTTACAAACAGAGCTGTCAGGCGCTCCTGCGTGCCACTTAAGCCACCAGCAGTGGCTGGGAGCTTCCCAACGGGCACCTTCCTGCAGGCAGCGAGGCAGGGCTGTGCAGCAGCTTTTTGGGGGGGGTGTCCCGCTGCCCGCCTCCCCTCCACACACAGACCAGGATCAACGCAGTCAGCAGCCAGTGAGGGATGTGGTGGAAGTGAAAGAAGAGGTGCGGGTTCCTGGGGTCTCCCCTCCGTGCAGGGATGCTGCTGTGGGGTGAGAGGTGTAGAGAGCAGAGATGGGTCTCTGTGTCGGAGCAGATGGGCTTTCTCAGTCTTTCCTCGTTTAGGTCTACCTTCTTTGTCCTCAGATGCCCTTCTTCTCTCTTCCCTATCCATTCCCATCCCTCTGCCTTTCCCAGCGCTCCCCAGCTTCCCCTCTGGCCTCTGACTAAGCCGTGCATTGCTCTGAGCTGTCATTTCATTCATGCTCCAGCCTTAATGGCCATCTTCATGACAAGCTCCGGTCCACAAATGTGGCCGCTGTGCCCTTGACGCTCAGCCCTGAAGGAAGCAGAAAGTCAGTGCAGTCAGAAATTTCGGTCTTTTCCTGATGAAGACGTGGCAGGGGAAGGAGGTAGCGCCGGCCGTGGCGTGGGACAGCGGTGGCTTCTGCCTGCTCCCAGCCCTGCCCCACGCACACATCCCTCTTGGCAGGATGGTGCGGGAGAAGGGGACGGTGGCTGCGGTCCCTGTCACGCTGCTACGCCGGTGTAGGTTCCTCGAGCACTTGTTGAAAGGGATTATTTCACACGCTGTTACTACACAAGCTGGAACATGACTCAGCCCTTAATAAAAGCGCTGCAGTTAGGAGCTATCTGCATACAAGCAGCGCCGTTTTCCCACGTGCAGACGGCTCGTACTTCGGCTTTGCAGTGAGGCTGCTCGGAAAGGCAGATTTTAAACTGTTGTGAAGAAACTTTTCTTTCACAGGGTATCACCCTGAGCAAAGTTTAATCGTGTTCGAGGCCTGGCTCTTCTGGCACCAGAGCTACCGAGGCTCGCATTTTATCCTGGAGGTTGTTTTTGAAATGATGGGTGGAGGAGGAAAAAAAGGAGAAGTGCAGCCTTGTTCCACACAGGACAGGAGTGATTCACAGCCCACCTTTGTTGTTGCTGTGACTTCGGATTTGCATTGCCCAGGAGTTATGTCACGCTAGGTTTGCTGCTTGCAGACATGACATGAATTCACCATAGCAAACAGCGTCAGTTTAAATGGGAGGGGAAGAAAGCTGGTGGATGGCGGGGAGAAGGTGGTAAGTCATGGGTTGGCAAATGTTAGACATGCAACAAGCAAATGCATCAGTGTTGGACCAAAAATCTGCAGCAGATCCAATGTGAACCCTCTCTGCCTTCTGTAAAACCAGTCTGCAGGAGGGAAGAGGTGTTTGCTGAAGCCGTTCCCTGATTTTGAAAGAGTGAACAAGCGAGAGTTTATTTTATTGAGAAATTTAAAAATTGTCCACTATCAAATTCTTGCATGTGTGGAATGGTCACATTGCTCATTTTGGTGAGCTTTCATGAGAACAAGTCTTTGGTCCGTTGCTCTCAGTGCCGTTAGCTATCGCTACCGATATCAAACTTGATACGGCACAGGGTGGGGTGACTTGTTGAAGTGCCTTCTACTGGGAGAATCAGTATTCCCAGGCTGTTTCAGTGCCTAGATGTATGAACAAAGAGGTTTGATTGTGGCTTAATACTGCTTGCAGAAAGCTGTAGACCAGAAGCCACGCAGAGCTGGGCGGTGGCTGGGGCGGGCTGGCCGCGAGCCCTGGTGATGGGGAGGTCGCTGGGGACCAGCTCGCACCCATCCCACCGGCACCTGGGGGTCCGAGGGAGCCCCGGTGCCCCCAAAGCGCAGTGCCCTGGTGGGTGCCAGTGCTGGGACCGTGCACGGCTGTGGGTTGAGGCTGAGCTGCGTGTTGGCCTGCGGGTTACAGCGCAGCACGTTGGGGTAGGAGCAAGCCTGCCAAAATAACGCCCAGAGCAGCTCTTTTAGCTGCTGCATTCGCACATATGGGTATGAACACCCGGCCAGGGCACGCAGCTGCTCCACAGCTCCATCTCCTTGTTTGTCATTAGGTTTCCCAAACCCTTCCTTGCTGCATCCTCCCCAGCTTTTTGTGCTTCCCGGCGAGGAAGTAAATCTCCCGGTGAGCAGGGAGCGCTGCTTCAGGCCCTGGTGCATGGAAAGCCCTCGTCATAAGTAGTCCTTCTGGGCTGTTCTTTGAATTTCTCTTAAAAACACTCTTAAACATGCCAGGTGAGTAAGTCCGAGCACTGGCTGAAGCCAGAGCTGTGTCCAGTAAAACCTGTCCCAAAGACGACATAAAAATAAGTGCAGCAAATACCAGAGCAGCTCTGTGCAGGCACTGCAGGCAGGTGTATTGCAGCCGTACGTGAGCAGCTTGGTTGGCTTCCAGCTTTGTGCTACAGGCAGCTTGACAATGAACTGTGGTTCCTGAAGTGCAGCAGTTCTCTCGTTGTACACTCTGTCTGTAAGAGATGCACTGGCAATCAGAGAAGTCTTGAATATTTACACTTTGTGGGAGAAGGCGTTTTTTCTTTTTCCTAATGCATGTATCAAAGGGATTGCTCTTTTATGTGATGTTTCCTCAGGTGGACATTTCAGCAGGTCCTCTCTGGAGTGGTCGCTGTTGGCTCCAGCTGTCCCCAGCAGCTTTCTTTGAGGGACAGGCTTTTTATCCATGGTTCGGGTCCTAAACAGAGGTAGGTGTGTAACCCCCCGTTGTCTATAGCGGGAGCTGGGTGCCTGAAATACCTCGGTGGAAGCTGAGCTGAGGGTCGGGGGCGCTGGGGAAGCCTCCAGGGAGGCACCACGCATGAGCAGAGGCATGGCCTTGGGTGTTAGTAGGTGGTTGTAGGTTCATCCCAGACTGCCTGCACAAACACCAGGATGCATCCCATTTAAGCTCAGGTATCCGACCAAAGCTTTGGAAGCAAGAAGTGAATTTCCCATCCCCGGCTCCACGACAAGAAGTGAGGGGTTCAGGCCTGCGGGTGGGAGAGGGGCTGGGCTGGACGTGTTTTCCTGGTAGCCCACCCTCCCAAGTGGCATGGGAGGAAGACAGAGGTCTGAGTCTGACGGGAAGGAAGAGCAATTGTTTGAAGTAAACTTAATCTTCTTTAATTAGGAGACATGGTAAATTAAAAGGCCTAGGAATGATCCCATGGATGTCAGCTTACTGGGAGATAATAAGTGGTGTGAGAATCTCATATTTTGCCAAGCTTCATATCCGCATTTGATAGCATTGTTATGCTTTTGGATACTTTGTTTAAACTGAGACAAACTTGACCTAAATAGAGAGCTCAAGTGTTGCTTTCCGTCTTTGTCAAGACTGGCATTGAACAGGTTTACTTAAATAATAATCATCATCATCATCTAAGGTCTATAATCTCAGAGAAAATAACAGCTAGCTTTAGAAACCTTTGGGGAACAAATCTCTTCCTGATGGCAGCTGTGGACTCAACCCGCAGCTTTTCACAGCAGCACCTTCGGGAGCGTTTCCGGGAGGGTGCAGTGGAGCCGGGGACGGCAGGACGCTGCTTGCGCAGAGCAGCCAGCACGCTGCGTGGGGCGGCGAGCAGCGGGGACGCCCTGGCTCTGCTCAGCGGCAGGCGGGCAGATCTGCTGCCGCCTCTTTGAAGCACGGCGGGAAGATTTTATCTTTTTATCCTGGGGTAGTGTAGGAAATTCCTCTCCTGCTTTGGGGGGTGGCAGCTGTTTGTTAAACCCAGGCTTCGTCAGATCCTCCACCTGTCATGCGGGGTGGTCCTCATCCACGTGCCCCTCTGCATCCCTCCCTGCCCCTCGCTACGGGGCCCTGGCAGGGCTCAGGGCTTGTCCAAGCACTGGGGTGTCCTGCTTGGGCACGCAGCAGTCAGCAAGCGCAAGGGTGGGGAAGATGGTGTGTGTGCCTCGGAGCGGCTCCACGTGCTGGGGATGGTACAATCGGTGATGCCATCAGCCTGGGCATTCTGGAGAAAAAAAATGGTGGCGTGTTAGAACTGGTGCGAGAAGGAGCTTGTGGATGTCAGTGGGCCTTTGCATTTTGACTTGAAGGCACTTTGTGTGATAATCCAAACTGGAGCAGCAACATTAGAACAAATAAAGGTAATCATGAAACTTTTATTGATGTAGACGTAGTTTCAAGGAAATAAAGAATGTTCTCTTTGAACTGGCTTTCCAATACAGTAATACAGCCAACCCAGTGCTTTTCTCACTTAAACCAATTTTATACTCATGTTTACATCAAGTGTGATGGAATTATTCCCAGTTTACATTGGTAAGTGAGAGGAAAATCAATCTTGGTGCATCGATCTTGGAGCGCACTAATTACTTGCAGCACACAGCCCGGTGCGCGGGGCAGCAAACGGCTGCTCTCCGTGTCCGATGAGGCTGCTGCAGCTCTCGTCCTTCCCATTGCTCCGCTTGTGTGGTTTAACTGCTCACACAGCCAGCAACGCTTTCCTGCCCCTTCAGGTAAGACTTTGAGCCAGGCTGATTCTGGAGCCCTTCATTCCACAGTCGGCACCGCGATGGAGGAAGGACAGGCTCTGCTCTCACAGGCCTCTGTGCACACAAGTCCCACGTCCCGGGGGAAAAAGAAAGTCTCGGTCACGCTGTCGGCTGAAATTTGCATCTTCTGTTTGTCGTGCATAAATGCTGGCCGAGAGATGAACCGGGATGCTCGAAATGAGCTTGAACCTGATAGCAGGGCCCCACAGGGAGCCGGGAGCCGGGGCTGGAGGGCAGCGAGTGGGATTGGGCTGGCCCCGCGGCTCCTGCAAAGAGGCAGTGGGAAACTGGGAGCCTGCCAAGGGCCTGTCCTGAGCTCGGAAAAAACACACCGTGGTGCAGCTCCAGCCAGCGTACACGTCCCTCTCCCCGCTCCTGCTGAGAGAGGCAGGATCTCTGATGGTTTTTAGGTTTTATTTTTTTTGTTTTTTCTTTAGAGTTGCTCTGAACCTCACTCAAGTGTAAAGTGAAACCTGGGGTTGTACCCAATGTTACATAAAGAGTTAACCCTTTTCTCGCATGCCTGTTCTTGTTCATGTCATCCCTTCATGGTGCAGAACGGTGCTTTTTCTCTCTGGGCTCAAAAGCCTGTGGTCTGGTTCAGATGCAGGATTAGATAAAAGTAAAAAGAGATCAAGACATCGATTCAGCAAAGTGCTTGCATTTAATCCTGTGCTTACCCTTAGCAACAACAATAATAGTTATAGCGTGACTATAATCAGCGTTTGCCACCTCAGATTTGAGCTTTTGTGCTTGCGTGAATTGGCACACGATTTTGTAAGTATGTATGGGAAGGGGAGGGCAGGACTAGCTGAGGAGTAGATACTGCCGATGCTCTCACGTCTCCTCGAGGCAGGGCTTTACGGCCGTGTACCCGCACCGACGTGGGTGCGCTTGCTTTAGAAGCGCCTGTTCGAGCGTGCCGTTCTTCAGCTTTTGTGTCCTGCAGCTACGTAGAAGGTAACACGTTCTGCGGTGGCAGGTCCGAGGGGCAGAGCAAAACCATTCCAGCCAACGAACAGCAGCATTTTTTTTTCAAAGGCCTTCAAGAAAAACTGTTATCGGTAACTGTACAGCCTTTAGAACAAGAACTGCATTCACCTTGTGTTCATTGCCAGGGCTAATGTCTGGAAGGTATGTGCTCCCTTTCATTTCAAACACAAGGAAGTCCTTTTTTGTGTGGCAGTTGAGAAAGAAAACCACAGAAGTTTCCTCTTCTTTTAATGCACTCTGCCCAAAACACGCTTGCAGGAAATACTTGTTCCTGCCTTAGAAACAAGAGCACTGGAAACTCTGCAGTGCACAGCCATGATGCCGTGTTCTCCAGATACGTACTCTACTACAAAAAGTGTGACGCTAGATAATTTTGCAAGCTGTCCTAATAGAACAGTCCGTAGTCCTAAAATTAAGGAAATTAGGAGTCTAAATAATGTTGAATAGCTGCTAAAAGTACTTTAAAGAAGACATGCCGATAAGCAAGTTCTTCTGTAAAACACCTCATTAAAATACTGTTAGTCCTGCTACTTTTAGGAGTGCCAGCCTGCAGCTTCTGGTTCCTTGTTTCATTCGTACAGCCACAGAATATCCAAAGTTGGAAGGGATCCACAAGGATTGTTGAGTCCAACTATCAGAGCCTTGTTGTTATTGTTTTAAAGCATGCTTTACCTAATTAAAAACTCCCACAATCATAGCTTTTTATATCATGCTCTTCCTTTGGAGAATAGGGCCCATTTTCTGCTGGGTAAAAGGACTTTTCAGGTTTTCACATGTGTAGGGAGCAGGCTGCTGGCCTTGCTTTTTTTTTTTTTTCTGAAGAGAAGAATGGCTAAATTCATCTGTTCTCTGTCTCAGACAGGAGTGAAACATCAGAAGTGGGCAAAAGCTGTTTATCTGACTTTTGACTAGAGCACCAACTCTCTGTCAATTTTATTTTAAGGTCTTTCAGCATTTCGTATTCAGTGAAAAGCCTCATGTTAAATTATATAAAAATGACATCTCCTTTTTCAGTGATCCATGCAATTCTATTGATTGTTTTGTGTAAGTTTTGTGCAAATGTCAACATTATGAATTGATGGCGCTTGGCTTGTTCGTGACTGATAATGATTGATGTGTTTTGGCACACAATATTTGTTCATAATTCATGAACTTGCCTTTCTGTGTGGGTTCATATGTGGCCGGAGTTTGCAGCTGTGTAAACCCAGAGAGCACTTTAGCTCTTGCAGTCCCCGCTGACCTGAAACTCTTTGTTAAAGATGGGTAAGATTGTCTCATCTTATTTTCAGATGTGATGTTTACACCGCCGTGGGGCACTGAAAGGTGCTGGTGGTGAAGATTTGGTTTCTGCTTGCTCAGAAACCCAGAGCAGCCGTCTGAGGCATTGAGGCAGGGTCTCGCAAGCCTCTTAGACTCAAATCTGAAAGGCTTGATCTGCTGCATGTTTTATACAGGGACCATGTACGAGGCGATTCGTCAGTAAGAGAAATAAATGTTTTGTCATTGTAGGGCCCTTTTCTGCTCTCATTCTCATTGCAGGGTACATGCTGATGGAAAGCTCTGTTTTCAGTATGGCTGTCGTGCTTTTGACCCAGCTGGTGACCTTCAAAATGCCCTGATCTACGCAGTGCTGTCTGTGGGCAATATTGCAGTGAAATTACTCATCACCACGGTACAGTCCCCAAAAGGCTTTAAATGATGCATTAAGCAATGCAGCGGCATCTGCCACATGTGGTTCCTCCTCTTGGGGATGTTTGCATGCGGGGAGCTCTCTTAGTTTCGCTGTGTGTGTATGCGTGAGCAGGAGGGAAGGGCACGTTACTTGTTTTTATGGGACCGTGGTAAGGAGGGGTATCTGGTTCCAGAGTTGCAACATTGCCCCCAGCAAAGCCTTTAAACGTGCAAACAGTGGCAGGAAGTTCAGGAGGTGCCTTTAGCATCGTCCTGGACGAGAGCCCGGTTACTCAGCACGTTGCAGGTTTGCACCCCGGCAGCGGAGGTGAGCAGATCGGTGGGTACAGAAAGCAACTGAGGTGAAGGAGCGTTTCTCATGCAGCCTCTTCCCTTGGCAATAACAACAGCAAGGGCTTGGCAGGTTGCGTTGTGGAGGTTAATAGCACTGCAGGTGCTTGGCCTGAAAGAAAAGAGAGGTGCTGTCTTCTGTACCTGGGTCAATTCCTGCACAGATTATTACAGAATTTAGATACAACCTTAGTGACAGGGCTATATTTGCAAAGAGGAAGATGTGCCTCAGCAAATACACATCTGTAGCACAGGTGCATTCACTAGAACCATCAGCATTTGGGATGCTGGTATGAACTGTTGTAGTTTTGACTTGTGCCTGTGGAATAACACTGAAAATAGTCCATTTACCAACTAAACCGAGGTGCTATCGTGACTATTGCTGATTTTATTGTAGTATTATCCAGAAGCTGCTGCGGTTGCATTGTGGTGGACGTGTTTTTGCATTGAGAAGGAAAGAGCTCCTTCCCCTGCAAACCCAGTATCTTTTGGGCAGAGAGGGCAGGGAGGAGGCTGGAGATGGGAGGTTCATGCAGGTGCCTTGTCCGGAGCCCTTTGAGGAGTCTGTAGAAATGAAGCCCTGTTTCAGTCTGGTGCCCAAACACTGAGGTTGCCTTTGTCAATGGCAAAGCAAAAAAGATTGACTCGGGGAAAAAGCATGGTGTCTGCGACACTGCCAGATGCAAAGTAATGGTTGTTGGGATACAGGGCTTGATATTTTATTGAGTGCAAAGAACCTCGGTGTGTTCCCTGGTAAGATTAATACCTGCGAATCAACCTGGTGTACAGCAGGAAAAACGCACAGATTGCTGCTTGTAAATTATTCTAGAATGGTGACAACATTTCAAAACCTCTTTGGATTTGGAACAGCATCCAAATAATTAGTGGAGCGCTTCTGGGTTTTTTGCAGAGAGAGAAATAGAAAAACTCTGGCGAGATTCAAGGTGGAACAAACCTTTGCATCAATGGCTTCAGGTGGCAGAAATCTCAGTGCAGCCCCTTGGTCTCTCCAATAGCCGCAGCTGCAGCCGCAGTGGATGTAGCAGAGACCTGCGGCAGATGCTGTCACACAGAAATGTCTGGGGGGGCGGCAAGTAAGAACTATGTTTCTTCTTCTGTAGTTAAGGGAGAGGGAAATACTTTTTACAAGGTTATGCCATTTTTTTCCCAGTATTTGAGTTGCAGAAATCCTTACCATCTTGGAAGAAAGCTCATTGTAGCTCCTTGGAGATATCAGGAGCTGGGAAATGATGAGACCAAATGAAAATGTTAATTGCCTATATTCTCTGCACGTGGACCGTCAGGATGACCTGTTTCCCTCCTGTATCTTGGTGGTGGGTGAGCAGGGACAGCTTCCTGGAGCGCAGGTGAAATTGCTGCTAAACTGCTTTCTCAGCATATGTGCCTGGCTATTTGCGTTATCCTAATCTTGAAAAAAGCAAGCAGAAAGAATAAAGAAAAAGGAAGAAGGCACGACAAAAAACTCTGGCTAATCCAGCCACATCAATGCACCGCCATAAACTTTGTGTCAACAAATTGAGTGATTCTAAGGTTACGCTTTAGTCCAGTGTGGAGATATTTAAAACCCAGTCAGTGGCAATGCTTGGAGAAATAAAGGGTTTAGAAAACAGAACATAGCTTCATTTGGCACAGAGGAGGTGGGAGCCATATGGAGTCCAGATGTTCCTGGTGCCTTCCGAAAAGGTAACAAATCCAGAGTCATTGAAGGAGGAATTTCAGACTAAACAAATGAGAAAAATATGTGGCTGAACACAACAGGGCTTTTCAGCGCAGCCGTCTCTCTTGCCTCTCACCTTCTCGCTATCGCCCCGTTTCGATGCCGTCTGTGGGAATTCTTTCAAGTAGCGAAAGCCGCATCTTGATAGGCAGAATAGTGTCTCAGTTTCTTCTCTGAGTCTGTCTCAGCATCTGTATGCGGTTTGAAGTTGGCAGACAAGGCAAGGTGCCCCACTTTGAAGGATAGTAAATAAAAAAAAATGTTTAATAGGTAGAAATAAATAGAATAAATATAAAATGTAAAGCATATTCTATTCTTTTCTTTTTAAAAAATCTGCATTCTCTTCAGTATGTTTGTCATTTTTCAACTCCTTTCCTTCAGTATAGGCCTGGATAATTTTTAAATCCTCAGTGCTGAATTGTAACTTTTTATCAATAATACATAATTTGCAATCACAGCACATTGCGTCATTTGCATTTTACTTGTCAAGCAGCTTGAACACAAAGAGGTGGAGGCCCCAGCTCTGCAAACATCTATATGTATGAGTAACAGTTCAATTAAGGAAAGATGTACATATGCACATGTTTGCAGGACCGATGCCTGTGTGTTCCTCCTGAGGTCATTTTGCAAGTTTAGGGTTTATTCAAGTTGAGCACAGAGTCCTTGTTTGTTGAAAGCCAGAATACTACAGAAGTCAGACTTTATTGAGTGACTTTGCCTTGTGTTTGCCTGGAAAACGTGTTTCTTTATAATTTAAGTTGCTGCTGTACATGAAGGAGAAATGACGGATGATTAAAAAAAAATATAAAAGTATGTATGACAGACAGCACTTGGACATTCAGGACCATATTCCTCAAAGCCCCACACAACTATTGCCTAGTCTGGCTTGCACCGCCTGCATTTTTATGCTAAAATTGCCATATCATTAAACTCCCTGTCATGCACCGTCTGCGGCTGGGCTATCTCCCAGCAGTAGCCCCATGCGCAGGTGCAGATAAAAAGGCAAATTATGTCTGTCATCAGGGCAGTTATTTTGCTTGAGGTGAACAAGGGAAAGAGAAGAGGTAGAACTGCTCTTTAGTTAATTGAAATTGTTGTAACTTTTGGGAGAAGTCCCCCACTTCTTCTTGTCTGGCTGCACGAGCACGATGCTGCCTTTGCACGCCCGCCCTAGGAGTGTGCTCGGTGTGGGGTCGTGCCTTGGGGCACGCGCCCCGACCTCCCTGCGAGGGACCGATGGGCCCGACCCGCAGCGGGAAGGGTGAGGCCTCCTGGGGCCTCCTGCTAACGGAGGTGGCCCCAGGTTTGAAGCCAGCAGCCTCCGTCTGCCCCGAGTTGGGATGGCAAAGTAAGTGTGACTGCAGCATCTTCTTGCCAGGTTGACCTTGTCCAAATTAAGCGAGGAAATTGGTTTTCTGGAGGCACACTCCTTGCATTTACCCTCATTAAGGCTTCCTGCTAATGTGAGTATTCAGCAGTATTTCGCCTTTGCTAACGGGTGAGGCTGCCGCTAATGAATGGTCCCCTCAGCTTCTGCGAGCGGAGAGAAATACTGCTCGGGCTCGGAGGATTTGGCCTGACAGCAACGTGTAGTGCTTCTGGGTAGCTCTTGCTTCAGGCGTCAGTGAAGCATGCATACCACAGGCCGGCTGCGTCCTGGCGTGACGCCGCGTGCCCTCAGGAGAAAATGGGCAAGGGCTTGGACCTGTCCCTCCCAGTCTGAGCTACCCAGATTTCTTCTTGTTTGCCCTGAATGAATTAGAAAGCAGCACATGGAAGTAAAGCGGCAGAAAACTCGAGAGTCAAAGTGCATCTTCTGTAAACAAAGTAGAGTTTTCAAAGGGGCACTTTCTATGAAGGCTTAAATCATTTTGCTTTTTCATGTGTGGGCACTGCTTTATTAAGATGCTTTGAGTCTCAAGCTGGAATATAAGTTATGCTTCCTTGCCTGCTTAAGCAAGGTGTTGCTTTGTTCCTGCTTTCAAAGCTGTGGGTGTCAGCTTCAGCTTTTTGATATCCCGATTCAAGTGTGTCGGCACTGTAGCAGCAGCCTGCTGGTGTTCCGCCTAGAAACTGCTTATTCTTTGTATTCCCTGCCTCAAATCAACAGTTTTTCTGATACTTGGGCTGTTTGTTTGCTATATGCCTGCTCAGGTAACATCCGTAAGGGTCTGTTGTGCTGTGAGCAGTATGAATACACCTGGTTTCCGTCTTGAAGCATTTACCATCCTAAGGTTATGAAGCCTGTCTAAATTTTCACTTGTCCTGTTTTCAGCGTTAGCAAAGAGCTTGCGACTACACATAGGAACACGTGGATGATGATCAGAAGCACGATTTAGTATCTGTCGCCTTTGGGACTGCAAATGGGGCCCTGTTTTCCACACAGACTGTGTGTTCATGTTGTTCAAGAAAAGAAATGCCGTTGGGACATTTTGTTTCTGGTCTTGCACATCCTCTGATTTTTCTTGATTCCTTCATCTGTTGTTTCACTGAGGTGATGCTTGCGCTGCCAATTCTGTGGAAAGATCAGAGGGGGCCATTAAAAGGCCAAAGAAATTCCGTTGAGGATACAGATGCCAGTCTAGCTTCTGTAACCCCTGCTTCTGACCTCAAATAAATGGTGCGAGATTTGGGATGTGTGGACCTGCAGGCAGTTCTTTAGGTGTTAAAAAAAAATAAAAAATGACTGTGGCAGTGCCATAATGCTCACCGCCCCATGCTGTTTGTGAACCTCACCCTTGAAACATGTGCTTTTTGTGCATTGTAAAGCTTCTGTTAAATAACTCGTAATAATGTGAGCATTTTTACCTGGAGTTGGAAGAAGTCAGAAGGCTCTTCCAGAGGATTTCAGCAATAGAGTTTGGACAGGTGATTGAAGGGACTGAATTTATAGCAGTCAGGGAGTACTAATGATTGGAATAATGAAAGACTGCGCTTTCCATTGGAGATTTAATGATACAGAGAACAAACTGAAGGCTTCCACCCTTGCCGTCAGGGTTCTTAGAGATGCCAGGCAAATCTTTGCTCAGTGCAGCCAAAAAAAAACCCCACCACCACCCAGCTCTTGGACATCAACAGTTCCCCATTCCTCTGGGGTTTTGTGCTGCCTGTTCAAGCGGAGAACCTGTATAGTGACCCAGATGGGCTATTTAATGAGATGTTCCTCTAATGAGGGGTTATCATTTTAAAGTCAAGCGAATAAAGGGTGAGATCTAGTTTCAGATGATTCCTTTTTGGGTTTTACTGGGTATTCAGCTGTCCTACTTAAGGTGAACGAAACTCTGGCATTGCAGAGCAGTATTTCACAAAAGCAGACTTGTCCCATGTTTCCATATTCCCTGGAAAATTACCTGTTACAGATGGGAAATCTATTTATTTCTTCTCCCAGGAGAAGTTACCTTTCTGTAGATGTTCAGCCAGGGAAAAGGTGGCTAATTATGTTGGGAAACCTAACATGTAGATTTTAAGCCATCCATCTCAATGACACAAGGACAAGTTTGTGCAGTGGGTGTTTGGGTTTCTTTTTTTTTTTTGTTATGGGATTTCTCTAGAATCATGGACAAATCACTGTTATCTCCTGTTATTTCTGCTTTCCTTCCAACTTTGCTGTAGTTTTTGCAGGTCTCTTGTCAGTTCTGTGAAAAAAATTGTATGCAGTCATGGGATAAAATCATGTGTGGTAGTGCACATGCACAAGAGAATAAAATCAAGATTGCACTGGTAAATTTAATCTGTCATTTCCCAATTTCAGAATGCTTGACTTTGTGACCTTAACTTCCCTTTAGTGTGGTTTGGGCACACAATTAACTACGTTGCTCAAAAAAATATATTTTCTGATTACATCATGTGCGGAACATTCTAACTTAAGTGAATCATGAAACCAGAAGTCTCTGTATTTTGATACTTATATATTGATGAGTGCAATTATTTTTCTACACGTGTGTTTTTTTTTTTCCTGTGTGCTTGTTTTTAGGATTCTTAGGTTTTTATTTAGTGTATATCTTAAAACATATTCAGTTTTTGTCAGCCATGTAATATTGGGCTATGAGGTTTAATTTTAGTCCAGGTCATGCTCACGCTGGTCACTGAAATGTCAATGGATTGCTAGTAGATCGAGTATATTATAAGGTGTAGGTTAGTTGAGAGAAGATTGCATTTGCAGTTTTGGGCAATTTACAAAAAGTGATTTACATTGCTTTAAACAGTCATTCTTTTGTAAAATCAGCCTTCATAGTTTACCTTACTTAGTTAACCTTACAATAAAGACAAAGAGCATGTGTATGTAAAACATTTATAGGAACATTAAAATTGTAAGAATGGAAAGAAGGAATTCTTTCACATAACATCTCATTTCTAGTTGGTAATGTCCTCGTCTCTGGAGCAATGGCTTTTAAGTATCCCCCAGCACAGCTCTGTAAAACGTTTAGTTCAGTGAAGATCGGAGCTATACAAGGGGTCAGATTTATGGCTATTCCCCCGTGTACTTGCTTACGGGCAGTTTAGCTGTAAATATGATAATTTCCGGGGGTGCAAGGTGGGGCTGTATTTTTGCATATACAGGAGAGCTGCGGAAGCCTGTGAGTTCTGGTGGAGTTGCGCAGCCACGGCTGCAGCTGCATCCCTGCTGGCACGGCCCGGCTGGCAGAAGCCCAGAGCCCGGATACCCCTACACCAGCAAAATTACTGCTTTTGGTGTCCGTATTGCTTCAGCCAGATCTAATGATGCAGTGCTTTAGGTACTCGTGTCAGCTTAAGATGAGGAGAAGCTACTCCAAAATGCACACCTGTGCTTGCAAAACTTCCAGTGTCATTTTCACTTTTTCCCGTTTGTTTTCCCCCCACCTCCTGCTCTCGTTGCATCCTTACCATACTTGCCAGATGTTTCCACCCCCTTTTCTGGGTAAACCTACAGACAAGAGACAGCCTTGAAGTAAAACCTTGCATTTCTTTTCAATCCACTTTATGCAATATTCTGATACACTTGCTTCTAACAGCATTTGTCTGTTTGTACCCTTCACGGATTTACAGCTTTCTTGTCTGTGTATCAAGGCAGGAATAACATTTTGAGCTGAAGACTTGTAGTCTTAAAGAGTTTGAGCCATAGATAATTTTTTTAATGGGTGGATCCTATTTAAGATGCTGAGCACAAATGCCATCTTTTCAGTTGGTGACATTTCCCAATTGGCTGTGAGTTATGGCCAATTACTCTATAAACTGCATCACTTCTTGTGAGATGGAAGTTGTGTTTTAATTACATTTTTTTCCTCTGGAGTGGCTGCTAACCCTGTCTTCCTCCAGTGCTGGATCAAACCATTGGCCTTTATCAGACTTGCGTGTTGGCTAAGATACACCTGGAAGACTCAGGGACATTGGCAGTGTCTGAATTTTGGAGGGGGCTGTTGTTAAAACCATATATTGTTACCGTTTTCATTTGTTTTCTCAGCAAAGTCGCTGCAGTGCCCAGCTACAGCAGTGAGCAAATTCTTGCTGATCTGACACCAGCCTTTATGTTGAACCATGTACTTAAATCTGCATTTGCTTTAAGTATTCAAGCTGCAGCTTGGTATAAAGACTTGATGATGTAATTATTTTTGTTGGCAAGCCTAACTCTTCAAGATGTTCCAGAGTGAATAGTGATGGAGTCTGTCAAGTACTTTCTTGAAATCTCTGAAGTTTATGATGAGTGAATTTTGCCATTCAGTGCTTTCTTCAGTGATTAGTCTTACAGTGAAAATCTGGTCAACACATGAGCTTTCAGGTCAAATTATTCACTCCCTTCCTCTTTCTTTCAGATTTTCATGGATATTTTTCCTTCTTTTTTTTTTTAACTACTGAAATTATTTCCTTGAGTTCAGTAAGCAACAGTTTTTCATAAAACGGAGGAGAAAAGCATCTCCGAAAAAATGACTGGCGAAGCGCTCGCCACAGGCCACATTGCCAGCCTCCCTCCGCGCCATGTCACCGCGAGCACCCATTGCTGTGGGGCCTCGGCATGGCTGCCAGGCCTTGCTTCCAGCAACGACCAGCAAAGCCCACGATGAATTTTAGGTTAAATTACTTGTAACTGCTTGTCATCCGCGTGTGTTTGCAGCTGGGATTGTTAAACAAAGGCTTTGCGGAGATAAGCGTGTTGTGCCGTGGAGCCGGAGGCCCTGTTTTCGTGGGCTGCGTGCCTGCGGGCCTGCTTTGTTGGCATCTGTGGCTTGCTGTTGGGTTTTGGGGTGAGCGGTTAGCAGCCATCTGACAGGGCCTGCTTGTACCGACAGACAGGGAGAGAGCCCTGGATGTTCATTTGAGAGTGTTTTGCTCGCTCGTGGTCTCAGTGACTGTATTCGCATTGCTTCTCGTTTTTCGCTGTGGTGATGGAGAACGTAATTGGGTCCATTATTTTTATAGTGGGGTTTAAAAAACAAAAAGCAGATGAGTAGGCAAATAAAACAGTCGCACCATCTTTGATCTTTACTGTGCTCACAATGAAATCAGTATGAGCTTTGCCTTGTCTGAAACCTGTTTCTTATGGGCTTTGTCTGGTTAAGAATATTCTGCTAGATCAGTGGCTGAGTTAAAGTCATTTATCTCTGTCCCTTGGCATTTTCATTAAACTTTCTCTTAAGAGTGATAGGATGGATCTTTTGCTGTGAAAGGATGTCCTGTTTAGAAAAGCTGAAACCAAGGAAATGCTGACACCAAAGCCTCAAACTTCAAATTGGGGCGCCGTGTTTGCATCCGAAGCGTGATCTGGAGGGGACGGCTTTGCTTTGCAGCGGGCTCCCATGGTGGGGGGGTTCTGTGGTGCTGCAGAGGGGTCCCTGCGGCACCAGACCTGCAGGGCTTGCTCTGTGGTACCAGAAACTCAAGCTGTTGGAGTGGTTTAAGGGAGAAGAATTAGGTCGCAAGGACAGCTTGCAGAAAATGGTCTCTTGTCCTGGGACTATTACATTAACTGTATTTGGACTATTTCATGTTTTTGCCAACTCTATCAATATGGGTTCTTTTTCCTGGCACTGAATTATTTTCACTATGTCTTCCTTTTCCGTGGCAAACTGCATGAGCTTTCTTTTTGGCATTCTTCTTTACCATTTTTTTCCCCCACAGAAGATGAAAGAAAAGCAGAAAGCTTTGATAGATTTATTGCCTGTAAATCTATGAAAGGCGCTACTAAAAATCTCGGGCTAAATGGCTGAGATGCCAGTGAGGATCCAGTTAAGAATCATGGATGAGCTGGTCAGTAAAAGTCTCTGTGTGTTCGATGATTTTCCTAAAGCCCCAGCTCTCGGAATGCCGTGCTTTCACGATGATTTTTCCTCTGACATGCAGAAAAAATGTAATTTCTGTTTTTCTTGTTTGAAGAGATAAGTTTGACAACATGACTAGAGCTGAGCGTATGCTGAAAGCTGTGAAAATAAAGCAGCAAATGAAAGGACTCCGGTTATACTCATATAAATATATTTATTTTTGAGCCAGTTTCGGGATTTTTTGACATTTGGATTTCTCAATAATGAAATGTTTAAAAGTATCTTTGAGACTGTTAAACAGTTCTACTAAGCTACTTCATAACATTTCACTGCCCTGGAGTATTTGTTCTGAATGATTTGAAACGTCTGTACTTTGTGTTTTTTTCCTTTTCTCCGACTCTCCCAGGTAGGCTGTGCAGGTCTTTAATGAATATAAAACGTGCTTTTCTCCTCACATTTTTCTTTGACTTTTTCTTTTTTTTTTTTTTTTTTACAAGGCACGGTTTTAAGAATTGAAATCTTAGACATCTGGATTTATTAAAGTCCACAGTGCTGGGAGAGGGGAGTGTTTTTTTAAGTGCACTTCGTTTTCACCTCTGCATAGCAGAGTTGTCTTTGAAATGCACCCAAGGAGCAGAGCGCGCCTCTCCCTTACCGAGGCCAAATCATCTGTGTCTGTTTAAATACGCCACCACGGAGCTCCCATTTTCCATTTTCACTCTTCCTCTGGAGAGCTGGTTTATTAACAAACCTCCCGCGGGGCTGGTTGTGCAGCACAGCACTGCTCAAGGTGCTTTCCAAACGTTAGCTGAACAAGCCACCATCACAGCACCCGTTTCACAGAGGGATGCGCTGGGACAGGAGCAGTTCATCGGGCTTGTTGGAGGCCCTGCACGCATCTGTGGCAGACTGCACGGTGGGGCACGTGGGGGCCCTGGCTCCCAGCTGGGTTTGGAGGTGCACGTGGGGGACTTGCGCTTGCTGTAGAAAGTCCTCAGACCTGGACGAGGGCGTATGTTGGGAGCAAAGCTCCTCTTCCTGCCCCGCTGCTCCTGTGCAGCACGCTCCTCTGGATTTCCCTGGTTTTTCATCGTGAATAGTGTTTTGGGCTCGAAGTAGGGGCTGGTTGGGGATCATCAGGGGTGTAAATAAGGAGCATACACTGGAGTGAAGCCACTCTGTGTGGCACCAAGATGGAGCATCATTTCATTACGAACCATCCCTGGATCTACGTGTTAAAACATTGAGTGCATTCGTCTTTAGTGCTGTGCGCTTTTGGTTCTTGTGGTGTTGAGCCCCGTGTTGCTGGGTTTGTCTCGTACCTGTTCTGCCCTGCTACCAACTTGTTCATCTATTATAGAGAAGGAGGCTTGGGCCAGTGGATTAAGACTTCCGAACCCTGCTTTTGTTGCGGGTGCCAATACCTCTGCTCCCATTCGAGGCAGCAGATTTAAAGCACTGAGCCTTAAATGTGTCAATAAGAGAGCCCTAACCTTAACCGCCTGCAGAAAATTAATGCCCTAATATTTGTTAGTTGCTTTGAAGATATATATTGAAAATAAAGCTCTAAGTATCTTGGTATATATTGTTTCCTTTATTACAGCAATGCGTCTCGTGTTATCGCAGTCATCTGCAACAGCATTGAGCCGGTGGTAATAAAGCAAACCCAGCGATGTGCCTTCCAAGCAGCTCCAGCAAGGGGCTGGTTTGCGCTCGTGGCTCAACAAAGCCAGCGGATGTTCCCCGGCGAGCACACCGGGGCAGTCCTCGCCTGCACGCTGCAAAGCACGAGCCCCAGTAAACACTTCTGCCCCTTTCCGCGCGCGCTGGCGACCACAGCCTGCAAACCACAGCAGGTGAAGATGTCACGTACGTGCCTCCAGCCTCCCACGGCTCTGCGGAACAGGTTGGTCCCTTCTCACGGGCTCCAATGTCTGTGTCGCTGCAGAGCAGTGGTGGCAGCGCTGGCTTCCCCGCGCTCCCGTCCCCTCGGTCCCGCAGCTCTATGGCTGTGCCATCAGCCTCCGTGCTGCTCCCCGCCGCGCTTGCAGGCTCCAGGCTGTAGCTTACAGCATTTGGTCGGCGGCCAAAATAAACCAACAGAGGGAATCGAATAAGAGCGGGTGTTGGCAAACACACACACGTACCGACGGGGAGCCGTCGCTGGAACAGGATTTCCACGGGCGGCCAGCTCATCAGTATTTTCCACCAGGCGAGCCCCAGCACAGCAGGCACTTTGCATGCCTGCGGAAGTCACCTTCCACATCCAAATGTGCCCGCTCTGTTTCGCAGCACATTTCCAGTGTGTCCCGCTGGCCTTCAGCCCACCTGTAGCTTTTTAAAGCTAGATCTTCAGCTTGCTTTCAGGCTGATGGGGTTGTGCTGACCTGCACCAAGTACAGGTAGAACGGTGTGCGTGGGTGTCCTTACCATCCTGTTTGATGTCCAGACAGGATATTAACCAAGTAAGTGTGCCTTGCACCTGGACTGCAAGGTGGTGGGATGCCATGGAGCTGTTAGGTCTGAGGAAGCGTGTTGGCGCAGGGGTTTGCAGGAGCCTGCATGGCTGCAGTGCTCTGGCACGAGCTGGGATTTGCTGGGACGTGAAGGCTTCATGACCAGGAGGTAAACGGCCATTGTCCAGCCAATTGACAGCAGAAGTACATTTGCTTCCACCTATCTAGGTTCATGTCTAATAGTAAATTTCTTTGGATGAGATGTTGTCTTGGACACTGTCCTCTTGCTGAAGACCAGAATGTTCTAGCTACCACCAAGATACTTAATCTTCCTCTGCATCAGTATTTGCATATCTTGAATGTCTATCCTTGCTTTGCTTCAGAGGCATTTCTTGGTCAGTCTGTTTTGAAAGCTCCTAAATTAACATCTTCAGTATAGTTAAAATGAGGTGCAAACTGGTATTTACTTCTACAAAGCTGTCCTCATGTTACTGCTATGCTTACCAGCCTGCAACTATTAACTTGTAAAAAGTAAGAGAATGGTAGATTACATGAACGTTATTGCACGCTCAGCTGTCAGATCATAGCCCAAAAGCACACAGAGTGGCTTAGTGTGAGGATTATTTTCCATCATTTGTTTTTATTGTTTTCCTTCTCTATAGCTGCTTGCATTAATTTTGTATGTCGTACTGATAGACCACAGCTCATGAGCTCCTTATCTCTCTTTTCTACATCATATCGCTCTGTGCTGACTCTTGAGTTAAGTACCTAAGGACATTTTAATCATATTTCCACTTTTACATGAAAGCCATTGATTCCTCCTGCATATTTCCCGTGATTCTGAAGTCATCCCAAAAATATTTTACCACTTTTCTCCTTAGAGTTGCAAGCACTGTCTCTAGCAGTCATATTTGTCTTTGTTCCTCTCCCAGGATTTGCAGACTCCAGAACGTATTTTTTCCTCTATGAACAACTTAGACTGAGTTTTTCAGAAGTACATGAAGATCAAGGCTATGGATCCTATGAACCAAGTTCAGGGTGCTTCAAGAGGGCATCTAACTGCATTCTGCACCTATTTCCCTATCTCAGAGTATGCTGGACTTGCCCTTTCTGAATCAGATTGCTTCTGAAACGTTTTTTGCTTAAAAACTCTAGTGGGTGGGCTTTGAAAGTGGCAGCCTTATGATCAGTTCATAATCAAAACTGAAGGACAGTTTCCAGTTCCTCTTCCCAGCCCCATCTGAAGAAGAAAACCTTGTCTCAAAATTTCCAGTTGTCCCTTTTATTTCATGATCAGGACAAATATGTCAAATTTCCTAGCTATGTTTAGTGTACAAAGAATACCACCTGAGTGCTGAACAAAGATGAAACTCTCTGAGGAAGGTTCTTATGGATATATTAAATGAAAAAGTTTCAACGTTTTGCTGTTTTCTGGAAATACCAAAAATAATAATTTCCACATAAAAAAAAAGCTCACTTCTTTTTGTCAAAATTCCTCGTCATTAAATGTTATCTTTTAGTTCTTGTACTGAAGGCTTTGCCTACTGCAGCTGTGTTTGTGGTGATGTGCCTATTTTGCTGTTTGGGAATATTGCCATTACAGTACCCTTCCACTGCAGGAGATGGGGAGAAGGGAGGTTGGTTCCACCTCTGGCAGAGTAAGAAAAGCTTTCTTACTCAACAAACCATTTTGTGCATCCACTAATCCATCGTTAGTCACCTACAGACATGATTAACATGAGGAATTTGGGCCAGAGGAACTGTCTGTCTTCTTTAGGCAAACCTCATGTCAGAAAAGATGACCCACATGCAATGTCTTTCAAGTATTGTGTCTGTATAGCCTATAACGATGCAAGGGAAAATGATACTGTTTCCCATTAAAATGTACAGTTTAGCTCTGCCTACAAATAGTCTGTAGATAGAAATGAGGTGTATTTTTGTCCCTGAATATATATATATATATATATGAACTCTAATTCCTTAATGAAGCTCATAGATCACTCTTGGCATGCTGTAGCAGTCTCTGTGGCTAAGGTCAATGGCAGTGTGTTGTCCGCTCATGGCTGAAGGCCATGAATCTACAAATGATTTAAATTGGGGAGCTCTGCCTTTTCACTAGAATAGAATTAAAATAATTAATTGCAAAGTTATTTGAGAACTAGAAATTTAATCTATTTTTGTTGATTCTCCTCATGACATGCAGCTGAGAGGATTAAAAGTTGCTTGTAATTCCTGTAGTTCTTGCAGCGTTGTGCATTGTAATTAACATTTCATGGTGTTTTTATGCTAAAAAATCACAGTTCTCTCAGAGTCCATGTCTTTTTTTTTTAATATTATGATCTTCATAATTCTCTAGCTTTTATAATTCCCTGGGCTTCGTGTCATTGTTAACATTAAGAGATATAAACCAGGGAGCATTGTGTTGTGCTTGTCCACAGAGAATGAGGTTAGAATAAGTACAACGCTGGTTGCACTTCAAAGTGTAACACGTCAGTACTTAGAAGAATGTGGTTGGAATAAGTACAAGTTTATTTAGTTTAGTGGCTTCAACCACCTGTAGCGAAGACTAGATTTATCTTCCGTTTCAAAGTCCTTTAGAGTACGTGCTGCTCCTTAGCCAGCTTGTCTGTTATGCAATGCTGTCCCGTTGCCGCCGAGTCTGGGAGTTTCAAAGTGTCAGTCAGATCCTTTCAGTCTGCTTAAAAGAGAAAAGGCTAAATAAAACCAGAGGACGAGATGTAGCCGGCGAGGCAGTTGGCATGGCCTACTGTTAAGGCTACATGCTGATTATCATTACGCTTCCCCGATTTCAGTTGCTTCTAATATGTTCCAACTGTATTTTGCTTTTTCTAGGGCAGATGTTCCCCCCCCAGCTGATTTAAATATGTATATATGTGTAGATATACATACACACACACACATATCTCTGATTTCAGCAGAGTTGGCTCAGCCATTTCCAAGCAGGAGGCTGTGGGGGGGCAGGACCCACATCACCCCGGTTTGTTCCCCCTCCTAGCTGTGGTGCTGGTGTCCCAGGGAAGGGCTGGCGAAACGGCCTTCGGAGAAGAAGCAGATCCACGGGGCGGCCCAGGCGCTGCTGTGGATGCTGCTGCTCTGCGGCGTGGCCGCGGGCACGAGTGGGAAGAGGTGAGCCCGCGAGGAACAGCACCGTGCTGTACTCAAAGCAGAGGATGAATGAGATGTGGGCATGACATAGACCACCACACCGAACCAGAAGGATAGGATACTGAACGTCTGTTTCTTCCTTAACTGCTGTCTAATCGGTGCACTGCAGAAGGGTCTGACAGAGAAACGATCGTATTCCTTTACTACAGGGTTTTTGGTGTTTGTGGATCTGTATGTGAGTGTCTAGGTGAAGAAGTGGAGGAGATGAATAATGCAGAGGTTCAAATCTGGAGATTATGCATAAAGTGAAAACAGGGTTTGACCTTTAACTGCTCTGAGAATAAATGTGCAGCCTTCTCTGCCCGGGAGAAGTAATAGAGGGCATCATTTTCAAAAAATGAGTTAGGTATTTTAGGAATAAGACTGTATATCTTGATGTCATAAGATTCAGATTGTACAAATGGATAGTCTCCAAGGATCAAAGAAAAAAAATTAAACTTCTATAAAATAATTTGTAGAAGTCTTTCTTCAGTTAAACTCGTAGCCCTGTAATGGGTTAATGCACCTGAACACAGCTTTTATTGTAGTTGGGTGGGGGGAAGAGGGTGTCCATCAGCTCTGTAAAATCTGAATTACTTGAAATGGGTTCAGCCAGCCAATCTGTGGGGCAACCAGTCATAAAAGTACACTGGAGACATAGTCTAATGTCTCTTCTTGTAAATTGTATTCATTGTCTGTAATGATTTTACCATATATATCTATATGCAGGCTAACCTTTACTGGTCAGAGCTGATTTATTGCTGTAGGTATCTATATCAAAGGTCTGGATGGCGAAACACGTGCTATTAACAAGCCATTTCTATTTAGTAAGCCAAGTGGAATTTTTGAAGAACGTCAAGGTTACTTTTAGAAAGGACTGTCACCTGGCCGGCATCCAGGCTTTCCAGTCAGTGAAATTTTTAGGCAAATAGTTGGCTTTAAGTACACGGTGAAAACCCATTGAAGCACTCGCTGAAGGCAGAGCGTTGTTCCTTTGCTGAGGGTGCGAGCCGGGTGCCACGGACCCACGCAGGTCTCGGCCATCCGTAGCTGAGCTCAGGTGCCTGCTGGAGGGAGCATCTCACCTGCTGGAAATCCCCCAAATGATGCAGAAACCTGGCGGGGGGCGGACGGGGGGCTGCAGAGCACGTGCTGCTCTGGGGTTATCTGGGTGTATGAGATGGCCGTGGTCCTCCACCCCGTGCCTTGGAGGGCAGGCGGTTTTCGTGCTGTTGTGATGATCGGTTTGCGCAGCGCTGCCCTCGGCAGGGTGGGCGGGAGCGTGGTAAAAGCTTGGGGTGCTGGGATGCTGCCCTGAAGCCAGTAAATAGCAGCGCGTGTTTCTAAAACATCTTCTCGCTCTTTGCTTTCATTAAGCGTGGGCTTTCGTGGAGAGGGTGGAGTGGCTAATCCGATAGTCATCTGTGCAAGCAGTTGAAAGGAAATTCTAATTACTTAGCCTTTGCTGTGGGCTAGGCACACTCCAGTTTACCCAAAACTCATCTCTCGGGATAAAACCCCGACCCATACAAAGTCGGTAAGAGTTCCGCCAGAGCCGCCCAAATTTCCCTGCGGAGCGCGGCGGCACGTGGTGGCGGTGCAGGTTTGTTCGCGCGTCCCGTTGGCCTGGGGGCCTCAGCGCAGCCCCCGCTGCTGGGGCACCCCAACGCGGCCGGGGCTGGCAGCTCTGCGCCCTCCCGACTCTGGATTTCACTCGTTTTATTTATTCTTTATTTTATTCAATCACGTGTTCTCATGCCCTCCTGGAAGCGTTTGGGGCTGGCGATTTAGTCCTTCAAAGCTGAAGGCCGGTCATGGTGTCACCGCTTCTTGATGTCACCGGAGCATTCCCTGGGTCAGAGCCCAGTGCTCTGGTGCTTGTGGAAGGTGGCTTACGGATCAGCCCCGCAGAAATGCAGGTCGTCTTCCAGTCAGCCCGTTACCCTGCCCTGGGTAAGGACAGATGCTTCACCGCTTTGAATTGCGGTAAGTACGGTTTCCAGAAGCACTTGCACCCGGAGCTGGCTCCCGGGTGCAAAGCGGTGACTGTGTGACCACGGCCGCCCCGGCCCCCTCTCCTCTGTCCTGTTTTTGGCTGCTGACACCATGCCCGCCTGTGAAATGCAAAGGGTGCAGTTGGTGACTGTTTTGGGAATGCCCTGTATTCAGTCTGAGCACTGAAAGTCTGTGCCATCATGTATTATTCATGGATTTTGAACAAGCTGATGATGTTCTGAGGCAAAAGGAGGAATTTTGGCAAACAGTTCCTTCTCCTGCAAAAGGCATGCTAATCTTTACAAATAGTGAAGCAAACAGAGGAGTTTTTTTTTTTTTTTTAAGGTATTCTAAATATTCTTGCCAAGTGTATTGTATAGTACTCAGTGCACCTGCTCGGAAATTGTAAGCACATCAGTGCTTTTGCAATGATGGGCCCAACCCTTGAAGGGATCCGACCTACGCCAAAGGAATGGCGGTGCACAGAGAAAGCGGTGGAAAAAATGCTCTGGTGCATCAAGCATTTCGTACTGCCTTTCTATAGCTACAGAACCTGGTACAGGAGGCCGTTTGGATAGCGGGTCTCGCAAAAATGGGGAATTATGTGCTTGCATGGGGTTATTCGCTTGCAGTTGAAATACCCAGTCTGTGCTCAGGAGGTCTAGCACTGTATGGTTACAAGAAACTCGCAGCTCATAAAAACCAGACTCGAGCACATACCTATATGATAATACTCGATGCCTTATCAGCGCCGTTGGGCTTTTGTGCCGTGCACACGTTAGAGTTGCTGAACAGGAAGTCGTCTGTCGCGGCTGGGCATTTCGGGGGGCTGACGGTAATGAATGATGGAAATTACGGGCTCTAGGAAAGCGTATTAAACTATGAATCACCAAAGCCTCTTGTTCTGCTGCTATCAGCTGACAGGTCTTTTTCTGTGAAATAAAAAACGTTAGCAAGTTCTTTGTCATTTTCAGTGACTCAAAGGCTTAGACCTTCTGTGAACTCTCAACCGAAGGGGGGATTTTGCCTGTTTTTAGACAAACCCCACCCTTGCATGAGTTAGTACTGCCGTGCATTTCCAGAGTCCATATTTATTCCAGTGCACATCCTTTTCCCTGCTCAGTGTGTCTGAGCACCGGCTGTGGTCTGGAAGAGGCATCTTGCAGTTAGGCTGTGTGCTCTAACATCCAAATTCATCTCTAAGCCCCCTCCCTAGCCAGCACTGCCAACACATTCATCATTCTCCTTTCTTTCTGCAAATTCCCCACGATCTATGAACTTCTTGCTGGGATCAAGACACTGAGGGCAGCATGTATCATATTTACTTCCATGTAGCAAAGAAGAAAGATGATAGCAGTATTTTGTATTATTATTATTTATTTACCTGGATGCCTCCTGTCAAAGATTGTGATAGAAAACCTTCCTCCTCCACATCGCTAGTTCCAGGGCAGCAGAGCTTAAACCAGGGTAATCTCGAGCCGCTGGGTGCTCTGTGTGAAATAATGCACTTTGTCAGCTCAAACATCTCTGTGCCAAAAAAATCCCAACTTGCGCTGGAACTTTTGTGGTCACTGTGACAGCGGAATGGTCTAGCTGATCACAGGGTGCTGTCGAGCAATTTTCCTGTTGTGAAGTCGGTAAAACGTGAAAATCGCGGGGAGGCGAAGGCACATCGGTCTCCTCGCTACGGAAAGGCAGGGGAATGCAGCTCTGTGTCGGCTGCTGCTTGCCGTGCCGACAGCACGTGCCGGCTGTCCAGCCCGCGGATGCACGACAGCGAGCAGCGTCTGCTGCTTCTTGCCCAGAAACAGGACCACAAGGGCCACTTCAGGGACCTGGCGGAGACACGGGCAGAAGCGTGAGGAGATCGATCTCCGCTACTTTCCTTGCTTGTGGATCAGCTTGCTTCGTGTTTGCTTTTCTTTTTTTTTTCTTTTTCGGTGGTGGTTTTGAGGATTTTGAAGTTTTGCAATTGATTTTAGTGGGACCAAGATTTTGCTGTCTTTATATCCTAATAAAAATAAATGTAAAGCTGTAGCTGCTGATTTGCAAGTTTAGTTTCTATGTTTAGTGGGATCTAATCTTCTGAATCTTCCTTGTTTTGTAATTTGTATCCTAAACAATCAAATCCATCCTGTGTTCCACTTGGTTGTGCACCACTTAACTGCTTGGTACTAGCAGAATATATCCTAATTTAGTTGAATTGTTGTTACTTCAATGCCATTTAAAGCAGCAGTGATTGCCACTCATTATCATTAGGCTAAAACGATTGCTTTAGAAGGCTCCTAATAAGGAGGACGTCCCAATTAAGTAGAATGTGTTGTGCTAACAAACCCCTTACAAGAAAAGATGTCACAGCCCTATGTAGCAATATAATTCTATTATCTCGTCTTCCTATAACATCTGTTCTAATATCTCACAGAGGTATTCTGCTTTGGATAATGATCATCCATTCTGGCTTTTGATGAAATCAAATCCAACTCAGCTGGGGTAGTGCCCTGAAAAAGATCGCACATCTTTGGAAAAAACTGCTCTCCAGATATGCAGTTACTGAAATTTCCAATTGGAAGGAGCCAGAGACCAAATTGCTAAGACAAAACCTCCAGACTTGGCCAGATGAAATAAAAAAGTTGCGCTTGGGTAGCTGAGATGATTGTTCTTTGCAGTTGTTCTGAAAGTGAAGTTCCTGCTGGTAGGAACCCAAAATCTACAGTTCGCACAACTTCTGTTTGTCGTTTATCAACGGTTGCTGCTGTTTATCATTTTTTGGCAGATTTTTTAGGATCTCAGTTCTTTCATTTTTAAACACTTTTTCATTTGCTCTTCTACTGATTTTTCCAGGAAAGGGTGATCTCTTGTGGTTAAACAGCATAACTAGAAGCCTTATCTCTCTGCCTGGTTTTCTCTGACATTTCTTATTTCACCTTGCATTAGTTGCTAAGCTCTGTAGTGCTTTACTTTCACTTCATCTATAAAATCGACATGAATATTATTTTACCTGCTTAACATCAGTGCCTGGAGGCCAAGTGGGAAGCTGGTAATGCTTCTTAATGTCTTTGGTTAGTAGGTGTAAAGACACACACAGCAGTATTACTTTAGCGTCTTGCACCTGACTCCTGTGCCTATTCCACAGTTGCTCATTTGGGCGGCTTTGCCTACTCTGAGACTTTGATTCTGGAAACTTTTTATCGCCTTCTAGCTTTCCCAAGTGCTTTGCATTTTCTCCATGCAAAGCCACTCCCTGTTATTTAACCAGGCTGGAATGTGTGGAAAGAAGAGACTTTGCACTCCTTGCCTTGAATACTTTCCAGGTCTTCAGTTAACTGAAAGCACTGGTTGATATGATCAGCATTAAGGTTTTCCCCATAGTCTCATTTCTGTAGGGAGAAGTCGAGATGATTTCCATCTGCCTTGCCTGTCAGTTGGACAGGCTGAGCTAAGGAGTCATGGTGCAGGTTGCTTCAAACAACAGAGGCCACAGAGTTTCTTCCCAAGCTGGAGCTTCTACATGGTGGGTTTGTCAGAATTCACCATCTCCTCTGCATCGGTGTCAGGATGCTGAGTTCACAGTGCTGGTATTCCACAGCGTGCTTCAAAATCTGTTGTGTACCTGGATGGTGCATCTTCCTCGCCTGCTCATGCCTGCCACAACTACCAAATGTGGCGTCAGGAGAGATTTTCCGTGTGTCAGAATATCAGCCGTGTGGGGTTTGCACCTTCTGAAGTGTATTGCTATTGCCAAGGTAGTTGGCAATACTTCTGTCCCTTTTCTTTCTTCCCAATAGGCCTTTATGCTGTAGATCTCAAGATTGCTCTCTGGTGCTCGGAAATATTTTGGTACATGAGCTTGTGGAAGAAAAGGGATTTTTTGATTGGATGTTTTGTGAACTTTTGAAGTTCGCATGATTCTTTATGAGAGCAGGAGACTTGACTCAAAGACCTTCTAGTCCCAGGTTCCTGTCTAAAAACTCAAATGATTATGATAATTCAATGGAATTCCATTGAGCGTAGTCCTCCTAAGCAAGGCCAGCATTCACTGGAGTGATGTGCAGCACCACATTTTGGGGACTGTTCAGGGTTAACTACCATTTTCAGGCTCATTTCATAGAGCAATTTGCCTGATATCTGCCTTGCACACTTAATCTCTATAAACTCTTGGAAGAATGCAGCTATTCCTTGCAGTGGGAGTATAAACTATTTTCCAGATATGTACGTTTGCTTAAGATGTAATAGATAGATAAAGAGGGATTTCAAAGATACTTTGAATTATTTTCTCCTGAAAATAGGAGCCCTTAATTAAAGGAAAAAAAAAAAGTTATAGCAACAAAACCTTTCAAGCTTCTGTCCAGACTGTAAATTAATATATAGAGAGAAATCTGTTAGTTTTTCCGAAGGAAAGGATAGTAATACCAAAATGTACAAAAAATGTTTTATAGTCTTTACAGTGCGTATATTTTCAGTCAAAGCAAACACAATTGTGTTAGGTTCCTGCTAGATGCCTCTGCATCGATCATTTGGATCTCATTGTCCATTGGGCATTTATATTAATTTAGTGCCACTGGAAATTTGTTTTGTTTTAGACCATGGGATTTGAATGCTAAAGGAGAGAGGAGAGAAACAATATGAAACACGGGCAACCTTATATATTGCACACCCGTGGATGCATGCAGTGCAGACTTTTCCCTACTGCCTTTGGTGTGTCACACTGGGCATTCATATATATAGAAAACTGAGTTCAGTGATACCTGCAAGATCTTATGATCATTCGTGGTTGATTTACTGTATGATTAAGTAATAGCTTGATTAAATGCCTCTGGACTCCTTGAAATACAAATACAACCTTCAGACCTAGGAGATGTATGGTACCTAAAGGTGTTTACGCTCGTCGGGTGAGAAGAGGAAGGTTGGAGCAGTAACTTCAGACCTGCAATAACTGGAACTGCAAGTTTAGGTTTCGTTTCTCATTCTCTCATTCTTCTGAGATGGACTCACTGTTTAAACATTTCTTTAGGTAGCAAAGCTGGTCTGGGACCAAACTATGGGATCTGTGAGGAGAGGATGCAACGTGGCCTTGCCCAAAACATTGCTGCTCATTCCAAGTAAACAGACTTATTGTTGTATTGCTTCTCATGTTGTGTAGTCATTTGTGGTGGTATGGAGAGTGTACAACAGACTGATTGTCCTAATTTTTTACCGTTTTGCCCCTTGATCTGCCTTTGCACAATGCACGTAGCTGTGTGGTGCCAGCGATGGTCCATGGTCCATGGAAAGCCACCAGCCTCCTGCGTCGCAGAGGACGTGAAGTCTGATTGCCAGTCCTGGCGTATGGGCACCGTAGGTGCCAACGCTTTAGGAGTCAACTATTTTACAACACTTGCAACAGCTGGAATATAAATGAATACAGATATCTTTCTAAATAGAGGAACAGCGGAGGAGGCTTAGATTTTTTGATGACTCCTCTATATTTAGGTGAAAATTGGGCTACAGACCCCATATTTCTCCTGCCCTGGAAGCTGAGGAGGTTGCACAGCCGCTGTTGTGCCCGGTGTTGGAGTTGCTCGGGGCCATCAGGTGCTTTGGGCTGTTTTGCCGGGGACATGCTGAGGAGCTGGGGCAAGTTCTGCCAGGGCTGCTGCCTGGCGCTGTATTTGGGATGTTTGCGGGACGCCCGCAGGCTTCTGCCACGCTGCAGGGACTGCACAGGCAGCTCCGTGGCAAGCTCTGAAAAGGGCGGGCAGGAATGTGTGTGTGTTTGTGCCAGAATCTGCCTTGTGATGGAGGATGGTGTATCAGCCCAGCACAAGAGGTGGGAATGTGCGTGGGGAAACCAGAACAGAGCTACCAGGTATCCTGGCTTCAGAAGAGTTTGCAGAGAGGATTTAAAATAACCGCTTCTTTTACAAGTTTGGGCATCTTCAATCTTAACTTTGTCATTTTGTGCAATACTTCTTTGGTTTGGGATTTTTAAGTCTTTGGGGATTGAGCTCTGGCTTGTGTTTCCGCTGAGCCCAGAGGGTAGAAAAAATGTGGAGTGTATTAATTGTACATCGGATCTTCCTTACGATGTTTTTCTTTCCCCTGGAGATTTGGGAGGGGAGCATTAGGAACTTGTCACTGAGGTTTTTGGCGTGCTGCTGATTTTAAAGTATTTTCGTTGTGTTTCTCTTCAGTCTTTTACCTACAGACTGCAGGGCAGGCTGAGGCTAAGGGCAAACTGGAAGCAGCAGCTTATAGAGCAAACTTTGGGGTTGGCCCTTTCTCGATGCATCTCCTTTTAGACAATTACCTGCCCCAAGGATCTTACAGCCGAGGTTACACAAAGCACTGCAAAAGGTGACAAAAGCCAAGTACACAGGAGTGCTTTGGTTGTTTCGCATCGCTCCAGTGATACATAGCAGTCACAAATGCAGCGTATGGCTGCCATACATCACCGTGGGGCACAGAGCAGCCAGGGGCATGTCAAGCGAGTCTGGCCCCGCATTCATCCTGCAACAACTGACTGCTTGATTTCCACTCCAGTGAATTGGAGGGAGGACGAGGGATAAAATAATGGGCAAAGAAGCGCACAGGGCTGAGTAACCGTGCAGAAAGGAAGGACATTTAGCGGTGCCGGGCAAGAGAAAAGACAGATCCTGCAGTTCATTTCTGAAGATACTGCACAGAAATCTTTGTTGTGGAATGACAGATAGCATCAGCAGCAACAGTCAAGAGAGCAAAAAAAAGCAAGGGAAAAAAGTTCTGTTTTTCAGGCTGTTGGAAACGTGAGATCCTTACCTGTGTGTCAAGTGTAACGCAGCGTGTCTGAAGCCATGGCTGACAAGTGAATAATGCCAATCAGCAGGGAATTAAAATAAGGAAGTTGAACCGTAGCCAAACCGGTGAAAGCTGGTGATGGCTATTTAAATGTTTCTATTTGTAAAGAAGACATTTATAATCACAAAGTCTTTACCTTTTTCCCCTCCCTTTTTGATTCACCATGCTCCCTCCCTTCCCGTGGGGGAGCAGTTCCCTTCCGGAGTCTTTCATCAGCGTGTTTGAGCTTTACATGAAATACTGAAAAAACAGAGCAAGTTTTTCTTCTATAAAGCACTTTAGTGACTTTTCATTAATCATTGTTGGGGAAAACAGTTGAAGCTAGAAAAGTAGCAGAGTTGTGTGCCTGAGCCCTAGAATTCCCTTTCTCCATACTGGTGAAAACCAGATCTGATCCAGCAAAATGATGAGAATTATAAACAATCTTCCAACACACCACGGGTCACCCGCTGTGGTCAATTATAGCTGTGAAGCTGGCGTGTAAGTATCAGATGTTTGGCTATTGCATGGCTTTAGTAATCTCAACACCAACTGAAAAAACCCTTTGGCGTGATATATCCTATAATTTGCTACGTTTTCTAACAATGGCACATTTTGCATTTCATTTGCAGTTTTCATCTGAAAACCTAAGAATATACTCCCCTCACTAAAGAACAGAGTAATTAATCATCAGGGCTGTTTGTAAGGGAAAGCCTGGCTATGGGAACAGAGTCAGAGACAAAACTGAGAATAAAATGTCGATATGCCACTGCTTTCATCCCTCAGAGACATCTCTCCTGTGCATCTTATGATTTTAAACCATTTAAATCTTATTTGTAAAGGTATCTTAAAACAGTGTTTTTTCCACACTTAAGGTGTATTTTCACCGAACCACATATTCTTGTTGGATATTCATTTTTTTTAAAGATGTCATAAAGCTGTTTGTACTCTATTTCTTGTTTTCAGAAGTTTCTTAGAGTATTAGATCAGTTACACATCTGTTTTCTGCAGGGAAGGCTCTTCCAATTTTGCCTTAATTTCTATCCATTAAAATTATGAAGAGTAATCTAAATAAATGAGAAATATTTCCAAGAGAGAGTTCTTATTAAAGTACGCAGGCAAGCCTGCATTTTAAATCCAGGTGTTGTACACCTCCAGATCTGTACACGCGCAGAATATAAATGTCAATTGGCATGCTAAGTGTTAAATGCAAGCCTACAGTGCTGTATACCTGTTGGCAGAATTATTGATTAGTAGGGTTAGACACCAGTTATTTTCTGAGCTGGGAAACTCCGTGAGGTCTTCCCTCTGAAGACATCAGATATGTACCTCCTTCTTATGGCATTTTGTGAAGATTTTTGTGAAGTGCTTGCTTGGCCCGTAAGGGTGGAACTTCTCCCCTGTGCTTAAAAGGAATGAATAGTAAAAGCTAATTGGAAAAAAAAAAAACACATCTCCTATTCTGTCTTCTTTTCAAAGCAAATTGTTGCAAATCCCACAGTCAGAGATAGGATGGAATTTAATTAAATAAAGAGGTACAGTGCCACTGCCTCCTGTGGGTCTCCACTTGGGTGTGTCCCAGAAGGATTTGGAGGTGATGCTATCGACAAACATGGCCACAGCTGCCCATTCACAGACCTCGGGAAGGGAAGAGGGCTTGCTGTCCAAGCTGGACTTCCATGCATCTGTTACTCAAGGATGGTAAATGAAGCATTCGCTCGTGTACACAAGTTCTGTTTTGTAGCACGACGGTGATTTTGATTAATAAACGTGTGCCCTCTATCTGCGCCTGAGGGTTTCGATATCGTGGCAAAAAGTGACTTTTGTTTCTCCATGGGTGTGTACGTAAGTTTTTTTATGTCAGTAGCTTTGCCTATGCCCTCCCCCACAAAAATTCACTGCTGTGAGGGCTTCTGCATAGTGGGCTTTTGAAACTCATGCAGTCCAGTTGTCAGGAGTTGTATTTACAAAAGGAATGCAATAGACTCATCAATGACACTGCAAGCATCTTGATGCTGTCCATTATTTTGGCAATTGTCAGTGGAATTCCCTGTACAGGAAAAGCCTATAAATGTATCAGTCTTTTCGTATATCATTTTAAAGCCAGTTGGTAAGAATTCTGTTGCTGAGGTACCATTTTCTATTAAACTCGTATGGTTTAGGAGTAGTTTCTAGAAAGCTTCTTTGGAACCCTCTTGACCTTCAGCTTGGACAATTCTTTGGGATTTTCTGTAAGAATTATCCCTAGGTGACATCATGAGTGATACTCAGAAGAGTTAATGAGGGCCACTTCTCAGAGCATGACTCATCTGTGACATTGAGTTACAAATGTTTGTTGTTTTTGAGCTCTGCACACATGGGCTGCATCTTGGAATGTCCCCAGAAGGATGCGGTGGTGACAGCAATAGTAGCTGAAATTACATGGGACTTCTTTTCTTTTATTCACTGTAGGTGTCCTCTGCCTGCCAGACAGCTTGAACCTTCACAAAGACCAGCAACGATCAAACAAGCCTGGGGAGGTGCAGATGTTCAGCCAGTCAGAGCTAAGGACCATCGAGCAGTCTTTACTGGCTACGCGCGTGGGGAGCATTGCCGAGCTCAGTAAGTACAAGGCTGTTGTTAACGTTTGGGTTTCTTTCCTCGAGATAAAGCAAAGCCACCTGCCTTGTCTGGTTGTGCAGAGGGGAGACAAGGGGACACGTGTGATGTTGAAGGAGGCATTGGGGCAGACTTCAGCCATGTTTATGCTCCATGGCTGGTTTGGAAACTGAAGCTGAAGCAATAGGAGGAAAGAAGTCTTGTGCAGTCTCATAGCTATGCCTACGGCTTGTTTGCACACACTGCTCTCATCTTTAAAGGTGAGAGATGCTTTATTTCATCTTTCCTATGTTGTGTTTGAGAGCACCTCATAGCTTGGCCAGACTTGCAAATGTCTGACGTACTGGTGTCTTGTCTCATTTCACCGGGGTGCCTATTTTGAGATGGGCAGGCAAAAAGCTGAATGTTGCAATAAATGAAGGAAATACTGTCACTAATTAAAGCAGAGCTAATTCTGACTGTGTTACAGAAGGTCCT
The DNA here is from genome assembly GCA_013399115.1 of Anseranas semipalmata. Lineage (NCBI taxonomy): Eukaryota > Metazoa > Chordata > Aves > Anseriformes > Anseranatidae > Anseranas > Anseranas semipalmata. The sequence goes on from VXAA01006959.1 coordinate 185,598, forward strand.
TCACTCTTCCTGTCCTTCTCCAGTTTCAGCAGAGGAACAAACCACAGCTCAAACCTGAACCAGAGCAATTAGCACCTGAAAGATAAATTATTTGTTATTAATCAAAACACTTTTTGAGAAAGGTGATAAGGCACGTTATCTGTAAAAACCTGAAAGTTTTGATTACAGCACAAATAAATTATTTAAAGTTTTCTGAATACCACCTAGATGCCCTGCTGACAGAAGACAAATACCGTGTGAATTTTCATATAACATGGAGTTTAGTTACCAAAAGGGCCTTTGGGGGATTTTTTTTTATTAGGAGAGAAGCCTTCCAATCACGTGTTTACAGTACAGTTAGAGATATGAAGTTACGGGTGGGAAAACAGATGTATTTTTTTTCCCTGAGCTCTACTACAAAATTTTGTGGAGAAACTGAAGAGTCAAACATAAGAAAATACATGCAGCCCAGCTTGCTGTTCTTAATATTGGATTCTGTGTGACCAACGTTGTAAAGAACATGCATTGGGATCTCAGGTGCAATTTCTCAGCCTTTTCTGTAGTAATGGGAGCCTCCTCTGTAGCCATCTCATATCATCAGGGCTCAGTTTCCATGCTGTTTATGAGCCCTATGGATGTACCATGAACGTTCGTCTTCAAGCCACAGTATGAATTTCTGTTTCCAACTTGCTAATTTTCCTCTGTTCTGGTGGAACGTCAACAAACCAAGAGCACTTACGTGCCTTAGCGTGAATTGTTGCTCAGTCTCTGGAATCAGGTGTTTGGTGTTATTCAAATTAAGTACTTTATGCTTATTTATTTCACACATGTGAAATACACAACAGAATTTTCCATGTGCCAAGTAAAGTATGCATGATACTTCTCTCTCTCTTAAAGTATATATGGTTGTGTTTTAATAAGTAAGTAATCTGTGGATATTTCAGGTTTTTTTTTTTTTCTTTTGTTGTTGTTGCTGTTTTTTCCATCCTGGATTTTTCTTGTACCTCTACACAACACAAAAAAACAGGATCTTTGGCATCCCCCCCATTTTATTTTTTCTTAAATTTCCAGAAATCTATCATCTCTAAGTCCTACCTCAGATTCAAGTGCTTGGTGAATATGGTTTGCTTTGTATATGTCTGTTGAGTACAGACACAGGCAAAACACTCTTCAGGGTGGCCAGCTTGAAGAACAAACAGTGGGAGTCAGATGCAGCTGTCAGAGAGAGCTTGGCACTCAGCAGGCTGACAGGACTCCAGAAAGCCCTCTGGACAGCAGCTGGGGGCACCTCCCCATCCACTGCAAGCAGATGCATGTCGTGGAAGAAATCGTGGGAGTAGTGGTAATTGGCAAAGCTTGCAAGGCTTTGTGCTCAATCGGATAGAAATCTGTGCTGTGGAACAATGCCGGTGCAGAGTTCAAAACTTAATGCTGAAGCATCGAGGGAAGCACTGAGTGTCGGTGAGCAGAATTTAGGGGAAAATCGTAAAATGGGAGGAAAATGAGGGGGCACAAGGGGGGTTGCTCCTGTCTGCACAGCACTTGTGTATCTGTCGCTGGACTCAGCGCAGGCTGTGACCCGGAGGTTACAGCGAGCCTGTGCCGTGGAGGGAGACTGGGGAGCTGTAGTGTGGGGGAAGGAACGTGGGGCAGAGCCGGTGGGGAGCACCTGGGCATCACAGCATGTCAGTGGGGAGTGAGGAGGTGAAGGGGGATTTATCATTGGCACGCTGTGGGGTGGGGGCGTGTAGAGCCTTAGAATTGGCACTGTGGAGAGAAAAGAGGATGTAGCGAGCTCTGGCGTGGAGAAGTGGGATATGAGGGAAGGGTTACCTACGTAAAAGCCCCTGCTCTTGTGGGGATGAGTCAAGGGAATGGGTGAGACTCTGAAACAGGAGGGAATTAAGAGGATAGCACTTGTAAAGAGAAGGAGGAGGTGGAAACCAGGCGTGAGTGGCAAGGACAAAAGCTTGACCTGCTGGAGCAACAGAGCGAGTAGACCCCGAGCATGTGTCCGCAATGTCCCACGGCTTGCAATGTCCCAGGAGCCAGGACTTAATTTCTGTGTTCTTCATAACTGCACAAAAAACAAGGGCAGAGTGATATTGCAATAAAGCAACTTAATTTTATCTCAGAGGACAAAATCCCAGGAATTCTAATTGAATGAGATTTCCTATAGTTTATCAACATTAATAATTAAAGTGTTGCAAGTATGCACAGTAACTAGAATTAACCAGTGCACATACACGGAGGAAAGACATCTCTTGCTCTTGGTTCTGCCTGGCATCCTCACACGTAGCAGCGTGACCAGCTGCTGAGCTGCTGGAGACATGGAGAACAGGAGATCAAATCTAACCCTTGGAAGACGACAGCTGGCAAGCGGGGCCCGCTTGCTGGCCGGCGCCTGTATTTCTGCTCAGATCTTCTCAGTTTCTTCCCAATCTTTGTCTCTGTCCCAGGTGGAAAATAGAGCGACTTACCCTAAGTGAAAAGCATTGCATGGTGTGGTATCCTCACCTCCTATACGTGGTACCCTCATTCATCTGCTCACTTCATGTTCTCTTCCCCCCATTTTGTTACTCCTGTTTTCTTTCCTCTTTCTTTTCTGTTGAGGACTGATGGGTGGTTGTGCAGGGGAGGGCTGAAGATGTGCTGGGGAAAAGTCACACCTTCTGGCTGCAGCATAAGAGGAATTACTGGTGTCTCTCTGGCAGTTTGTGCTACTTGGTTTGGCTGTTTCATTCCTTTAAGTAATACAGAAATTGTCTGGTGTGGAAGAGAGGTGCTGTATCTGCTGTCATACTGATGAGGAACTGCTTCTTAGGATGCTTTCGTAAGGGTTTCTGAGGACTTTTGAGGGGATAACTGAACTTGTTTATCTCTCTGTCAGCTCCACACCTCCTGAAGCTGGCAAATCTCATTCGGTGCCATTTGTCAGGTTCTCCTGGCCCAAATACGCTGCCACGGGTATCAGCCAGCAGCCTTTCAGCCCAGTATCTGCGGAGCACGCTGGCAGGCACTGCGTGCTGCAGCGCGCTCACCCCACCGGGCATGGTCATCCACCAAGTGGGATGTGGGGCAGGTGGGAAGTGCCCCAGATTTCCTTTCCCCTGCCCTGCCCTTGCCTGGAAACTTCAGTATCCATCAGTGGCGATACCAGTTGGTGAAGTTCACAGTCATCTGGGCTGTCGACAGCAAAAGCAAACGATATTAGCATTTGTTCATGTGTGCTGTCAAGAGATTAGAAAAGACCATTTAGGTGAGCTGCATCTCCCCAGGGGGTGACAAAGGAAGAGAAAAGGGGGAAAAGGTGGGGCAATGAACACAACCATAGAGGGATGGTAACACCATCCACTGCACGGGAGAAGGTAGACCTTCAGTGAGGGGTCCTCAGGTGCAGTCAGACTCGCTGGGCCCAGGGTGCTCTCCCAAAAACAGGAAGAAGAAGCAATGTTGCTGACTTGGGGAAAATCAAAGCAAGGTTTTGTCTCTAGGACACAGGAGGAGAATGTAAATAGAGACCCAATTCTGTAACGCAATTACTGAGGTAATACGTGCTTCTGAGGAAAAGGCTTGAAAAATTAATGCGAAACCTTATTCATTAAAATATAATGAACATGGCACAAAGTTAAGGAACAACAATAAATTTGGCCTATGTTATATTGGCATTTAGTATTCAGGAATTGTAATTGCCTACTACAGTGTGTTTTAAAATAATGTAATTTCATTTGAAATGCATATTATTTAGAGAACATTGGGAAGACCTGAAGCACAGCAAAAATAATAGGATTTTAAACAGTAGCCTGACAGTATTTCGCTGTTTATTCTTAGAGAAATATTTGACAAAACTTTTTTTTTTTTCCCCAATTTTTCCTAGTTTCCTGTGTTTCTAGACCAGACCTGGAGAAAAAGGGGAATTGGTCTATTTTTCAGAAAGTTTGGGGAATTCTTCTGGATTTCCAATTTTTGTCTTTCATTTTCTTCCTCTTCAGACAGGGAAAATTAAATAGACAGAATAGATAGAAGGAGGAATATTAGTGAGAGCCCTGGCTGTTGAGAGATCCTGTGATACTGCATTTTGACCTTTGAATTTTTCTCCTAACATCTTTATGTGCATGTTTGCAGTCCACAAACGTTTGTTATATTTAACTGCGTAACACTCCCAACGCACCTATTCATCACCCGTCTAAAAATACCGGTGCCAGCTTGGAGACGAGGTGCAGAAGGGATGAGGCTTACAACTGGAGGTTGCTATGCTTTGCTGGACGAAGAAGGACCCTCTGTTGTGCACGCACGGGTGTGGTGATGAGGAAGAGCAGAGCCTTAGGGTGTCCTGGGCGCCAGCTCTGGCACCAAGAAGTACTCCTCCCTCTCTGCCTTTGGGAGAAGACCGTAAGGTGTTAGTGGATTGCCAAGCTGGGAAATCCACCCCATGCTGAGGCGTGTGAGAAAGGCTCCAGAAGGACTGTGTCATCTCTTGAGGGGCACAGAGGACTAAACTGTGGGTTAGGATGTCACCCAAACCATGTCTTCATGCATGTCTTCAGGTCAGAGAAGCAGAAAACTGCTTGGGGCCTGCTTTGAGTCCAGAGATGGCCAGTTCATTGGCTTTCCTGGGTGGGAAGTTGGCCACCCAGTCTTGTGCAAACCATGGTGACTGCTGGGGTGGGGGTATTACTCTTGAGTGTTAACCGGGATGAGTAGGTGTTTTTATTTTAAACTAGGATAATCTGGAGATGCGGATGTGACTTAACACTGCCGATCTCAGAGCTTTTTAGCCTTTGAATGATACTTAACTTAAACAGCTCCCAGATCTGATGTTCAAGCTGTATTTCCTCCACATCACCACTCAGGTCTCAGTGAGGCTTTCCTTTTTGCCATCGGAAAAATGCTACCCTTCCCCATCATCCCCTCTTTGCCTCTGCAGTGCTGAAGGTATGTATTTCCGAAATAACAGACTCCCAGTAGATCTTGGCACACTTTAGGGATGAAAGAAAGGGTTACTGCTCAAGTGTGAGTAGAAATGTGCTTGTACATACCAATGCTGTTTTTCATTTCTCCTCGCAGCCCCAGCCAAGGAGATGATGAAAGTCGGCATCCCCTCCCTTGCCTTTTCATCTAGTCTCAATCCTCTACAACTAACAGGAGGGAGGACTGCAGGAGCCTTACAAATTGATTCATGTCCTGTAAAGAAGAGGTTAAACCCAGGTTTAAAAGCAAATGCCAGGGTAAAGGTGCTTGCTGAAAGGGTGGCATCTGAAGGAGCATTGTTGTAAGTGCTGTGCTTATTTACTGCCAGAACAAAAGCACTGTTTGTCAGATATTTTTCTCAGACTAAGCAGCACCATAGTGAAAGACCAAAGCTTTTCCTCTGTAACAGTTATGTTCATGCAGTGCAGTGCAGAGCTAGGCAGAGATATTGGCTGAGTCCTGCAATTCAGATGGCAGTGATCCCTTCAGTGAAGGGTTTGGCCATAGAGCTGGCAGCTTGAGCGGGCACTCTCTGGATGCGACAATACAGCTGTCACCACTGACAATCCAGTCATAACCTTGGTGGATAGGAGATTCTGGAGCTCCAACCCTCCGCCACCCTCCCCTGATACCCCAATGTATCAGCTCAGGACTCCTCCGCATAAATCACCTTTGAGGTACGGACTCTTAAAGCAGCATTTTCCTTTCCTTAGGTGTGCTGTCATCCCAGCCCGTGCTGTGCAGACTGCAGGCAATCAGCTGGGGCAGGGTGAGCACTCTTCTGCTGGCCTGCACAGGCATGTGGGACTCTTAATTCAACATTTGAAGACATGAGTCCATGTTAGGCCAAAGAAAAATCCAACTACGGTGGTCCAAAAAGGCAGAGTGAAAGCTCTGCCTTAGGTTGGCAGATGAATAGCTCATCTGAGTCAAAGGCTGTTTTGTTTGGAGCTGACATAGTATGAGGGGAATCAAACATAAACATTATGCTTGCCTCATTGGATAGGAGATTTTGAAGGTATTATTATAATAGGTATGTGAAGTTGAAAAGGTTTAATTATTATTGTGGCTTTTTTATGGGATATATCCAGTCCTTAATTTCTCTATCTTCAAAGGCTTTGCAAACACTAAACTGCACACAAACACGTACTCTGTCATATAAATAGAACCTTCTTGTGATGGTGGGATAAGCCAAGATAAAAGGTTAAATGATCTGTTGAAGGCCACAGGGGAGCCACTGTTTGGAAATCGGCTGTACATGTCCTGGTCCTGTCTTTTGCTGCCAAATTCAGAGTTTGGGACCGCAGACTCCTTCCTCCGCTTTTCTGTAGGAGAGATAAGTGGCTGGTAGGAGAAGAAAAGATCGCCTGGGATAGCAAGTAACAAATTCACACAGGGGTACGATGTGGGCACCACAGACAGGCGGGGAGAAGTTATTGCAAGGTGAGCTCGATGATGGATTTGCAGCGGGCGGGATATTCCACTGACTGCACATTATGGCACCCCAAGTGCACCCATAGCCCCAGGCACCTGGCTTTTGAATCTGTAATATACTGTATGCCAAGAATAGCATAGCTTCGTGTTTGAATATACTCAATGCTAAGAGCATGCACACTTTAAGGTATGTGATAGACACTTCATCGTGTGCACCAACCGTAGCTTTCTGCAGACTCCTCTCCTGGTATAGGTGGACCTGAAGTTAACGATACAAAGACCTCCAGTAAATCATCTGAGGGAGTATTTTCCTCAAGCAGTTCTTGTTCAGCTGACTTTGAAACATACAGATTGATGCAGTACCGGAGGCAGAGCAAACATGGAGGAGCAGCGCAGCTGGAATCAGCAGTGTATGAATGGTTCGGGCAGCTGACTGAGCAGATGACTGGAGGCACTCTGCTGTCACGCAAGAGGCGCAGTTAAACCACTCGTATTCACCTGCTTTCATGTGCTTACAGGCATACGCCTGGGTGGGCTGTAGCAATACATCACTTTGGTGCAGAAACCAGATGCAACAGGCAGGCAGAAAGGAAGAGAGACTGTGCTACAGTATGGGAAGGATGCAGGATGCCATGGCTACCAGATAGCAATCTGACTGAATGGATCTTGGGTTATTATCAGGGTTATAATTCATGTTTTCGATACAGTCTCTCCAGAGCTGGCCCTGAGCAAAAGCCGTAGATCCAAGGCTTTTACACTGAGCTGTGAAATGAATCCACGTCAAGAAAGTGAATTTTGAATCTGACTCAGGTGCTTGTAAGGGGGCAGACTTTGGAAACTGCTGGCCATGCTGTGGAAGTTGGCCTCTGCAGTGCAGCTGTCTGGCCAACCCTTCTCTTGATGATGTGGCCAGAGCACTGGAGGACGTTGACAGGTCTGAAGGACAGGCATAACTCCGGTTTGTGGCTCTAGCCCACTCTTGTAGGAGAACATGTTCATCCAGGTAGCACAACGAAGCAGCAGCACTTGCTTCAACAAGCCCCACCGCAGGGCATGGTTGCCCAGAGCGGGCTACACGCACGTTGGAGTCATGGAGAATGGAGGGGTGATCAGACCACTGTTACTGAACTGATGCTGTCACATGGCCTGCTAGAACCAGGGCCTGCTGCTTTGCACGGTGCCCTGATGGGACACTTCAGGGTCCCTCCCCTGGGCTTTGAAGGAAAGACACAGCCTGAACAACCGTGTGCCTTGTTATCAGTGTGCAAAAATATTGTTTATAAGTTGTTCGTAAGGCTTTAGAGCATGTTTCTGGAACAAGAAAAACTCAAGATAGGCATCATCGGGAGTGGCTCTGTAAGGATTGGTCCAGCATCATTCACCTGTTGGTCATGGTTGTGGAAGCACACACCCAGCTGAACATCATAGGCTTTGCAAGTCTACCCCTCTGAAAACAGCGAGCCTGCTCCTAAGCAGGTGGGTTTGCAAGGTCAGGTCCATCAAGCCAGACCATAAAATCCTGCAGGAAGCTTCTCAGAAATGGGTAGTGGGCATCTATCATTTCCTCCTTCTTCCTCCTCTTTTTGTTTTTCTTCTTCTTTCCCAATTGTCTGTTACAAAATTTGAAATGGATATGTTATTTTGTAAGCATCAGGCTCTAAAATAATAAGAGCAGTGATAACAGCTTTTACTGGAGGCAAACACAGGCAAAAAATGCCTAGCTGGTCACTGTCGAGAGGGCTCGAGCAGTCCGGTTGTGTGCTGTGGGTTGCTGAACGTGCCACCCCTGTGCAGCTGAACTTTCCCTGTCACATCACATCTTCGGCTTGAAGTCAGTGAAGCTGTTCCTTAAATATTCAGTATGGCCTTAAACCAGGCCCGTGTCACAGCACGCGCCTTACATAATGCTCTGAATCTTTAAATCGAATGTATGTGGGTCTTGTGTTCATAAAAAGCGCTGAACTGACAGTGGCGGAGCTGGGCCGTTCCTCTTGCGGTCACGGGAGGGATGAAACACTGGCGGCAGCATTTGCTGGCAGGTGTGCCCGGCACCGTGCTTTTCCTCGGGGCTTGCCCCTGTCTTTGCCGGCTTCCTCGCTTCGGCAACGCAAACACCCTCGCGTGTCCCCCCTCGCTGCTCATTTCCTTGCCTATCCCACACGACGTGATGTCTTCCTCTCCCCGGCTCTGCCAGCAGAACAGTTTGTGTGGCGGCTCGTTTGGCTCGCGTTGCATAAACTGTGGGAATGTTTATTTGGTTTAAATTAAAACGATAGTAACGTTGGCAAGGTTTTTCGTCAGGCAGCTGGGCTCCCCGGCCTGCTCCTCAGATGGGCTGTGGGCTGTGGTGCGGGGGCAGGCACGAGCGTGGGGGACCGTGAGGCACGGGTCCCCGCCGAGCCCCCTGCGTCGTGACGCCGCAGCCGTCGCGAGAGGCGTCGCCGGCATCACAGGATTGGCTCCGGTGCTGGGATTTATTTTTTATTTTTTTGGAAATGAGGCACTCAGGAATTTATTGGCCTTTTGGACGCACTCAGTTGATATAGTTGGGATGTATTTTGAGGGCTAGAAAAGATGCACTTTATTCTCGACAGAAGCTGCGAATCTTACATGTACCTATCAGGAGCTGAAGGTAAAATGAGAAGCTGCAAGCTGTGTAAGCACATGGGAGCCAGCAGCGCTGTGAGCAGGTAAGCTCACCTTGCAGAGCATTGCTGTAGCTCTGAAGAGCAGAGCCGGCTGACACAGTGATGAACGGGGATTTCCCTCTCTGTAATTGCCACAAATTCAAGGTTGCACTCGGTGTTCAGGTATACGTCGGCTTTTACAGCTGGCAAGGGGGGCGTGTGTCAGCGTGGAGGCGAGGCTGGGTTTTGCAGATGAGACGTGAGCTGGCTGAGCGACTGCTGGGGACCAGACCAGCGAGTCCCAGCAGGGAGCTGGTTTCACACGTGTGGGCTTCAGAGCGCCCTGGCCAGAATCAAGAAGAGCTTCAAGATCAGTGAACAAAGGAACTGAACTTCGTGTATTCTTTGTTGGAGGAAAATGGAGAAGCGAAAGCACCTTAGCAAGGAAGAACAGATGAAGCAAAATGCGTTAGGGTCTGAAACAACACACGTGCATCTCAAACCAGATGTTACGCTGCACTACATTTTACAGGCTATGCTTAAGTACTGCTGTACAGTGCGCACGTGCCTGTCAGCTCCCTCCTCGGTGCTGATGTGCTAAGGCACCATCTCTGTGCTGAAGATTTGGCACCATAACAGGATGTGGCTGGAGGAGGAGAAGGGCACTGGGGGGTGCGGTGGCTGCTGCAAGGTTACACAGCGGAAGGAAATAGAAACCAGAGATTCCCGTCCTGCCTCCAGTGCTTTGCCCATTAGATAGCAAGATCATAATGCAGCTTTTTATGCTTGCTTACTGCCCTCTCTGAAGCTCAGTGCTTTATAGGTATTGATTATTTAAACCTTGAGTTGTCTCTGATAGAGGAATGTTATAATAATTGTTAGCAGAGCGTGTATTTCAAGTGTAACCAGAGACAACATAGCAAAGGGGAAAGCAAGATCTAAGCCGATCAATTCTTGGTATAATGTAATTAAATGATGCTTTATACATAAGAAGCATTAATTGAGCTTTAATGGCATGAATTGGTTTGACTTTCTTAAGAAGCAGTTGAGGAAATACAGAATAAAAGGATGAACTCCTGGTCATATTGAAATTGATTGGAGTTTTGCCATCGATTCCAGCAAAGCTCGAGTTTCTCCAGCCTTGCATCAGCAGCGATGCTCAGCTGGCTGCCCTGCGCACATCCTTCTTTCTGCTGCTGCTCCTCCGTACGCAAAGTGCTGTTTCCCCCAGTGCTGGATGTGTCATACAAGTCTCATCGCCCCAGCACTTGATGAGGAATGTGGGTGAAGTAATGTTGCTGACTGAGTCTTGGCCTAAACTGTAGCCCAATTTTATTTATGTTTTGGTACAGAAACCAGAGGAGTTCTCTGATGCGTACCATCTCAACCACTTAACTAAGATTGGTCATGTGCCTAACTGTAACCACATGCTGCATTGCCTTGGTGGTTTGGGTCTGAAAAGACTGAATTTAGTGCAACTCTTTTTTTCCTGCTTTTGCAATTATTGCTAAACCTGGATGTTGCACTTAGAACTTCTACACAGCCTTTTTTCCTTTTGCAGAAAAAGAAGAATTTACTTCTGCTCTCAGTGATGTTGCTAGCAGTTAAATGTCCCCATGTGAGTCTTGGCAGTGCACATCTGCTGTGACAGAGTGGGATGAGTGATGGGTGTCCCAAACTTTCCTGCTGCTGCTGTTTGCCTGCTGATAATTTTGAGCAGGACTGTTTAATCATCTCAGAGGCACATCTGTTCCTCTGGTGGACCTGATCCTGTAGGCTTTCCGCATGCACAGCTTCTCTTGGAAATTATGAGCATGCAGGGCTGCAAGATTGGTCCTATCATGACAATTTCCTGGCAGGGGGAAAAGGCAGAAACTATTTTTAAATGAAAGCTTTGAATCAGAAGAATATTGCAGAGTGCAGCAAAAATTGTGTCAAAACCCTGAAATCATGGACTCGGCAGTTTTCTCATGCCAGCGGTTTTTCTTCTGTTCATGGTTTTAAGACTGTGTTTTTGGAGGATTGGACTAAGCGTTTTTCGGTGAGATGTTTCTGCTCTCTCTGGTGCACATTATCTCTGCAGCAGCAGCATTCCCTGTGCAAGTCTGACTAGAGAGAGAGGATGTACTGTAATGTGTTAACAGGGGTGGGAATTTGCAAAAAAAACCCTTTTGCTCTGCCTTGCACACAGTCAAAATGGTTCTTGAAGCTTGCCCGTAAGTTCAGTATTCAGCCTTTTTTTTTGTTTTCAGATTTGGTGTTATGTTCCTACCTCAGTGTACATTTCCAACTTTTCCTTCCAAGTTTCAGTGCTCAGTGGTCATTTAGGAAAACTAAATAAGAGAAAGTGTGTGACTTTTTCTTAGAACTGGAAAATTATGCCGTCTTTTCCCCATCACTTGCTTTTGTATAGCTCAAGAACGACCCAAAGGGCTTTTGCTCAGATTTTCATTTAAAACAAACCATCTGATTTGATCAGAGATCATTATTTTCCCCCAAAGAACTTTCAGAATGATTTGAACATGTGAAAACAGGCAATTTATGACCAAAATTGTTTTTCTGCCTTTTATATAGTGGTCACTAGACAGCTAACATCATAAAATCCACAGCCTCAGAGGGACATGTTTTAGTTAATTAGTTACAATCACTATAGTGCTTAGAGAGTCAGTGCTCCTGCCTGTACATTTGCCTGCTAACCTAATCTCATTTGCTGGGTCTGCCGATCACAGTGTGCATATTGCAGCTTATTTCCCATACCTGTAATGCGAGGAAACTTTCAGAACCACATAATCACAGAGGGAGACAATGAGCATCTTTCTAATGGGCCATTTTCTGTTCCCTGGACCCCTGAACAGCTCAGGTGAGCCCACTTCTCAGATTTCCTGTTCTGCTAACATTATGAAGTTTCCTAGCCCATCCTGGGCTTAAAAGCTATAATTTCGGTTGCGCATTTCTGATTATACTGTCTTAAGCCTCGTTGTTCAGAGCCGTGGGCCTGGCTCTGCTTGCAGGTCCATAGATGTAGCCCTCCTCGTGTCAGGGGCAGCAAGCACCCCTATGGGGTGAGGGGCTGGGATTTGGGCAAGCCCCTGGGGGAAGAGGCAGGCGCTGCTTGCCAGCAGCAGCGGGCTGGGATGAGCCCGGCTGCCCCGTGCGGCACCAAAACAAGCCCTTCGAGGGAGCGGCCGCAGCTTCCTGTCGGGGTGTGACCTCGCTCTGTGCACCGTAACACCCCGGTGGTTTTTAGGAACCGGCTGTAAGGCTGGCTGCAGCAGCGTTCAAGCAGGTGAGGACAGCCGCCCTGAGAGCCGATGGCAGCTGGGGAGCGGGGCTCTGTGTTTCCCCATGGGGACGGGAGCTCAGAGGTGCTCCTGATGGTACAGCAGCCATCAGCAGGGAGATGGAGTTCCCTTTTTTCTTCACCCCTTCATGTGTCCCTGCAGTGCTCTGTGCATCACTTGGCTGCCTCCTTTCTCTTTGCAAGAATTTGGATTTCTCTGCCACAACCTAACCACGAGAATGCAGCCTTTGGTGCCACTCCGCATTGTCCCCACTGTAATGAAATGACTGGCCTGGTAGATGAGGGGGGAGCAGTGGATATTGTCTACTTGGACTTCAGGAAGGCCTTTGACACTGTCCCCCATAGGATCCTCATAGAGAAGCTGTTGATGGGTGGGCTGGATGAGCAGAGAGCGCAAGGTGGGTTGAAAACTGGTTGAACAGCCGGGCCCAGAGTGTGGTGATCAGTGGTGCAAAGTCTAATGGCACCCTGGGCTGCGTTAGGCAAAGCGTCGCCAGCAGGGTGAGGGAGGTGATCCTTCCCTCTGCTCTGCACTGGTGGGGCCGCACCTGGGGCACTGGGCCCAGTTCTGGGCTCCCAGTGCCAGAGAGACGTGGGCGCACTGGGGAGAGCCCAGCGAAGGGCCAGGAAGGTGACGAAGGGACGGGAGCACCTCTCCTGTGAGGAGAGGCTGAGAGAGCTGGGGCTGGAGGAGAGGAGCTCAGGGGGATCTCATCCATGTGTGCAAGTACCTGAAGGGACGGTGCGGAGAGGATGGGGCCAGGCTCCTCTCAGTGGTGCCCAGGGCCAGGACAAGGGGCAGTGGGTGCAAACAAGCACAGGAGTTTGTGTCTGAACATCAGGAAGCACTGTGGTAGTGACTGAGCACTGGCACAGGCTGCCCAGAGAGGTTGTGGAGTCTTCCTCACTGGAGATCTTCAAAAGCCACCTGGACATGGTCCTGGGCAACCAGCTGTAGGTGTCCCTGCTTGAGCAGGGGTTGGACCAGATGGCCTCCAGAGGTCCCTTCCGACCTCAACGATTCTGTGATTCTGTAATTTTTGGGACTGTGGTGTTTTGTTAGCCTCCAAGGGCTGCCTGTAGGTAGCTGTGACCCTGGCCCTGGCGTACCAGCTCTCCTGGCAGTGCTGAGATGGGCCAGCCTGATGGTGCTTACAGTCACTGAGCACACTGTGTTCACGGAAACACATCCCTGCAGGCCTTTGGGGGCTTGTCTGCAGCCCAGGTATGTCACTGCGCTGTGTAAACAACCAGGCGAAGTCAGACCTGGCGATGAATAATGCACAGGATCCTGTTCTACCTTTTACTGTTTACATTCCTGAGGTTAAATGATGGGGGAAAACAACCTGGTGCATCTTTTGGTTTGAAAATCTGGGGGAAGGCAGTAGCGCTAGGGAAAGAGGGAGAGGTAAAAGCCCGGTGCTCACCCAGGTCTTGCTTTCCAGGTGACCTGGTGTCCCGAGCCATGCACCACCTCCAGCCGCTCAACGCCAAGCAGCACGGGAATGGCACGCCGATGCACCAGAAGCAGGGGTCGCTCTACTGGGAGCCAGAGGCTTTGTACACCCTCTGCTACTTCATGCACTGCCCCCAGATGGAGTGGGAGAACCCGAACGTGGAGCCGTCAAAAGTCACGCTGCAGACCGAGAGGTAAGAGCCACCTTACAGTGTGTTTAGTATCTTTGAGAAGACATTTTGCTGATATATCAGTGTTGCTGGCTAATTGCTAATTACAGCTTGTGCATAGGAGGCTGCAGAGCAGTCTGTTTTGGTTTGGGATCACCTTTTTGAAATCCGTTTCTCTTGCTGAAGTGCTCCATGACTGACCCAATATATATCAAAAGTGACACCCAGTGGCTACATACAGCAAATTGGTTCCAGATGTGCACTTGGTAGAGATTTCCGTTTTCTTTCTTTGTTGCTCAGCTCTTCTGTGTTTTGGAAAAGAAAATGAGAACTTCTATTTCGGGCCTAGCAGGTTTGGGTTTAAATGTGTTTTTCTACACATTAATAGGGTTCGACAGCTGTGATTCGGGAAGTGGAAAATGAATAGAGCAGTGTGTAGCAAGGAGGGGTTGTTAAAGACGCAGGGCCCCGGCCGTGCCAGGTGCCCAGGCGTGATGCATACCCAGTGCAGGAGTAACCTGGGGGCTGCAAGCTCCTGCCTGGCCAGCGAGGTGTCCTGCTCGGGACGTGGCCAGATCTGTCCCTGCTGCTTTCATCCACCTTTTAGTGACAACCAGGGCAGGGGAGGTGAGTATGAGGCTTGGTCCTGACTCGAGGTCTTCTGTAAGAGGAGGAGGAGGAGGAGGAGGAGGAGAAGGTGCTGCTGAAACCAATGATGGTGTTACCAAATGCCTACGGGCACGCAGGGTGCCCGGCACAGGGCAGCTGCTCCCCTTGCTCGTACAGCAACAGCCGCTCAGCATCAAGGCACAGCAGAAGGCAACTGGGACAGCTTTCCAGCCGTGCAAATAAAGTCATCTTGTCAAAAACCCAGCAGCTTCTCTAATAACGTGAGCCAAGCTCTGCCTCTGCTTGTCGCCTGAGGCGTGTCATGCTATTTCCCTGCCCCGAACCAGGGATCACCGCTAAGGAGATGAGAGGAGTGACCGGTGCTTGGAAAGGAATGGATATTCATTTTTAGGATGTGTATCATGGTGGTGCAAATGCAAGCTTCTTTTTCAAGCTGAACTCCACATACATGTCCTGATGTATATCACAGTGTATGTGTGAGCCAAATTCTGATTTGCACGCATGCCCTGACAGCCACACGTACAGGGCTTGGTTATTGTTTCAGTATGAGGTTTGCATCTCAAAAGCAGCATTTGAGAATGTCATTGTATGTGTAACTGTAAGCAGTATATAATATGATATCTTCATTGAAATATTTTTATATAGATTCATAGAAAATCATACAAGATGAAGCTCTGGCATTAATGATGTTACTGGGAACTCTGCCATTTTCTTTTGGATGGCATTTTGTTTCTTTCCCAGTTTGGGTCACTCAGTGAGCATGGTCTTTGCTTTTTGCTTTGTTGTTTCCCAAGTATGAAAAAAAAAAACAGAAGGGAAGTTACAAAAATCCAGAATTTTCATGTCTTTCTAGATTATTTTTAATTTCATGATTTGTTAGCCAACTTTGCTATAGCAGAAGGCCTAACTCGTGAGCAAGAGTGTTTGTGGTTAGTACTACACTAAAAGTGGTGATGGAAATTAGAAAATATCCTCACCTGATCTGTAGTCCTCATCTGTGGGAGTAATGCCACTGGGACCCGTGGGATTATAAAGGTGAATAACAGTGAGGCTCTGGTTTTGTAAGATTTCTAAAGACTTCCCTGTGGAAAGAGAAAAGGGCAGGAATATTTGAAAAATCTCTTCTAGCATTTGCTTTACTAGCTTTTCCTTTTTCTGAGGTAGTCTTAATATATCTTCTCTTCGTTAGAGCAATTGAAATACTGATTATATAAAGCCAGATGCAATTTTTCTTCTTTGCTTTATTGTGAATATTCAGTTTGGCAAGATGTCTTCCTTTGGAAGGCCAGTTTAACAACTGTGCTGTGTGGTTAGGGCCAAAGTAAGTACTCAGTGTTATTGCCAAGAGTTTGTGGTCAATTTTGGAAGGAACAGATACTCCTTCTATTGCCTAATCAAACATGCGTTAGTACTTAGTGCTGGAAAACACAAGTGGAAGTGATGCAGGGTTAAGCACGTGCCCAGATATTTCCACTGGATGTGCTCTGTAGCATGCCTCACCAGCTGGATGCAAGCGTCCTGTGCTGCCCGGGACCGAGTCTGGTTCGGCTGACTTCTATTTAGTGCTCTGAGAAGCCTCCCTTTGTATTTCCTGTCAAAGACTATCAGAGCTGTTCCTTATATGCAGGCATGCTTTATGGTCCATGACTTATTTCTGGTGTTTTCAGTTTTCACGAGGGGTTTTTATGCATTGTGGGGGAGTGGGTTTGTTAAACATGACATTTTTATATGCAGAATATTTGCAAGCTTTATGCCTTATCTCTGTTCCCTATTCCCTCTCGTCTTCTCGGGCTGTGACAATGACTTTTATGCTGGAAAAAGAACAGAGAGAAGGAAGCAGTCCAGGCGATTTCCCCCTTCCCTGGCCTCTCGGGGTCCCTGCGGGTGCAGAGAAGCCAGAAACTGAGTGGATCTGATCATAGATGGTATATCCGTGGAGCAAGGGTTGTCCTTGGCTCATGTAAAGAGAACCTGGCTACCATTTTGGCCCCCTCCTCTGGCCATGGATGCCCCGGGTGGAGAGAGGGGGTTGCAGGATGCGGCCAGAGAGTTCCCCAGTGCTTGCAGGGCTTGGTGGCCCCATGGGAGCTTCTCCTGTCCTTCCCACCCATCTTCAGGCCCCCTGGACTTGGGCTCTGAACCAAAGTTGAGTTGGGTTGAGTTAAGGAGCTTCAAAGGGCTCTGTGTGTTCTGCAGCAGCTGGGCACGGGAGGGAAGCTGGAGCCTAATCCCTGCAGCCGGTACGGTGGTAGTCCTGCCTGGTTTAGCTTTCTAGCACAAAAAGCAGCACCTCCCGTAAAGTTTCCTGGGATGCATAAAACCAGATGTTTACCTTTGAATAACTCCAGTACTTTGCTTCTAGGGGGTGTTTTCTAGGGAGCGTTTCTCTGTGTTTGCTCTTCACGGAGGTAAAGAAGTAAGAATGCGGTGTATTTATAATAGTGGTTATCTTTGCATAAAATACAAGGGAAAAATGATTATGCAGTGAGGTGGGGGGGGAGGCTGCTTTCAAGCGAGGAGGTGGAAAGTGGCCAGGATTTCTCAGAAAATCTGGAAAAGATTCCCCGCTTCCTAAACTCCAACAAACCCAACCAGAAGACAGATGTGTGACATTCCCTGCCCTCTCCAAATTCATACGCTTCTTTCAATCTGATCAGTTTTGAATAAACTCTGTGCCTTTTTGGCTGTGTTGTTGGCACCAGCACAAGCCAGTCCTGCTGGGATGGATTATCTAATGGCCCCGGGTACCATGTAGATGGCTATTTTGGCAGGCGTGGAGGTACAGGAGAGGATTTGGACCTATTTGTGGGGTCCACTGTCTCTAATGCATCCAGCCAGGATGCAATGGAGACATTTGTCTTGTGTCAGGTGTGAAACCAGCACTCCGCTGGTGCCTTCACCTGCGGGTGGTTGCGGATTATTAGGTTTGTTCATTCTTCTGTTCTCCTGGGAATTTAAAATAAAAAAAAAGGAAGGAAGGAGTTGTCGATTGACCACAGTTGCCAAGATTTCTTTCTAGCTTGCTGCTTCTGGTTTAATAAAAGGATCTGTCCCGTGGTTGTGTTTTGCTTCTCAGCCTCTATAACACTTCCAAAATTTTTGCAAGTAATTTCTTAAGCACCGGAAAACACAGAATCTGTAGTTGCAGATTTGTGCGATGCTTTTTTCCTTAAGTGGTTCCTTACCCACTTTTACCCACAGCTGTATTGACAAAGTCCTCATTACTTCCTAACTCTCCACGTTCCCCATTAACAACCCATTGAGAAGCGGTGGCTCAGCAGCTCAGCCAGTCCAGAGGCACCCGTTAATTCTGCTCACGCGGCTGCGAAGCTTCTTCCCCAGCGTCTCCTCTGCCGCTCCGCCTTGGATGAGCATCGTTCCCTCTACTACCCGGCAGCCTTTGCCTTTTTCCCTCGAGTCTTCATTGAGTTGATGGATGCCTGTCTGTTTTTAACCTTCTTTTCTGTGTGTTTGCAGAAGGCATTACACATGCTTGATGTGCCACTATGGCATAACCCTATATAACCCCATAAAGTTTTATCTGCTGTTTAATTGAAGATGTAAGATGGTAAAACTGTGGCCTCACTGAATGCCGGAGTTAACACCACGGTTGATTTCTCTGGGAGCCACTGGAAAGGAATCCCAAATTCATCCTTACGTGAATCCTCTAGATTTGCGTCCTAAGTATCAGACTTCCCACTTCTTAAAAATCCCTTCAGAATCGGTATTGGCAGCTGCCTGCAGCGTGCTGGATTGCACATGTTACAAGGAGTAGCTCAGGCAGTGTTTGTAGCTCTGCTGTCAGACACGATATCCTTGCTGGGCTGGGGCCGTGTTCTAAATCTAATTTATCAAGCTAGACTTAAGCTGTCCGTGTGATCGCTGTAGGACTTTTTAAATAGGGAAAATTGCGTGCAACGTCGAGAGAACAGCGCGGCACCCGGGCTGCTCCGCGCCGCGCTCCTGTCAGCGCTCCGATGGCTGGCTTCTTTCCAGGGATTTGTGTCGCAGCCAGGCGTGTCACATCTGATGTCAAAACTGCCTGGGAAATATCTCCCCGTCGTCGCCGCCGGACGAGTCATCGCTTGTGTTTCAAGTCTCGCCTGTTGATGCTTTTCACGCAGGAGAGGCAGCAGGGGCTGCACGTTCAAACCCTGGGTGGGAGAAGAAGGCCTGTGACTTGCAGACATCCTCGTGCAGGCTCCCGAGCGCTGACGTCTGGGTGCATGAAAGCCGAAGGGTGAATCCTCCCTCTGCATGGACAGGTTCCCCTGAGGCTCGTGTGAGAGCAAGGCGAATTGATCCTTCAGCCTGCATACGATGCAGAATTGCCTTTTTCAGAGGTTTGGGCCTCCCTTAGCGGGGCTTCTGGAGTCGTGGAGGAGCTGCCCAACGTGGGACAGCTGTGTGCCAGAACCGGTGCTGCCGGGTCCCTGTGCAGGACCTTCTGAATGCAATGGGAAGTATTTGTCCTCAAGGAGGTCAAGTAGCTTATGGTGTAAATACAAAATACACGTTTTGCAGCTCAGAAACCCAGCTGAACTGTGTGCTAAACATCAGAGAAAATGTGCTTTTCTGTGCTCCACTAGCATTGTCTATATGGTTTTATCAAGCAAAGATTGTCAGAATTGAGAATGCTTTTCCATTCGTATATTGGGATTTTCTTTTAACAACACCCATGAAAACATAAACATAAAACCAAACAAATGAAAAGATCTTTTCATAATTTTAAAGTTGCTGACTCATATCTGCAAGCAGAAACATCTCCCTACCTTTGTCTGGATAGGCTTTTTCTCGTAATGGTACAGTCTTCCGCTTCTCAGAAGTACTGCTCACTCTCACTGATTGCTTTTGCAATTTTAAATACCAGTGACTTGTGTGTAGCACTTTGGATGCCATTGTCACGCAGGTTTGTGGGCACCACTCCCTTGCTGGGGTAAGTACAGAAACAAAATGCCTAGCACACTGGCATCCTCCTCAGTAGCTAAAGGATCCTGCAAACAGAAATCATCCAAAGCAATTGTAGTAGTTAAACTGTACAAAAGGTGTTTAAGCTAAAGTGAGGTCGGGTCTATACAGCTGCAGCCACTTTACAGCTGGTGAAATGGAGGGAGGGACAGCAAGAAGCATCTGATATCACAGAAGGGACCTTAAAGGTCATCTAGTTCCAGCCTCCCTGCCATGGGCAGGGACACCTCCCACTAGACCAGGTTGCCCAGGGCCCCATCCAGCCTGGCCTTGAACACTTCCAGGGATGGGGCACCCACAGCTTCTCTGGGCAACCTGTTCCAGTGCCTCACCCCCCTCTGAGTGAAGAATTTCTTCCTTATATCTAATCTAAACCTACCCTCTTTTAGTTTAAAGCCATTACCCCTTGCCCTGTCACTACACTCCCTGATAGAGTCCTTCTCCAGCTTCATGTAGAAACTTAGGCCTTTAGGCCGCTGTAAGGTCTCCCCAGAGCCTTCTCCTCTCCAGGCTGAACATCCCCAGCTCCCTCTGCCTGTCTCCATAGGAGAGGTGCCCCAGCCCTCTGATCATCCTCATGGCCCTCTCTGGACTCGCTCCAGCAGGTCCATGTCCTTCTTGTGCTGGAGGTCCCAGAGCTGAACACAGTGTGAGAGATGTATTCATCTGAGATAGCAGCGGAGATTCACACCCGGATAGGATCAACGCCGAGGCATCTCTCAGTTCCCGTGGCGGTGCAGCCCATCAAGCCGGTGCTCTCCATAGCAATTGATACAATGCACACAATGTGTGTGTGCGCGTAGCAGGGCAAGGCTTGGCATTTGAAGAAGAGCAATGTGCAGTACCCCTGTTAATGGAGAAACTGCTGCACTTGAAATGTCAGTTTTTGTTCTTTGAGCGCGGTGATTATCTGGGGAGACCTCTCGTGCGTGCTCGCTGAGCGCCTGGACCCTTGGGGCAGTGCAGGCTGTGCTGTGAGCACAGTCACCTGCCGGAGGGGAGCTCGGGAGGAGTCATCCCAACAGTGGGAATGGGGAGGAGAGAGTGAACCAGGGCACTGCTTTCCTGGCAGGGGTGCAGCCAAAAAGGCGGGTTACTTTCTGCAAGGGAGAGGTAAAAGTCTTGGGAGCTGAGGTTGCGTCCCAGGGGATGACTCTGCAAAGCGCTTGCTTAACCTGCTGGGAAATGAAGGGACGAGAAAGGAGTAGGTGCACACGGCAGCCCTGCTCTAGAGTTCTGTGCTGCAGGGTGGGCCGTGAAGTTCTGGGCAATGGGCAGCTGGGATGTTAACTGGGACATTAGCTGGATCCTAACCAATGTGGTAGGGACAGGGAACAACCAGGGCTACAGGTTATCTGGACCTGGGATTTGTGGGAGTGCTGGCCCTCGTGCATTGCAACTCGAGCGTTGCAACAGAATGTGTCCGAAAAGGAGCTTCCTCAGCCTCCTCACAGACCCACATAGAAATAACGAAACAGCATATTACATTCTACAGCACGCACTTCTCCTGCTTTTTTACCCACGGGTATCTCATGTTAATGTACAGGTATACTGCCGCTGATAACAACGATAATAATAATAAAAAAAGCCAGAACTATTGCACATGCACGGTGGGATGCTTAATATCTCCGTGCACCAGGAGGCTGAGGAGGAAATGGTGCCCAGGACAGGATGCTGGTGAAGCGAGCTGCGCATGTCTCAGGAGCAGCACGCAGTTTAGGCAGTCCTTCACGTGGTTCAGGTGCCGTTGTCGGAGGCCTGGGATGCTGCTCCTGTAAAAAGAAGTGTCCTGATTCAGCAAGAGCAGCCCTGATAATTCCCTTTTCAGTTTAAGTAGGAGCCTGGTGAGGGCATGCTCCAAGAGGAACTGGCTGTCCCCTTGCCAGGGACTGGGGACACTGCTCGGAAGGGTCCGGCCTCTTGGGATCTCCTTTTTGTTCTCCTGCCCCATCCCTCCCCCTCCGGATCTTTTGCCTCTGCACAGAGACCCCTCTCTGCATCGCCATCTGGGAAGTTTTTTCCCTTAGCTCAGGAAAATGTCAGAGCCTGTGCCGAAAATCCCTTCTTTTCTGGGACACGACTTAAGCTCACGCTTAGCTTCCCAGCAGTGAATCGAAGGAGCCTGGGACGTGCATTTAGCAGCGAGTGCGGGTGCGGAGAGGGGCTGGAGGAGGAGGTCAGAGTGCTCGCGGATCCGTGCCCCGACAGGGTGCTTTGTGGCGC
Source organism: Anseranas semipalmata (assembly GCA_013399115.1). Classification (NCBI taxonomy): domain Eukaryota; kingdom Metazoa; phylum Chordata; class Aves; order Anseriformes; family Anseranatidae; genus Anseranas; species Anseranas semipalmata. The sequence goes on from VXAA01006959.1 coordinate 207,357, forward strand.
TCGAGTTATCCTGCTCTTGGCACTTCTGTTCGGGCAGAGTCCAGCCCAGTGTGTTCACATCATCCTTAGACCGACTGAATTAAGGTGTGCGCTTCCAAAAGGTGTAAGCAGGTGACTTATCTGCTGCATGGCTGCTCTGAAACACAGAAGTACCGAACTCTCCTGGTGGTCGCCTGCCTTTGTGCAGCAGAGATAAATCAATTGTATGTGCTAATGATGTGATGCCTTCTCCTAATCTTTTTTTTTTTTTTT
>VXAA01006959.1:207633-277694 GCA_013399115.1 Anseranas semipalmata
TGATACATATCTTGCTGATGTCACGTTATCTTGTGGATTGCCACCTCCCTATAACTTTGTGTTCCTCTTTCTTTGGCACACAAATAGCATAAAAAAAAACGTTCACATGGTGCATGGACTCTTGAAGGGTATTTTTAACCTCTTGCACTCAACCATATTTGGTTCTCTTCTCAAAATACAAATTCCCTGACATGCTCAGATATGCAGTAATGGGGCTTTTTGCCTTGGAAAAAGGAATGTAATATATTCTGAGTGAATCGCACGTCCTCCTGTACAGAGTGAAGCTGGCCTTTAGAGAAAGTCCCTCTGCTTCCACAGAACACCAGTTCTCTTCCTTTTCAGGATTTATTACACCAAATAGCCATGTTCATTTCTATTTCTCTGTTGAAGTTTGCAAGACCAGGAAAGAAAATGCGAAATCTTACAGCGTGGATGGTACAATTCCTGTAAATAGTTTCGTTTGCTCTGCTCTGTACTGCAGCGGGGCGGATTTTCTGCTGGGCGGGTTTCTGACCTGCGCAAGAGGGGAGAAGAAGGAGTGAGCCACTGAGTCCCCTGCTTTGTAGGAAGGCTCTGTACAAGCATATCTTCATTTCTCTGATCCAGACTGCGTTCACTCATGCAAAGCGTAGCCTAGAATTTCGTCTCCCATTAATTGTTTCCAGCGCACCAAGGTTTGTGTGTAATTATATGCATTTTTACACTTCCAGTGTGATTTGCAGTTCCCTTTCCGCCGCTTGCTCGGTAAGTGGTGAAAGCAACTCCCACCGATGAGTTGTTCCCAGCTACTTCAGGCTGTGGAGCGGGGCCGTGCTGCCCTAGGGAAGCAAACAGCCTCTGCTCCTCGCCGCGCCCCGAAGCAGGTCCTGTCCCAGAGGCTGGCACCCTCCTGTTTCCCCCTCACCCTCCGCTCCGACAGCCCTGCCCTTGGACTGACGGCTGGTGAGAAATGCACGTGTTTTGTCCTGCAAGGCGTGTGAACGAGAGCTGGGGCGGGCAGCCTGCCCTGCCGAGCAAAGGTACCGGGCAGCCCCTTGCCACCAGCCCCCCCGAGCGGCACGCAGCAAAAAGCGCTGGGTTATGGAAATCTTTCCACGGTGGCTGTGGGAGAAGGCGTTCTTTTCTTATCAGCCTCCTTCCAGGGCGGTGGCAGGGCTGGAGAAAATAAAAGCTGAGAAACAAACGCAGCCTGGTCTTGAGGTGATGGAAATGCATTTGAATAGAATAATAATGGAAGTGTCAAGTCAGCAGAAGATGTCATATTTCAAAAGGAGGTTATTCATTTATGTGCCCGTGCGATTCGGGAACCCAGTGTCCCAGGGAAAGTTTTTGGCCTTAGGGCTTCTGCGTCCTTCAGCGCTTCTGAAATATCTCATCCCTCCTTAAGCATATTAGTATCAGAGCTATGTAAAGACAAATCTTCAAAAGATAAATAAATGGCATAAAGAGCTATAAATTGGAAAAGGATATTCCAGAGTCAACTTCCTATTAAATCATTTTTCTCAGGGTGGATAAAGTATTTGCCTACTGGGCACCTAATCCAGACTTTTTTTTTTCCGCTGTGAGAGGGGACCACAGAAGGTAAGGCAAGTCAGGGGAAGCAATATCAAATAAAAAGGAGCAGGAGAAAGGAAGGGAGCAAAAGCAGGGGATGATGTTGCACTAACAGTATTAGAATGAGACACTGAGCTAGTAAACCGAGGGAATATATAGCTAAAGAGGAGGGTAAGGGAGACACGAAGGAACTGAGACAAGAAGTATAAGGTTCAGAAGAAGAAGGTAGGAGCAGGCTAATTACAGATGTTCCTTGAGGACAGCAGTCATTTACAAGCTTCATCTCTCTCTCTATTTCTCACTGTGTCCAAGTAGTTTTCAGTGATCCTGTCTAAGTACAGGACTTTACTTTCAGCATAGTTTACAAGTAGCTCTTGGACAGATTTAATGTTGTTTTTTTTTTTTTTTTTTACGATTTCACAATTTTTAGAATTTTATAGTATATTTGTATGATGAGGGATTTCTTCCCCACCCAGACTTTGTCTCCCACGTACGGCCGCGGAAGATGCCCTCAGAGCAGACCCCCATGGGGACACCCATGCCAAGCAGCTCGGGGTGGGAGGGCAGTTGTGCAGCCTGTGTTGCTCTATGGGTTTTGTCCACCGTGATCTCACAGGCAGCAGCCTTCCGAGATGTTCAGCTGCAGATGTTTGTTTTTTTTTTAATCTCTACACTCAGAACTATGGTTTTCACTCATGGTTTGGCGTATTTCACTTGATTCCTAAATAATTTGTGGCGTAGATGCGAGCAAACTGTGTGCTGTGTGCTTCCTCTAAGGCATGGGCAGCTCCTGCTAGGACATGGGGCCGTCCAGGTCTCGTGGAGTGAGGGACCACATCTCTGGTGGTGACCACGCTCAAGCAGGGGCTGCGGCCAAGTCCCACCGTGCACTTTGGGGGCAGTTTTGTGTATTTTCACTCAAGTGGCAGAACAGCCAGTATCCAAAGGTGTAGCAATTTGATACAAACAAGGGTAGGCTTAAAAGTGAAACGAACCAGTGTGATTTCTGACACTGCTCCCAGATAACCTCAACAATACGTCGGGATCAGCTGTAGAGGTCCTGCTTTCAGCGCCGAGCACGAGTCGCACATCGCATCGCTGGGAGATGCTGGAGACGTCCTTGCGCATCACCTCTGCACCCCTGGCACCCTGGGGTGGGGGTCCCCTCTCTCTGCCCTGGTTAGCTCATGCAGAGTGGCAAGAGAGCGTTGCCAGCCCCAGCGTGTCACCCAGAGCAGGATGCGGTCCTGTGCCGGGCTCCTGCCCTCTTTTCAGGATACACGGTGTGAAGCAGGAGGCGTGGGGAGGGCTTGCCGGGGTGCTGCACCAACCCCGCAGGAGCCCCATAGATGAGCGTGGCTCATCAGTCTCACTCCTCAGATAATCCTGCTCCAGAGACAGGGCGAGACATCCTGATTTAGACCTGTGTGAAATTTGCTGAGCCGGTTTGCTCTCCCATGGTTTCGTTTTGCATCTTCCCTTCTCCCTGTATTATTACATGTCCTTTCTGTACGTTGCACACACATGCACACACGCGCACCCCCCGCGCTCACCCTCTACCTGTTATGTTGCTGCTATTGTACCGTAGCATTCATGTCTGTGTGCTTTCCCAGGCCGTTCATTGTGCTGCCTCCCCTGATGGAGTGGATACGGGTTGCCGTGGCTCACGCGGGGCACCGTCGCAGTTTCTCGGTGGACAGTGATGACGTACGGCAGGCAGCGAGGCTCTTACTGCCCGGAGTTGACTGTGAACCTCGACAGTTAAAGTAAGTCCACAAAAAGATCTTTGCTTCGTGCAAAATGCGTCTCTCTCTCTCTCTCCTAGTGACTTGGATTTCGCAGGCAGGCAGAGGGCTCTCTTATTTCCAGGAGAGGTGCATGGATGCTCGGGCTCGTCGCTGCGTGCGTTGCGAAATCGGCTCTGGTATTTGCTCACATCCGTGGATAAGCCGGTTGCACGGTAATGGGTGCCTGAATATCTCACAGCTGGATCGAGCCCATAATCTGCTCGCCTGCTTTTTTTCTCTTGCTATTATGTTCTGCTTGGTAATGAGGGGCTGAAATCTTCTGCTAATTGTCTGCTTCGCATTGCTTTGCTCTAGAATACTGAGATGTAATTGGCAGGGCTGCAGATATTTTCAGTGCTTTGTTTTCAGCATTAATGGTTAAAGGGCACATTTAAACTTATAGGTAAGACTACCTCTTGCAGTAAAATTGTATTTTTCATGCTAATGTCAGTTCAAATTAGTTGTAAATGTCAGCCTGGATAATTTGACTTTTTCGTGTATCAGGTGTGACCTTTTGGTTTTCTAATGAAGTCCTAAAGTATTTATTGCCAGGATATGCTTTTAATGTCTGTTTTGCTTTGTTATTATGTACATGTATAAAAAAGCATGATCTAGGGCTGTGCTGGAGTCAAGAATATATTTGTTTTTGATTTTCATATGAAAAAGCATTATGAATCTGCCGAAGTAGAAATTACTCCTTGATACTACTTTACGAATTTGTACGTAAAAAACAAGTTTCAGCAATCTGCCTCCCATACAGCAGTAGGTGCATTCTTCCCTGCAACACAGAAAGCAGAGGAACGATCTACATGATTAGCTGTGACAACCTGCATCAGAGCAGCTGTGTTTTGTTGACTCTGGCCTTGACATGCTCTTTCACCAGACAGTATAATACTTTACTTTGTGATCTGCATAAGATTTTTATAGTCATAGCTATTGAATATTTAATTGAAGAAATATGTTGAATTTCAAAAGCTAAATCTGGAGCGTTTCATATTTCAAATATTGACTGTAATTGCTTCCCTTCAGTGTGAACATCTTGACCCTCATTTCCAGAAGTGCAGCGTTCTGCATCCCTACTGAAATGTCAGGACTTATAGGTACTACGCACTTTCTGAGGGCCTAGCACTTGGTTTTGAAAAGGCACAATTAATTAAATTTCTGTTTCACTATTTAGGTAGGATTGCAAGTAAGGCAATAATGCTTGTACTCTAAATCTTCTGTCTTAAAAATGAAGGTAGATACAGTTAAATATCTGTGCATTTAAAAAAACATGCTATATACCATTTTTCAAGTTTTATTTTGTCAGTATATATGTATGCATATGTGTATGTATGTATAGATAAAACGCCATCAACTGGTTAGATGATTTTCCAGAAGTTTCAAAATCACTTAAAGTTGGGGAGAGTTGTATTATGCTAGAGGAAAATTTATTAACGATGAGGAACAAATCAGCACTTGGTTTAAAGTTGCGCTCAAGAATTCATTTCATAATGAATGTAAGCGGTGGCTGTTGTCCTGCTTGTCTCACAAGTGGGAATGAGCCTGAAGAGCACAGCCCAGAATTAATCAGGTGGGAATGAATAAATAAATAAATTGTTCCGGAGACAAGCTCTGGATTTCACAAAGACCAGACCTTGCAGCGTGCCCTTATTTGACTGTAGGGGCCTGATTCACCCGCTGATGTCCCAAAATGAGAATCTCTCTCCACTGCGCTGGCAGAGGTCTGCAAATGAGTGTCGGTGTACTTCGTGTTTGTGTCGAGGTCTGTGTGTGCTGCCAGCGTTGTGCGGGAGGTTCTTTGTGTAGCTGAGGCTCAGGTCCTGCGTGCCTGTAATCCTGAGATCAAAGGAAGGACTGTGCTTTTCTGAAGAATAATGTGAAGCATCAGGATGTTAATTTGAAATCTTGCAGCTTGTAATTTTTTATTTGAATTCCATACAGACCGTCACCACTTCTCATTGCCACTAAGCCGAGCACCAACCTTTCATGCCTCCCTGTGAGGGAGGAAGTGTTCCCAACTATCAACTCCCCAGCAAGCACCAATTCCATAAATGCAAACATAGGGGGGACCAACAGCTTTGCAGGGGATGGCTTTTCAAATAAGCTGTGGGATGGATGAAGCTGTGGGGCAGCTGAAGGATTTTAAACGCAGTGAGCTTGATATATTTTTGTGACTTTATAAATATGTCTTAATAAGTAGAACCTTGAAACCAGTTGAATTTCTAGGCTTTTCTTAGCAATCTTCTTTAGTCCCTTAAATACAGGAACCCAAACCAAAAAATTCACCATGTGTTACATCCCATGGTCCATGTCCTGCGCTGTGATATTGCACCATTCCATGGTGTTGATTCACGACCTGTCATTGCAAACGCATAAAGCAAAATCAGCTTCCACGCTGGAAAAATACGCATACGGAGAGAGGGAGAGCTCTGGCAGAATCTCAAAGGCTGTGAAGTTCAGATAAAAAACAAATGTTCGGTTTCTTATCTGAACTACAGCATGGAGGTCTCCCAGCAGAGCCGTGTGACACTTCCCAGCACAATCACATACTCCAGCAGTGAGGTTCCTGATATGTGGCTTTGTAAATCATGTCTGCTCTCTTCCTGCCTTTCACTCCAATACTTCCTCTCTTTCTCCCCTCTTCTGATCTTTAAAAATCCATCTCATTAATTTCTTGCAATGTTTTCATCTTCTGAAAGAGGAGCTGCTTTTGCTCTGGGTAAAGGAGTGAGGGAAGCTGGAGTCAGGCAGGAGCAGTCTGTCTCCTTCCTAATCTCTTTTCATATGACAGCAGCAGACATGCCAGAAAGTTTCTACCCTTTCCCAGCCTTGGGAGATGAGCAGGGATATAAATGTTCACCTTCCCCCAGGAGTGGGAGCTTTAAATAGAGCAGTTGTCTCTACCTCTTGCAAGGAGGTAGGTTTCACAGATGGATTGACTGCTGGATGTACAACAGCTAGCTGAGACTGAAGCCAAGTTGTGCCCAAAATATTCTTTGTCATAGTGGGAGACCAGACTTAAATAACACCCCACCTGTTCCCAGGATGCGTTGTGCCACCTGAGGCAGCTGGACATAGTCAGTAGAGAATTGTCTGCCGAGTAGCTCTCTGCTGGCATACATCTAGTGAAGGTGGGTGCTCTGCCCCCAGCACTAGGCCTTTGGTTAATGAAGGTATCGGGGATGAAGGTAATTTGCTGTCAAAAAGGGACATGCTGATAACAACTGTGTTGGACCTGCTCTGCTGCAATAAGGTAATGTCACTTCTCAGCCTGCACTGGGTCTGGCTGGCTGCAAACAGATGCCTGGCTTTGGCTGCTCCTCTTCATCGCATCTGCAGGGTGCAGATGCCTTGCCCAACCAAAATACAAGACGCTTTTCGCAAGTATCTTTCCTTCCTCCATTTTGTAGGATGTTTGTTTCAAAAAAATACCCAATGTGTTAGACGTGTGCTGGGGAGAATTGCTAATGGCTGACTACATAGGGGGACTGGAGGCTGAAGGCAGAGAAACAGAGCAGAGGAGCATCCTGTATTGTTCAGCACAAAGGCTGCCATGCTTTTTATCAGGGTCAGTGGTTTGGTTTCTGATTGCAATATATTATGGCAGTCCTAGAGGATGTAAAGATGCTGGAACAAACTGATGCAAGAGAAGTGGTAATGTCATGCAGGAGACTGTTACATGGTCAGTCCTGCACCTGACTGGATAAAGTGCTATTTTCTGGCCAGACAGAGGTTAAAGGATATAGTCTGGGGTGCAAGTGCGTGTCTGGGCATGCATGTTCATTCTGATATCCAGAAGTGCCAAAAATTCAATTCCCCTTCAGGCTAGGCATTTCTCTGCAGCTGCATTGGTGTCTGGAAGCCCTCTCGCACTCGTTAGTGCCCTGTCCCCTTGCCCAGTTCTTTGGAAGGCTGTGAAGCTCCTAGCTGGCATTTGGAAGAGAAGCAGACTTTAGTAGCCTTGATGAAAGTTTTCTTCTTGTCCATAGATGAAAAGGTCCGTGTCTTCTCCTGTACACTGGAGAAACGAGATTGCTTTCTGCAGCATTCATTACTGTCCCTCACAGCCCGCAGCTGCTTCACTGGAGGCAGGTCTTGGCAGGAGGAGCCCAGGACACTTCTTTAAAGAGGTCTGAAGTCCATTTTGGCAGTTTGTAGTCATTGTAGTCATTTGGCAGTTGTAACCAAAGGACAGCAATGGGCAGTGGCACTTTTGTCATCAGGCTCCTCATGGGTGAGTCCCACAGGGGTCTGTTGTCTTTTTGCCCCATCCCATATGGATGTGCAGCCTACGGGGCTCCCCATAGGTTTAGTCAAATTTAGTTGGAAGTGACAGCATCGCTGCCGGTTGTCCCAGAGCTGGTTGAGAGCAGCCTCATTTGCAAAGGGCAACAAGGCAGCTGGCAGTGTCCCAAGAGGTCTGCTCAGCATCGTGGGCCGCCTCTGTCAGGTTCCTCTTGGTCCTTCGGGTGCCCAGAGTTTCTTCTTCCTTTCAGCTGATGGGTGGCATACGTTTAAGCCGTGATAACTTGATCCCCTTTAATTGCTTGCTTATACACGTAGGCAGCATTCCTGAGTTATGGCTGGGTTCTGAGGATGCTGGGCTCACATACAGTGAGCACAGCAAATAACCCTTTTCTTCCCTGACTGGTTGTGAAGTTGGGTCCTGTCTCTGCTCCTGACCATGGACATACCTATTTTTCTCCTCTCTTCCTGGAGTGCAGAGATGAAATTGGTATGTTTATGTCCCAGCCTTGAGAAAGCACCTGGGAGAGGTATGTGTCAGTGCTAACAGATGCCATCACCCATAAGTGAATACTTTGCTTCTGTTTTTGGGAAGAAAATCCTGGGGAGAAAGGAAAACTAAACAATAACAACAAGGTTATGAAAATGGAAAAACAGTAATCAAATGGAGAGCAAATTATGCAGCTTAATGCACTCAAATTGGGGTGACCACATAACCTCTATCCCAGAGATGAGAAAGAGCTGCCTCATGAAATCAGAAGGTCGGAGGGAAATATTTTTAACAAAGCCCAGAGTGGTACCGTAACTCTAAGGATTAATAATAGCAGTACCCAATATTTGGAAAGGATGAAAAACAATCCAAGGAAAATTCCAGCCCCTTAGTGTAACGTCAATAGTATGCAAGGCCTTAGAGTGGTTTTTGAAGCAAAGGCTAATTAAAGACATGTTGTTGAGGGGAAAATCAGATAAAATGTGACACAGATTTTCTAAAGATAGAGCTTGCCAGACTAATCTAATAACTTTGTGATAAGATAACTGATTTTCTACCCCAAGGAAATTCAGTAGATTTCATCTTTTTGGAGTTGAGTGAGCTATCTGATGCAGTCCATGCAGGGAGCTTTTAGTTAAGACAGAGGAGCTAGGGATTAGTAAAGGAACTGGAAATTGAGCAGGGGCTGGCTTAAAGAGAGGTGACAAGGGATGGGTTGGCTGCACTGAGGTTACAAGAAGAGTTTTTCAGCTCTCCATCATAAGAGCTGTTCTTTTTTAATTTTCGGAAAGGGCTTTGGCACAAATATTAGCAGCACACTTATGAAGTTAAAATTTGCTGATGCCATAGTGTTGAGAGGCATTGTCCAAACAGAGGAAGTTTGGGAAATCATCCAGGAAAAAGTGGATGACCTTGAGAGCTGGGACAACAGCAATGAGATGAAATGCAGTTTTCCACAATTGTAGGGCAAACACATAGAGCTTAGTTTAAAAAAATACATACTGCAGTGTATACATAACATGCACACTGTATATACAGTATAATATATACTGTATTGGGAGCTGAGTGTTGGAAAGGGGTTGGTAAGGACAGTAGTGAAGTATTTCATCACAGAATGATTGTGAACCACCCAAATGGCTGTTTCCTTAGCTGTGAAAAAAAGCAAATGCAATTTGAGGATGCACAAAAAGAGGTATTGGCTGTGGAAGCGGGAAAATACTGGTGCCTCTGTAGGTGGAACTGGTAGGAGGTGATGTGGAATAGCAAATACTGTGTTCACATCAAGAAAATATTCACATTGGACCAGGCACAGAGAAACGGGCTAGCGTGATTTGAGTTTTGACAAAATGTTGTTGTAGAGGAAGACGGGAAGAATGGGGCTCATTTAGCTGAGCAAAGTGACTGCTGAGAGAACATGTGGCTGTTCTCTATAAATATATCGGGAGTAAACACCACAGAAGGAAAAATACTCTCTGTTTAAAGGGCAGTGCAGACACAGGAATATGTGGATGTTAACAGGTCATGAGTAAGTTTAAGCTGAGAGTGCAGATGGGTCCAAGCCTTGCTGCAGAAAGGGACAGGGATTAACACTCCAGTCTTGTATGCTTCCACAGTGGCTGCCTCATCCCAGCCTCACCCAGGGCTACGAGTTGCATTTACAGCTCTGATCCAGAAAGGTCTCTGGGCAATTTCAGTATCTGAATGCCTTTGAAAATCTGTCTTTATTTGAAAATCAGTCCTAATTTCCAATTAGCCTTGAACCGAGAATACCTAGTCTGCTTTTCTGTCTGGGACCATCCCTGTTAATGAAGGTTCTCTAGGAAAATAGGATTATCAACCTCAAGAGTGAAGCTTATTTAACATGAGGACATCCTTGGCTCACTGTAGAGAGTTTTCTGAAGACTCTGGAAAGGGAAAGACACAGCAACGTAAAGGCAAGATGTGCAGTTTTCTTCTTTCAGAGCAGTTTGTACCATTTGCCATGTCATCTTAATACTATACCACACATACACACTTCTTACTTGCAAGTGAGAGAGGAAGAGTTGCATTTAATGTTTTATTTATGGAAATCCTGTGCTTGTACTAGAGCATGAAAATATAAATAGACTTAATAAATAGAGATTTGAAGGCACAAAAATATTTCCACAGCTCTTCACTCTCTCTTAAAATGCACATGGTAAGGGGCTGAGGTTCTGGAGAGAGAGAGTAGAAAATTGCTAAGAAAATCTGCTATTTAATTAGATACAGCCGCTGTTAAGTAGGGACGGGTGGTGTTTGCCTACCTCCTTGAATGTCCTTGTTCTTCCCACAAATTTTCACTAATCCTTTAACACCAGCCGTGTCTATTGCCATAATTAGGCACAAAAATGCCAAACCAGCGAGCGGTTGTAAACAAGCTGCTTGACGAAATCCAGCAGTCTCTTGGGGCAGATGGTGCCAGTGGATGAAGGAGAATTTATTACTTAAAAGATAGAGGATGGGTTTCCTGAGGTGAATCTCAACCTGTCCTGCCAACCAGCTGTTTGAAGACAACTGTAATAAAAAAATTATTGAAGGGGAGGACCTTCTCCTTATGTTCTCCTTCACTTCCAGGGCAGAACATACTTGTATTTTTACAGGCTTAAGGTTACAGCCTGTATGTTTTTTTTTTCCATTGCGAGCAAGTTCAGTAGTGTTTCATATGCTCTGTCTCTATAAACATTCCTTAATACAATCATCAGGATACAGATAACATAGTCTTCCACTAATTAGTGAAGACTTGTGCTGTTTATATGAAAGATGAATCTGTACTCAAATTTTCCTCTGATACATTGTCCTTATTCAAAAGTCTGAAGTCAGATTCAATTTTGAATATGGTTCCTGACCTCTATTATGTGGGACTGTAATATTAAAAGTGTTTTGAAATATAGATTTTGGTCTTGATTTGATAGTTTTATCACTTTTTAAATGTGTTTTCTGGTATCTGTAACCGATTTATTGTCAGGCCTTTGACAAGAGTAAGAGGTTGGTTAATAAATATCCAGAGTATTTTTATTTTCTTGTCTAATTTGGCTCCCGATTAAAGTAAACAGAGATACTTTATGTCCATGTTAAAAAGTAGTGCTCTTCATCACTTTGATCAACGTTTGTGCTTATGCTTCACCTTCTCCAAACTGAAAATGCAAATAATTGTCCCAATATAGTATTTATATGGCAGTCCTATTAATATTAGCATTATATTCCCCGTGAGCACACCACTGGAAAAAGAGTGCTCACAAATTTAAATCAAATTGTCTACTGCTCCTGCTACTGCTGTTTGTGTCTGTAGCCTCACTGAAGAGCCCCAGGCAAGGAACAGGACCCTTTTGTGCTATGGGCCCAGATCAAAACCGTGATCCCTGACCCCAGGAAATTAAGCATTGCAAATACATGCATATAGCTAGCTAAAATATGACTCCTTCCAGACTTGCAACCAGCTGAACTATAATTTCTGACATGAGACCTCATTCATATTTAGGACAGAGACATAGTGAATAAACTCCACAGAGCTAAAGAGATGGACTTAATTAATAGATTATCATTCTTTTAATTGAAAAGGCTGATGATTGAGTCCCAGGTGGACAAACAAGGTTTTGGTGCTTGGATATCATGATGATGATCTGTTCGTTTCAGCTGAGGGAAGTGTTTGTCCTGCTGCTCATCGCATTCTGCTTTCCATTTCTTTTAAATTAACTACTAGCTTGAGATGCCGGCATGTATAGCTTAGAACATAATTAGGATGTTCTTAGTTGTTTTTTTTTTTTCTTTTTATAACATTTACAGAGCGTTGCATTTTTTTAATTGTCCACTACTGACTCTGGCAATAATCCCTTCCAAAAGAACAAATAATTAAAAAGCTATGTAATAAGAGAACTGCTGCGTATACCAGTTGCGATGGAAACACTTTGCCTTTGAATCATCCGTTTTCCCAAGTGTATTCAGTCCATGAGTAACTTACTAAAGATCCACTCAGACCCTATCTTAGCCGGTCCAAGTGAAAATGAAAAAGCTTGCATTTAACCGTTGCTGTAGAAGTGCTGCATTATGTTTTCATGATGTGGGTTTGGGAAAAGATAAAAATAATTTGCTCTACTATTAGGAGCCATTATAAATGAAGAAGATTACCTTTGACTCCTTTCAGAGGTTTGAGTGTTTCGGAGTACGATAGAATGTCATGGTCACCATGCAGAATTTGACAGCAGCCATTCAGAAATAATTAATGTTACCATGGCATTGCCCATATAAAGCCACAGTAAAGTTAATTATGTGCAGTGGCAACACTGTAATGATCTTGAAGATAACTGCTGTGGAAGCAATATCTGTGAGGAATTAGAAGAGGTTTGGGAGAAAATTGTGCGTTAAAAAATATGGTCACAGCTTAGCTACAAAAATAAAATCAAGAAGATTTCACCTGCTTCCAATTCTCCTTTTACCTAAAAAAGGCCATTGTTTGCTTGATTCAGGGTAGGGAAGGACCAGATAGTGAGTTTATAGGCTGTGTGGCTGAACCCCTGAGTTATGGGGATGGATTTGCTGCTGAGCGCGAGTCCTGTGATCAGTGCATGTTAAGTCCAGCATAATAAAATATAACCTCTAAATTCTGAAAGTCTGAGCATGTGTACAGTGGTGGTGGTCCCAAGGAGCCTGCCTAGCCCCCCAGGCTGCTAAATACAGAAATCCAGAATGGATTTAGCCTTTTGAGGGAGGATATCAATCTCCAAAGATGCTGGTCAGTCCTACCTTTGCCACTGTATCACCTCTCAGAGACCTCAGGGTTGACCAGCCCCAGCTTGCATCCAGGGTGGTGATGTCCTGCCCTCCTGAGACTGTCCCCAGGGAGAAGAGGGAGTGGAGAGCACAGGACCCCGCAATCTTCTGCTCCTCCCGTCAGCCACCCCTGCCCTTTTGATGAAGAAGCACCTTTTTTGCAGGGTGAGGACTTGGGGAAAGGACAAACTTGTGCAATCGCTGGCAGCCGGCAGACCTGGCAGCAAACCGACGTGGCCTTGGAGGGGATGTCCAGCTGTCGAGCTGATGTCAATGTCCTGTACGATTGGAAAGATCACAAATACTTTTTGGCAACAGGGCCGTGAACTGACTATGCAGTTGGGGAGGTTTCCAGTTCTGTTTGCGTTGCCCTTTTCAGCTGCACTGATGCTGGCGTCCCTTGCTTTGCAAGCGCAGCTCTGAAGAGTGACCCTGTATATTTAGCTGACTTAACCATTCCTTGTCAAACTTACTTTTCAAGCTTCTTCACATCATATTCATTGCATTACGAAGATGGGAAGTCTGAGTATGTCAGGCCAGGGTGCTTGCTTTCTTCTTCCTTTTCTCATGCATCCTTTAATGTTCTTGTGTCTATATGTTGTCTGTGATGGAGCAGCATCCACTCACGTAGTGTAATATCGAGCAGAGACCCCCACTTATACTCGCTAGTGGGATCCTGTTGGAATCAGCATTATGCAGTTAGTGGTAAGAAAGAGGACTTGGGTGCAAATGCAGTGCTGTGTCGGCTTAGGGTTGATTTTTGATGGTTTTGGTCTTGTTTTTTGTTGTTGTTTTTCATTGTCATTCTGAAATGTGACTGCTCTCTCTTTCTGCTGTACCATCTTCCCAGCTGGCTTTCTCCAGCGTTAAAAGTGATGCTGTGTTCTCCTATTCTGTACTTGTAGTTCCTGGTCATTTTTGATCTGTCTCTTCACTGCTTTATATCTCTACATGTTAAATCTTCTTTTCCTTACCTCATTCATCTCTCTGGCTTTTTAAGACATTGCTATGCTTTCTGTTCTGAAGCATTTTCCATTTCTTTCCCTTGCATCATGCTCTTGTTTTATTAAACTCCCCAGTTTGATCATTATCCATTTTATTAGTCAATGTATGATAATCGTGGCAGTGGCAATGATCTGTGTCAGTTTTTGCCATGTAGTTTCCTTTGTCCCATAAATCAGGGCTATAACTCACTCATGATGGGTCCTTTTTGGGGTGTAGACCACTGGTAAAGGCACTAAGATGTAGTTTCTTGCTTTATGGTACTTAGTCTAGATGACAATTTCTTCAGTGCTGTCCAACAGCCTTGCAGCTCAGACACTTCTCTGAATCTGGATTATTGTTGCAGTGTTTGTACAGCTGTAGCATCCCAAAGCCATAGCCTTGGACCAAGACTCTTATCCCCCCAGCTGACTGAAGAGTACTAATTGGCAGATACCCAATATCAGCAGTAATCAATGAGTCTCCTTCCTTGGCTATAAGTGGGTGAACTGACGTGCTCCTAGGGGACCAGAGCCAACTCGCAGAGGAGTCACTTACAGAGCAGTAAGTAATGTCTGAACCCATGCCAGAGCAGAATTCTGGGCAGCCCATACAGAAGAGGTAAGATAGGTCCTTGTTCCTCCTTCCTCCCATGTGTGGGTGTGCAACCCAGGTCGAAATCCTGATTTTGTAAAGGGAAGATCATCAACTAGCGTTCTGCATGCACCAAGCCTGGCTGACGTCAGTGAAGCTCTGTCTGTTTCTGCCAGCACTGAGTTTGACCCATTTTATTCAGTGTATGTTATATACCTCAGTACAAATGATGAAGCAGTGGCTTGACACAAGCAGTGATTCATAGTGGCAGACACCTCTGCAGTCCTCAGAGGATGTCTGGATCTTTCCATAGCTGCACTTCACTGAGGAACCACCTTGTTTTCAGCCCAGAGTCATCTGGAAATGGCCAGCTGGGGCTGGGAAGGCCAGCCGCTCTCTCCATGCACTGAAAATCCCACCATCTAACTTCTGAGTGTGCTTTATCTTTGTGGTACACTAAAGGAGGGCACAGATGATTTCTAGCATCCCATGCTATGGGGGTAGCAAGTACCAAATGTTGCTGTAGCTCTTGTGCCAGAAATGTGCCATACGGTGTGAACGTGTAAAAGCGGCAATTGCTCCTGTGGATCTCTGTGTCATCGAGCTCAGCCCTGCATATCTGTGCTGGTTTTCTTTTTCCTTGAACTTGCTCAGAAACAACTGCGCAACAAACAGCCTTGTTATGGTTTTCTTTCTTCATCTCTGTTGCAGGCATATTACTTCTGCAGAATCTGTTACTGCTGTTAGTGTTTATTGTGATTGGGCGTTGTGCGTTAATCTTGTGGCGTACTGCTGTGATGAAGCGTCATTCTTGTTCCCCTGAATAACGGTACTCCAAGCTTACTTTGTCTGCATTCGTAGGACATCAACTTTTCAGCAGTCAAAAGCAAAACTGAGCATGTAGAATGAACACCAGCAAAATATCTGTTGACTTCCAGTCTGGTTGCGGCCCAGCAAGGCAGAGAGCAAGCTCGAGCTCAGATGCCAGTTTCAATACTGAGCCCTGCAGAAGCCTTGATCAAAATACTTTGTATTTCCTGTCTCACTTTCCTTCCTTTGCTGCTCTTCCTCTGAAAGAGGAAGAAAGGTAGCTATTACTACATACCACTGCTTCTATATAAACAGTATATTAATTGCATATTGCTGTTAAATATTAAGCAGTGTTATGTATTTTATAAAGCTCTGATAAAGCACTTTGAAGGAGAAAATTAAATGATAATAATGTGCTGTTTATATATTTTCTGGTTTGCTGCATTTTTTTTACATTCAAATTAGAAAGCAAATATTTGATGTATATTTGCCTTTTTCACTTTTGATCTTGATTTTGTTCTTCATTCATATGTAGCCCCTTGTTTTCTGACGTAGTGATGCTGGAGAATGAAAGTGATGTTTTTCCAAACAGTTCTTTTTCCAAGTTCACACCAAAAGCACTGTGGATTTGGACTCCACCCTCTACCCCAGACACTCTTCAGCATGAAAGAAAAGCAAATATCTGTCTTTTAATAAGATGAAACCGAGTTGAGTAAACATCAGATTTGAATTGCCTGCTCTCTCTGGAGCTGTAGATTCACATCTTGGCTAAATAACTCCTAGCCCTTCTTCCATTTGAAATGGATATCTTGAGCAGCTTACAGTTTGAGGATCTTTCTAATAAGACCTTAAAAGAATGACATTCTGTCTGTTATGCACAGCCAGTAAGAATTCATGGTATTTTGCCACAATTACCTGGCAAGAATGCTTTCTCCTCCCTGATTGCATTATGTGCCTTACTTGTCTACAAGACTTGTGCTTTCTGCTCCACAAAGGCTCCTCTGTTACTGGGGCTGTGCTGGTAAGATACTTGAAGGCGTTTGGAATGATGTTATTTTCTCTTTGTTGTATTGTCGATGATGATACGTCCATTTGATGTTAGTTCAAAGCTTACTGAAGCCACTGAAGCTTTTCAGAGACTGGGGGGACTGGATCACCTCGCCATGCGGAGAGAGAACTTGTGGTGAGAATGCGCTGTGCGTTGCTTCAACAGGGAAAAAAATCAAGTGAAAGCTCTTTTTTTTCCCATTTTTTTAAATAAAATATATGACTTGTCCCATGAAAGATAGACCAAGGGCAATCTCCATTAGTGTGCATTAGCATTTCCCATTCAGCACGTCCCTTGAGCATACAGGTCAAAGGAGAATGAATGTGTGCATGACCTACATCCTTCAAAGACAGGGCAAAGTATTATTTTCCTAGGGACAGCAAGGTCTGTCCTGTGACTGTCCTCTGAGGGAGTTTATTTCTCATGTTCACAGAATCGACGACTGTTTTTGTGCATCTCGGAAACTGGATGCAGTTGCCACTGAAGCGAAGTTCAAGCAAGACCTGGGTTTCCGGATGCTCAACTGTGGCCGAACGGATCTGGTTAAACAGGCCATATCCTTGCTGGGGCCAGATGGGATTAACAGCATGAGTGAACAGGTAACAAGATAGAAATGTAAAGAAGCAACTATGAAACATGAGAATTTTTTCTGTTTATCGAAGCAATTGAGCCCCAACTTTCAGCTAAATATAGGCAGGACCTTAATGCTTTCCCTGCATTACTTTCTATTGAGTTAAAGCACCACCAGGTGAACATCTAAGATAAGTTTGGTCATTTCAAGTCATATTGATTCTTTGGTATTGAGGTAACTCAGCGTGAGGCGAATGCATCCCCTGAAATCTTCTTAACAGAGAAGTGAATCAGGTGAAGCCAGAAGGAGATCATGAGAGAGCTTAGTGTTGATCTGAATACTTAAAACGGTTTTAATGTCTTGAACAGTGGTGTGGGACAGGACTTTTTGAGGTGAACATCTTCCCAGAGAAAACTGACCTGGGGTTTGCAACACATTTCACATATACCACCAACCCCTCAGCAGGGAGAGGTTAATCGCTGGTGCTCTCTAATTGAGTTTAGCCCTGTTTGAACTGATCTTCTAGCTGTGAAAGCCTCTCTGCAACATTACCACTCCATTAGTCTTTGTGGCCAACATCCACCAATTGAGGAGCCTAAATTTCTCTGGAGTTACTTCTCCAGGAGGCCAGTGGTTGTGTCTAGGGATAAACCTGCCTCTGTGGTTGCCTACTGGCAGCAGTCTGTTGGACTGTGATGCTCATGAGGTGGTTCCCCATTCCCAAGAGGGCAATGATGGACACGGAAGTTACTGTTTCCTTTTGAAATTGAGTTTCCTGAATTTTCTGATGCCCTCAGTGAAAGTCATGATTGGGTTGTAAGTGGGTTTAGGTCCTCTGAGAGGAAAGCTTCTCCAGGAATGTGAGTTATGTTGTATTCAGTAGCTTCAATTTGGGTCAATATTGTGAATTTGTTTGAGAAAAGCTTTAGAAGAAGGCAGTATTCCCTGGAAAAAAAATTGTATGAGAGAGCCCATTCCAAGATTCATACGTTATACTTTTAAACATCATTATTATTTTAAGTTAGTCTGAACCTGGAAACTTTTCACAGCATATTTCCTCTGTCCTCCAGGCTGAAACCTGGGAACACTCTGGCTTGATTCATCAAAGTACTTAATCATATGCTTAACTCTGAACACATGCTTGCATCCCATTTGAGTGAAAGTTAAGCCAGTGCTTAAATGCTTCCCTGGACCAGACATCCCACATCTTGCATGGCAGAGGCCTAAGTGATACAAGGCTGAAAGAAAAAGAGACATTTTTTATTTTACCAAAAACCAAACGCCCTGGGTGTTGATTTTTCATGTTGTTACTGTGTTCCTGTGTGTGTGGAGCAGTAATGATGGGCTCATTAAAAACCCATTCCTCCCACGTACAAAGAGATGGGGCTGAGCAACACTGCAGCAGAAGGCTGAGCTGTAGAGCAGGCCTGGGGACTGGCAGAGGCAGAAGCAGCAGGGGCAGCAGTGCAAGAGGAGGGGATCTTGGAAACCTCATTAAATCTTTACAATCCTGATACTGCAGCATGACATTCGGGGCCCCTTTTAGATAATGGTAGGTCCATCATCAGCTTCAGCAGGGCCAGAAACCACGTGTGGTACACAGGCAGCCCCTTTGCATACACCGGGATGCTGGGGTTGCCGTGGGGCTCTTGGCTCTGGCTGTGCAAGTGCTGGGTCGTGCACGGGGTTTTCAAAGTCATGTGCTAAACACTCGATTTAACTATTGAATGACACCCTTTACAGAATTTGAAGTAATAGTTTAAGTAACATGTACTTAATTTTAAGCTGCCATCCACTCACTATGTTTCAAGGCCCAAGCACAATTTTTTTGTAATTCCAGTGGTCTTGTTTGCTCTGGTACTGTTTATTGACTGCCAAAGGAAATGTTTTGCCACTGACTGTAGCTGAAGTCATTTCAAATTCTCTTTGCAAGTTTCTTCAAGTCACCCAAACCTGTCCTTGCCTGGGGTGAAGTTGTTTGTTAATAACGGCAGGAGGCCCCAAATTCCCATGCCCTTTCTCTGTATCTCCAAAAGTGGATTCGACACTGTAAAGTGCTCGACGCATTTCAAGGGGGCTTTCACTACCTTGCAGGGACAAACCTTAATTTATATTTTCTCTACAAGGGCAACCCTTCTACACATAAGCGCCCACTACCTTCAGCCCTGCGTGCAAGCAGGAAAGATGGGCAGTTCAGCAAAAATGGTGGTGCTGGGCTCTGGCGAGGAAGAGCAGTGTCATGGCTCTGTGTCTGGCCATGCTGGGCACCCCCTGTGCTTCTGAAAATAATTTCACTTCATGGCAGCACTCAGGTTAAACTGTGAACCTGCTGCCATCTGACAGCAAATTTACCAGGGGACCTCGAGATAGGCTACAAACATGCATCAGAGGTAGCCGCGTGCTGCGGTAAATTTACTGCAAAACAACCAGTGACTGTTGATCAACACCCCCTACTGTATTTAATAAGAGGCTTTTTCTGTTATAATTTATGGTAGATTTAATGATTTCTTCATGGTTTCATCTAGACTCATTACCACAGCCACAGTAATACTTATCTTAAGGGAAATGGTGATCAGGCGCAGCAGGTATGTCAGATTAATACAAATTGTGTTGTGGTGGTTCTGTAGTGAAGGGTCAGTTAATCTAGTTTTCCTCCAAACAGGGTTATGTTTTCCTTGCAACAATGCTGTCTAGCATTTCATTTAAAATTAAGTCTTTGTTTACCAGAGAGTGCTATACAAAGCTTTTACATCTGCAGCCCCTTATGGTACCCACATGGAAAAAACTGTGCCCAAATCCACCCTGTCGTAAGAGGAGCTTTAAATGTTTTTAACGGCTCTGTTGGTAATTATAAAGTTAGATTTTAAGAAACAGTGATCATAGAAAACTGAATAGAATTATTGTCTTTTTAAACTATCAGTGGAAATATGGTAGTTTTTATAAAAGCATTTCTCTGCTGGGGCCCCAAAGACAAAGATGCTGAGTTAGTACGTGAACATGGAGGTGAGGCTCACAAACCTGGTTACAGTGGCTGTGCTGAGAATGCCAAGGGTAATGTGTAAACAAAACAAACAACTGAAGTGACAGTGAAAATGCAGATTTTACAAAATGGTTTGCTTTTGTTAGTCTTGAGGGGCATGTCTGTAACAGAGGTAATTGATTTCATTAAATACATAGTGTTAGTCTTTATGATATATACTTAAGTATTTAAAAAAAAATCAAAAGAATTCTATGTTAAAATTGTCCATTCCTTTGTTTTTTAACTCCAAAAAATGACTAGGGCATGACTCCACTGATGTATGCTTGTGTCAGGGGTGATGAGGCTATGGTGCAGATGCTGCTAGATGCTGGAGCAGATCTGAATGCTGAGGTGAGGACCTTTTGTTGGTTGTATCTTTGTTCTGTTATTTGTTTACATCTTAAACTACCTCCTGAAATGGTAGCAGAGGGAAAATCCCAAGAATTAAAAATAAAAGAAAATTGTCTTGTCCTGGACAGCACCACTTGGAATGAATAGTGAAATCAGGCTGCATTAGGTTAACGTTGGGATTCGCTGCACAGAAAGGGTCAAGTCGTCGGACTTACCCCACAGGTAATATTGATTTAGTTGGGTTTGCACACTGCAAATAAAAATAGGCATCAGCGCTAGCCCCGGAGCACAGCTCTGATAGTATTGGGAGGATTCCCTGAATCTCAGCTGAGTTAAAATGAAGAGGGTAAAAGAAATACCCATCTGATAGCCTGCCAAACCTTGAGCATTTCTATGCCTTGGGATGTTCCATCTAAGCATCCCCAGCACAGAAGCACAATGTAAGTTCCACTGTTTTGTTTTATGAAATGCTTTGGGCTGAAAACTGTTGGATGAAGAGCTTAAAGCTTCCAGAACATAAACATCTCTTTGATGAATGCACATCGTAAACTTACACAATCTGTCGACCAAACAGATTGTGGTCCAACTCTATGCAATGCAGGTATGTACCTTTTTAAAGAGCCGTTTGAAAATCCGTGAAAGAATTATTTGTTAATGATTCCAGTTTCAATTTGTGGAGGTCATGAGTAAATTAAGCTGTCTGCTTCACTTATCTGTGTTCCATCTGTTCTGTTTGGATTTGAGCAAGCTGATAAATTGTAGTTACTGCTTTCAGCCAGACATTTTGCACTTTTAAAAAATTTAATTTAAAAGTAGAAATGGATGTCACCTGTATGAGACTGATAGTCATTACTATCTGATTGCTGTTTGGTGGCTTATGTGAAATCAGCTGATGATTTCAGTTCAGTTCCTTATGGAATCTACTCTCACCTCTTCCCTCCCAGAATTCAAGTAAACCACCCTCAGAGCTGGCAATAATTGAATACTTGAACCCTTGTTAGCACTCTCGATAGACAGACCAAAGATTGGATGGGCATGGGACTGATCTCTCCTGCTGCTCTGAGCCTGTGGCTCAGAGATGAGAGGACATTATTTGGTTTTCATCAGGAGCAGGAAGCCCAGTCCTCCCAGTTGTGCCAGTAATCTTCCAGACTTGAACCAAATGCAAATTTAAACAGTTTTGTCTTCCTGAAACTGCTGACATCTGAAAGTACAGCTCCAGTGAGGAATTTGAACCTCCCTGATTCATTTCTGTAGAGTGTTTGCTCTAAAATCAAATGAAAACACTTTGGGACAAGAACTGAGAATAATTATGGTGCGCAATTAGAAGATGATTTGTGCACACCACAACCAACTGTGCAAATTGGGCAATTACGACAGAAAAAAAGGCAAATCAACCATGAACAAAAATAAATACTCTGTCAGGTGCCTGCATCATTTTCCCTATTTCTCTTTGCAAATCAGTTATATATATATATGTTTCCGAAAGTAGCCTCAAATGCTGGGTACCTCCCTTTTTGATTGCCCATCTTTAGCGAAAATGGACTCGTTTCCAGATGTTCTGAGAAGCTGCAATTCACTTGGGAGTTAGTGGGACCTGTAGCTGCTCAGCAAATCTCAACTGAGGCTTTAAAAGCCCTGTCAGCCACAGGTCTTTTGCAAACACCATGTCAACTGAAAAGAATTCTAACAACAAAAAAAAAGGCGCAAAGGAGTTAAAATGACTTTGTTTTCTTTGCTGCTTGCTGTGGGCTGCCCCAAACAGCAGTGGGAATCCATGCTAGAGGAAGACAAGCTGGACACGTGTCTCACTGAACCGTGATGGCCATTCTCACCCTCTGCTGCTCTTGCTTCCCAGCCTACACCCCAAGGCTCGAGCTGCTTGATCCTTTTCCTTCTGAGCAAACCCAGACCCGAAGAAGCCCCGTGCCTGTGCTTAGACACCAGCACACTCCTCTTGTTGCACCAGGGCTCACAGTGCTTATGGGGCTGCAAAAGAGAGAAAGGCACTTTGACCTCTCTTTCTGGCAAATCTGAGCGATGCAGCCAAGCACTGGTGCAGATCTGCTCTTCTTGCAAGCTGCAGGATCTGCACAGGCTCTTCAGATTTTGTCCTCATCCCTTGTTCTTGGGACTGAGGGCTTGGTTCTATGCTTCTAGCAAAACGCTGCATGTGGCACTTGGAAATGTGATCTGCTAATGCAACCAAGCATTTAATAACTGGCCCCACTCCCCTACATGGATAAAATTACTTCATACAAGATAGTGAAAGCATAGCTGGCTGATGAGACAGAGAGATGGTGCATCTTTTACTCTGATTTTAGTCCTCCTTTGAAGATCGATAATAAGATTTTGAATTTTAGTGTCACACTCCATCTGAGTGTGCAAGTTTGGACTGCAAATGTTCATTAGATTTTTCCATCTCTGTGAACCTCATCAATATTAATGTCCCCATCTTTAAAACAGGGAAACTGAAATAGAGAGTGGTTATTCATCTTCCCCAATGTCTACATTAGAGGAACCAGGCACTAAAGCGTAGAAAATGGAAGGAGAACTGTGAAAAATACCACTTTTTTTTCTACAGATATAGTTTGCATCTCTTTTGACTGTAGCCACCCTGCTTTGTTCTAACTCAACTCAGACAGAAGAAAGCAGTAAAAAGGAGTTTTCTTAAAATATGTGTGAAATGCCACTCTGCCCCATCAGTTCTCAGCTGTCTTTTTTCCTCTGGTGGATGAGGAGGAGCCTGGAAGCACTGCTGGAAACTCCAGGGCAGGGACTGTGATGTGTCTTTCTTGATGTCAACAACAAAAGTCATACTGATTTATGTGGAAAGAATTCCTTTGGGCCTGAAGCAATCCCAAGAACTGGGGCTGTCGATACACGGTCTGGAAAGTCAGTGGGAGCGGTCCTTAGCTGTAAGCGTCCCGATCCGTCCCTGCTTCCCCAGTGTGTGCTGCTGTAAACAGCTGTGGATGTTTTGACCTTGTGCAAACGTATCTGGTGGCCAGTGGTTTAGATGGAGCTACAGTAGTTGGTAAAAAGACTTCATTTGGTATGAACTCTATTCAAGCTGTCAAATCAGCATGAACAGTTTTAGTATTAAGAAATTTTTTGCTGGAAAAAAATGAAACCAATCATTTTATAAAGCACCTTTCCCAGGTTTTCTATTTCACTTACTCCCTCACGTGCCTGGCTTTCAGGCAGGTTGAATTTTATTACGTATAGCTCTTTAAAAAAATAACTTTAATTTGTTTGTAGGTTGTCAGTACTGCTCATAAATACCCATCCGTCCACCCTGAGACCCGCCATTGGACAGCTCTGACATTTGCTGTGTTGCATGGACATATTCCTGTAGTTCAGGTATTATTGTATTTCCCTACCTGCATCTCATTCTTTTGTTTCTCCTCTTTAGTTATAATTACATCCATCTCAAACCAGTATCCTCTTGTCATACTCATATTGGTTACTTCTGCTTCTTCTGGAGTGTACTGATATATAATAAAGCTATTATATGGCAAATATGATGTTCAAACCTTAACCAATATGAGGTTTAAATAGGACAATTTTAAAGCAAACTTGCACCAAAGAAAGTCTGACAACTCCTTGTGCTCCTTCCTGACCACTTGTTTTATGTGTTTGTTTATTCATTCATTACACTTTCTTACACTATAATACTCTAACAAACACAAAACAGCTGCCTTGGTGGGGGAGAGGCAGACAGCAACAGCCGTCGCTCTGTCCCAGAGGGAGAGAAGCACTCGGTCTCCTTACCCAAGCAAGGCGTCGCGTGGGATATGCTGGTTCTGTGCTTTGGCATCGCAAAAGTCAAGAAGGTTTATTCTTCGAAACAGCTGTGTCTATGGCACACATAACAAAGCGCCAAAACTTTGAAAGCCTAAAGACAGAAATGGCCAAGAGGGGCTGGAGGGCAGGCTCTGTCCTGCTGTCTTTGGCCACTTTTGTTTTCAGCGTTGTTATTATTCATGTGGAAGCGTACCCGATGGAGACCACAGCTTTCGGATTCATTGCTGCGATTTGTTCTTAAGAATTGCCTTTCTTTGGCCATGTCTTTCTATAAAAGATGGAGGCAATTGAAATCTGATCCTTTTTAAGACGGTGCTCGGCTTCTATTAGATCATGAAGGAAGGATGCTTGTTGGGCTAATTTTCAGTATATCCATCTTCAGTGCATTACTTCCTAACACCAACCTTATCCCCATTTCCCATTCAAAAACACTGAGTTACACTTTTTTGGCTCAGAAGTTGGACACTAGTGCTCCTGGTGTCTGGCAGTGTAAAACGAGCGAAAAAAGGAATCAATTTGCCTCCTGAGATAATGGGCAGAATTTGCATGTCACTTGTCTCCATCGTATCTGGTTTGCAGATAAAAAGAAGCATTAGACTCTCATTTGTCACTGTTCATGAACTCTGAACACTGTGATACCCCCCCAGTTGCTCTAAATGGTGAATTTTCTTTCTAGCTGTTGTTGGATGCTGGAGCAAAGGTGGAAGGTTCCTTGGAGCATGGAGAGGAAAATTACTCCGAAACTCCTTTACAGTTGGCAGCAGCTGCTGGTAAGGACTTTCTCCTCCTCCTGTAATAAATTCTTCAGTCAAAATCTGGGATTTAGATGAGCAAATAGTGGATTTTAAAAGAAGTAAAAATGTGTCTCTTGACTTGCAGGAAATTTTGAACTGGTCAGTTTGCTGTTGGAGCGAGGAGCTGATCCCATGATAGGAACAATGTACAGGAATGGCATTTCCATGACTCCACAAGGTGACATGAACTCTTTCAGTCAGGCTGCTGCACATGGACACAGGTAGAGTGGTAACAAGTCTAGTGGCATCCTTCAAGTGGTTATTTTTTGCCTGGGAGTCTGGTTTGAGCAGATGGGTGAAAATTCTGCATGAGCAATTAAACAAGCCACCAACTGGGCAGAGATAGAAGGCTTTTTGCTAGCATGTGAGTTTAACCAGTTGGTGGTACAAATTGCTTTTTAATATCTGATTTAAAAAATGGAAGGGTACTCCTCATGGTGTGTTGCAATGCAATGTCTGTTAAATGGTAGCTGTTGTGATGGCAGGAAGGAATGCCAAAGACATTCCTTCTGAATTTCTTGTTGACATATTTCTGAGGTTCGGGGCGGATTGTGTCTGTACTGCTGCAGTCTTCACTGTTGTTGAACGGTTCCTGCATCTGTGTTTACTGTAAAGTCCTGTGTGCCTTAATGTTGTACGTATGCTGGAAAATTTTTAAAGAAAGTAATGAAATGAGCACCTGGCATGCATGATCTTGCAACATTCAGGATCTAACTGCAGCGTAATGGATTAGTATTATGATCTTCACGTTCCTACTTTTCTGATTGTAGCCATCCAGAGGAACATAGATACAGGTTAGAGACAGCACCTACCGTCTGTTTGCTTAGAGAAGAGCTGCCAGTCTAACAACATGCTCACGGCATGTCAGGGCGGGTTCAAGCAATGCTGCCCATCTGGAGCCTGCGAGGGATCTCTGGGAGGACAGAGGACAGGTTTTTTGCTGGAGTCTCATGTTCACTGCTCAGGCCTTGGTGCCAGCCGGTCTGAGTGGGAGCTGTGTGCCTGAGGAGGACCTGAGGCTCTCCAAGGCTTGGCTGCTGCCTGTGCATGTCACAGACTCACAACTTACTTCTGAGAACTGGCTCTTATGTTCCTACCTGTACGCTGCGCACACTGACTCCCTCCTCTTTCCCTCTCTTCCCAAACCACTTATTTGTTTGGGACACCCCATGCCCCACTGCCACCCCATGCCAGGTTCTGAGCAGGTGCAGGGAGTCAGAGTATGAGGGAGGTGGGATGGGGGCCAGCCTGGTTTCTCTTCTCACAGCCATGGAAACTGAGAGTGACTCCTTTGAGACTGATGAGGTTACGCTGGTATGAACCTGAAGGTACTAAGTCTCTGGCTGAATTTGGGCTTTGCTGTTTGATGGCCCAGATTTGATGGCCCAGCCAGAGTAGTCCCAGATGTGCTTGAACCTGCCCTGACTGGCCTCGTTGAATGTCTAGTTGCTCCGGCTTTCCCAGACTGCTTTGAGTGTTAATTCAGTGGTGGTGCTTTTGGTAGCTCCAGACGGCTCCCTTCTCAAGTGGCCCCCTTGGTGAAAGTCCTGAGAGCTTGTCCAAAGGCAACTCAGCCTTCCCTGATGGTGGGGCAGGTGCCAGAAGTCATGAGTCACATGAGGGTCACGTTTAGCTCATGGGTTTGTGTTCCCACAAGATGCTGCCACTCGTATGACATCTGTACTGTTGCTGTCATTACAGCAGCATCTTGCAGTCGTGGTCCAGGCATTGCCGGTGGGTTAGCAGGAGTGGTGCTTGCCTTAGGACTGCTGTAAGCTAGTCCATTAATTGGAGTAGTTTCTGACCTGCCTGCTGGATAGGTGTCCTAACCTGCCGTGCTGCAGCAAGTATCCCGGGCACAAAAAAAGCATCGCCACTAACTCTGCTCTCCTGCTCTCTTTTTTCCTCTCTCCTTCTCTGTGTCATGCTGTGATTGACAGGAATGTCTTCCGTAAGCTGCTTGCTCAGCCGGAGAAGGAAAAGAGTGATATCCTGTCGCTGGAGGAGATCCTGGCCGAGGGGACAGACTTGCCTGACTCTGCAGCAGCTCCACTTTGCGCCAGCCGCAACAGCAAAGCCAAGCTGAAAGCCTTGAAGGAGGCCATGTACCACAGTGCCGAGCACGGATATGTGGATGTGACCATTGACATCCGGAGTATAGGTCAGTGCTGGCACCTTCTCTTCTCTCCCTCCTTGGAGATACCTCTGTAAGACATGTGTCTTTCATGTGCTGTTGCTTAAACCCACCACAGTTGCACTTCCCTGAACTGTTGTGGAAGTGGTAATTGCAGGGGGTTTCCCAGTGAGTCTGTGGCTGAGGACTGGGGAGGTGAGTTAAGTCAACCCAGGTTTAGTGCCAAGGCTCTTGGAGCATCTCTCAAGCCAGTTAAGTTTCCCACTTCCTAAGCCAACTGTACAAAACGGGCATCTGCTTTTCACATCAAATTGTGTGTTAGACCCATGCGAAAAGCTGCCCCTCATTCTCTGACCTTCATCTGGAATGTGACAGGGGATCCTGCAGGTTCCTGGCCCGTTTGGGCTCCACAGCATACCCTGCTCAGAGGAGCTTTTCTGCAGGACAGAGTTGTTTCTACCAGCAGCCATCTTCAGTGCTGCTTGGCAGAGCATTAGCTAGGTCTCTGGGGCAGTGCTTGTCTGCTGTGGACTGCTTCCAACAGCCCGTCTTTCGCACACTGCCATAATGCAGTCCACAGTAAAAATTCTTTATTTTCCAAGGTTTGTGAGCCTCTGAGGGGAAGAGCAGTGAACTGGCTTCTCAGCTTGCTGACTGTACCAGCCTGGGGCTTGAACATCATTCCAGCTTGTTGGGAGTCTGCTTCTGCCCACAGCAAGGGTGGTCGGGAGCGCAGGAGGGAATCAGTCTGGACTGTGTGTCCATTGATCTGTGCCCAGTCCCCATTAATCTGGCTTCAGAGAGAGGCCAGGGTGCCCGGTGTGCCTCCACAGGGTGGAACGCTCCAGCCCTGGGGACCTCTCGCGTGGGTCAGGGCGTGCGGTCTTAGCGCTGGCTCGCCAGGAGGGCTGAGTAGGCAAAGTGCTTAGCACTGGGCGAGCCGAGAGCACCAGGGCTGCTCTCAAGGTGCTGGGCATTTGCTGAAATGGAAGGAAAGACCTTTTGTTGCCAAACCCCGGGCTTGTGTTTCCTCCCACTCTGTTCTGCAAGAACAGAAACTAGGTCACATCCAGCCTAATGCCTGGAGTAGTATATTAGCTTTGTGTGTTTTCTCATTCAGTGCATGGGAACATTTCCCTTTAAGTTCCTGGAGAGTGGTTCTGCCATGACAAATGGCTACTTGAAAAGGCTGATCTGCTTAACTCACCCAGTGCTGTTTAGGGGAAATAGTAACAATCAGTAGAGGACATGGGGTAGCGCTTAACGAAAGTAGTAATCTGAAGACCACCAGTTTGAATGCAGGTGGGTAGTGACCAAAGTCTTTTTTTTACCACTTAATGGCTCTCCAGGGCCGCATTCAAACAAATGAGCTAGTGTAAATCTAGTTTCCAAAAGGGTTTTGCATCACAGAGCACCACAGCAATTACCACAAATTGGCAGTCTCAGCAGAGAAGCTGAAGGCTAGATGAGCAAAGAGACCGCAGTCTTCTCTTAGCACTTGGAGGAGAGCCTCTGTGTATTAGGTCTGGGATGTCTTGATAACTATCCGCCTTCTCAGTTATGGATAAATAGGGATTTGATTTCTAGGGTTATTTGGCAGCTTTTGCTTAAAATCTTAAGATTAATACAAGTAAGGGTAGAAACAGCAGAAGGGCACATCCTTCTCTGGAGCTGGGAATGAGCTCTGTCCTCCATCCATAGGTGTTCCCTGGACGCTGCACACGTGGCTGGAGTCCTTGCGAACATCCTTCCAGCAGCACAGACGACCCCTTATCCAGTGCTTGCTAAAGGAATTCAAGTCCATTCAAGAAGAAGAGTACACAGAGGAGCTCATCACACAGGGGTTGCCTCTGATGTTTGAGATACTAAAAGCCAGCAAGGTAGGATAAATTATGTGTTTTAAAGAAATCAGCCTCATTCTGATCCTGTAAGACACAAATCTTGCAATACTGTTTTTGCACAGCTGTTCCAAAGCTTGCTTAAACCATATGACTTTTTGTATTGTGTATCTTGGGTTTCTTCACTGTGGAAGCATGGGTTAAAAACACACAAGTTAATCACATCTGCTGCTAGAACAGCTTAATACTGATAATAACAATGAGCTCGAGAGACAACAGAAGCTAATGCATAGTGGTGAAATTAAAGTCACAAGGGTAACTGCAGTACAGCAAGAGTAGAGCAAGGTTGATAACCATACCAACACAGAGACTAACTTTACCCAGCTTGTTTACAGGACCGTGCACCAAAGCTAATATTCATGTTTGTTTTGGATTTATTTAACCTCTCACATGATTTTCTCTTCCCTTCATGTGGGATTTGGACTTCTAAACTTGTGGGGAGACTGGTTTCTACAAGCACACATACAGAATAATCTTTTAAAATCCTCTGTGTGAGTGTTTGTACTTGCAGCCTCCTCAGATTTATTCTTTCAGCTGACATTTTCTTAGCCAGACGTATCAGACTAACAAAATCTTTTGAGGGAGGTAGCATTGGGCATGCAAGTATAATAGCAAAGGGGATGATCATGGGGCAGGCAAGGAGAGGAAAATGTTTTACCCATAGAAGGTTATTTTTTTTCTTACACATCACAGCATATGATGGTACAGTCTTCTATTTGTTTAACTGGGAAGTAAGTAACATTTCTCACTCAACTCTACACATAACAGCAAGGAGCAAGTATTTTTTAGCACCTGCAGCAATAACTTTAATAATGTGAAAAGGAGAGAGGTTTGGTATAGGCAATCAATACTACAGGGTTCCAGACATAGTATAGCTAGTGAAAGGCTACATGGATTTATTTCTTGTCTCCTGATGCAAAAGAGGGCTTGGAGTACAGTCTTGAGCAAATGCTGAACATTTGTTCCAGTAGTTGTTCTGATTTTTCCTCCTGTGAACTTTCCCTTTGGGATTGATTTATATTGGATAGTTATTTGTGGAGAATATTTAGAGATATCTTTTAGGAAATCATTCCAAATCCTAGGATTTGTAGAGTCCTTGCTCTGAACTGGCTTGGGTTAATGTATGTTCATCCAGTAACTACCAGCAAGGTGCTGTTTGTTTTGAAAGCTGATATAAAACTAATCGTATTGAAAATTTAACGGAGATTAAGTTTAGGCCTTGTAATCTAGGATGAGGGATAGCTTTAACTGTGGTTCTCCTGAGTGGCTGAAGCCAAAGCCATTGGGTTTATAACTGATCATCATTAGAACAGTTTTCTTACATAGGATCATACCTTTGGGAGATGTTAGATAGGGTCTTCCAGGGTGTCTTGCAGGAGTCATGACAGCAAATAAGACTGATACCTTCTGCTTTGGGTTCACTTAGAAGCTAAAATGTAGAGGAGTAAAACAAAAAAAACCCAATAGGATAAAGAAAAAAATCTGCGCTGATCTTTGTTCCCACCTCTGGACCTAGGGGAACTGCCTGTCCTCGCTCTTCATGAGCATGCATATTCACAAACACACACACATAAACTGCTTCATATTCTTAGAAAAATAATGAATCATTCTGAGACACTGTAAGGGCTTACAAATTGTCTGCAAATGGCATGAATTATTGCCACAGTCTTGTCCAAACAGCCTCTCAGAAAGCTCTCAGAGAAAAAAAATGAGGACAGATTCTGTGCAACCCTTTGGAAGGAATCAAAATAAGTTCATTTGCCGGAGAAAGAGCCAATAAGAGTTCTGCCTGGTCACTCTATAGAAGACAGCCAAGGAAAACTGAGATTCTAAGGGTCTTCTGTTCCCCTTCTCTGCGAGGGCTGAGAGCAGAGACTGTTCTTTAAATATACCCACAGAATGGAAGTCTCCTTTAAGAGGTGCAGAAGAACTGTAACTGTGGTTCATATCCCTCTCTTTCTACAGTGAATTGTAAAGCTCTGCATTTCGTAGAGCTGTGGGGAGAGGAGTTTGATTTGTTCACATGGACATCCTTTTCCCCATGGGCTGGGAAGTTCAAGAGACATTACAACTCTTGCTAAACGTCACAGTCTGTCCCACTACATTTCCTTAATGAGTTTTTCAGGGCAAAAAGTATAAAATAAGCAACTAGAAAGCACAGAGCCACTTAGCATTTCTTGGCTGATATAAAACAAGATGTCCCATTTACTACATATTGTGATGCTCAGTATATTTTAATTGCATAGCAACTTGTACCTAATTGAAATGACATTTTGCATTCCTAAAAGTAGTTCCAACTATTCTGCAGTCTCAGAACAATTTACAAATATTAATGAGTTGAGATATGGAAGAAGATCTTATCATCCTTTTATAAACAGGGAAACTGAGGTAATTAAACAGGCAGATTTTCAGCGCCTGACAGAGTGGCAGTCTCAGCTTCAGAAGCTGTGACAACCTGGCTAAGCCAGACATCAGTTTGTAATTTGAGTAATTTGGCCTGAGAGACTCTCCAAAATTCACATAGAAACATGGGACAGGTCTCTGAAAAGGAAGCAGGCCTTCTGCCCCCAACTTCCACTTTGCACTGAGACATAAGGTTCATGCTGGTTCCCAGGATATGCAAAAAGGGCAAGTATTACAAAAATGAAAAGACTAAAGAAAAACTGAGCAATATGTACAAGAGCACAACCAGATATAAGGAATCACTTATGTCTTATAGATGTTTTTTAAAATGCCGGTACCCTGTCTCAAGGTTCAGACATGACAGTTTGCTTCGTAGCTCTGCCACCAGCACTGATGCCAGTGTCCTGGAGCTCAGCAGGGTGGTACTCAGCTCCCATTTATATGCCAGGACACTGATGATAGAAAAGAAAGGAAATTTTCAGAAGTCCTGATGCTGGAACACAGACTGGCAACAAAAATGGGCAAAACTGGCTAAGCTGAAGTCCCTAGTTTTATTGCCTCTCCTAAGGCTGTGAAATAAGAGGGGAAGAACAGTTAATAAATTGCACTTTGGTCATTCGCTGCTGCACTGAAGCCCTGGGGAGAGACTTCCAAAGGCACAAATGAGGGTTCACTACCCAGCTCCCAGTGGCTGCCAGTGGGACTGAGCACTTTCATTTCCTTTCATGCCTTTAAATGTCTTTATCAGCTGCACCACTCAGAATTGGATTAGTGTGGAGGAATGACAGTATTTCCGTGCAGCCGAGGCAAAGCTACGAGAACAGGCAGATGGCTCTGCCCCTGCTTCCCTTGCAGTTACTGCTGTCCTGCAATCAGCCCAGGTCCCTACCAAACCAAAGACCAGAGACAAGGTACTCCAAAGGAGGCAGTGGTGGTAGAAAGGACGTGGAGAGCTAAGTTTAGGGTACTTTCCTAAGAGTAGGCAAAATTCAAATCTAACACTAAAACTGTCAGTGAAGTTGTGGTGGTTCACCAAAGGATTTGGGCCACCAGATGAGGAGGAAAAGCTCTGCCACTTCGAGACCAATTGAATCTCTGAAGCAGACAAACTCACAAACAGCTTGCTCAAAGTAGTTTGGGCAGGGCTGCATGTGACAAAAGCTGGAGAGACGCTTCTGGGAACAAGGATCCCTGAGCTAAACTTCAGCTGCTGTGCAGTGCAGGGTTGAGTCCCTCAAAGCTAAGATGACACTGGAGATCTTGTTACAGAAGAAGATAGGAAGATGCAACTGAATTGCCGCCTGTCAGTATCTGTGGTGCACTCTTCACGGCCTGAAGAAACCCCCAAACTTCTCACTGGACCTTCTTGTTTGCCTCCAGACGAGGTTGATGTTCGCATTGCCTGAGCTCATCTCTGAGCTGAATTGCCTCCCTCCGCCATGTCAGAGTGCCACATTTGCCTGAGGAGTGGCTGTGCTTGCGGGCTGCCTGCAGTGCTGAGTATGGGCGCCCCAAGTAGAGAATTTAAAAAGAGCCACGTGGAGGAAGCACCCAGATTTACAGGCTTGCAGTGCCCGAGGTGGGGCTGGCAGGTCAGCTGCGGCCACCAGGGAGGACAGACACGGGGAGCTCAGGCCTGCCCTCAGCCCTGTGGTGGAGCAGGTTAACCACATGTGAGAGCAGGCAGGGCTAATGGCCGTTCCCTCATGCTGGTGGGCAACAGTCAAAGGGAAGAAAACCTGTGGCTGTCCTGAGCGCATCTATGTGCACGTGTGCTCTTCCATTTTTGCAAAGAGGCCCTCTTGAGGATAGCGTGCTGAAGGTGAGGGATGTGTCTTCATCCCCCAGTCTACCAAAATCCTGGAGTTGTTCCAGTTTGACATTTCCACAACCTGAAGAGAGAAGGACTCAAAACCTCAGCCTTGGAAGTTAAACACATCTGGCCTTTGGAAGAGGTTGGTTTTAGATTTCCACTGTGGAGCTCAGCGTGAGCTTGAATTATCATTAAAATCACCCAGCTCCATCCATGCAGACCAGCCAGTGCTGTTGCTGTCAGTACTGGTTGTGAGCCAGTTTCGTCCACTGCTTTTTCTGTATGCAGCAATTTAGATCAGATTGTCCTTGGCCTAATTTTTGGAGAAAAAAAATGTATCTTTTTATTCCAAATAATTTCTCGTACAACTTTCTTCCTCCATCCCACAGCGAGGGCATGGAACTGCTATTTGCCATTACTTTGGATCCTTTGTGGGAACGTATCACTGAAGTGCATGTGTTAGTCCACATGTGTTAAGTGCACATGCTGAAGTGTTGTCTGAAGCTCTGCCTGACACCGGAGGTGCTTCATGCCAGGAAACCTTGGCTTAGGACTATGAGTATTCCTGCTAATGTACTGTCCAAGGCAAAATCAACCTGAAAAGTCCTGGGAGGTCCTTCATCACCCTTCCTCAATAGCATTCATCCTTCCCATCAGTTTCTGTCAGTGACAAGGTCATTTATTTTAAAAATTAGCCCATTAGTGAGGTGTTGATTGGACTGTGCATTAAGGCTTGTTGAAAGATGCAGGAAACTTTTTGCAAAGATGTTTCCTCAGAATTTAAAATTCATGCCGAGTTTCACACACGCTACAAATGCATCTATAAGCAGCTGAAGAAACCTGCAGGAGTGCACGGACTTTTTTGGAAAGTTGAACTGTCGGAATAACATCCCCATGTTGACAGTTATGTAGAACAAATAACAATTTAAAACAATAACCAGTTTTTAAAATTCCAAAAGGATTCAGGCGTGTAGGTACCTCGAGAAACCTGGCCTGTATTATTTAAAAGCCAAAGTACTCTTTAACCAGTGACTTAGCCACTTGGAATCCAAAGTCTCGTAGAAAATAAAGAATTTTTTTAATACATCCTTTCAGAAACAGCAGCATGTAGCCTCTGTCACAAGTGCATTAACTATTGAAAAAAAATGTTGACGGCTCCAACAAACAAAAAGCAGTGGGAAAGCCTGAAACACCTGCCTGCTCTGTTGCAGCAAAATGTTCAGAAGCTGAAGCTTGAGATGGGTGTCCTGTTTCTTTATTGCTATGGTCTTTCTGGTTTTAATTCCTCTAAAACAAACAGCGGAAGAGGTTCCTCACAGTAATGTCAACAGACTCAGTTTGTGCTTCTGTTCTACAAAGTCCAGACACAGTGGTCAGCAAACATCGTCTTTCCCCGTAGGCCTGCGCATGACCTGTAAAGTGTTGCTGGAAGATGAAGGAGCTAGAAAATTCCCCTTCTTGTCCCTTGCGTCACAATGGGCTGAAATGAATATTTGTTAAGATGGGCTTAATGAAGTTGGTTTTGCTGTTTGAAGCCAGACTGTCCTCTTCTGCAGGAAGGGCTTAGGTTAGAGGGGAGAGGTCAACTCTGTATCGTCTATGGGCAGGCACTGGGTCTTGTTCAGCTCCTTGGGGAAAGCCTTCTCTTGGCTGTGCGTGTTTCTCTTTCCTGGAAAAAGATCAGGAAAGACCCCTCTATGCTGGATGAAATTTCACTTTCTTGTTGAACAGCTTTTCAACAGAAAATTGAGGTTTTACTATAATGACAGGTTTCGTTAGAATATTTGTTCTCCATGTAATATTTTACTTTTGTTGAAAAAATTAACACCTGGAAATGGAATATTTTGGCCAACAACTGAAATACTTTAAATGAAGAAAAATATGGACTTTCCACAGAGGAGACAGACACACCAAAACCTGCACTAGAAATAACCCTG
Source organism: Anseranas semipalmata (assembly GCA_013399115.1). NCBI lineage: Eukaryota > Metazoa > Chordata > Aves > Anseriformes > Anseranatidae > Anseranas > Anseranas semipalmata. The sequence continues at coordinate 242,658 of VXAA01006959.1, forward strand.
ACGACCTCCATGAAGCTAAAGTGCCTGCTTACAGGTTCCATGGAGTGGCTGATACCCTTCTGCGTGCCAGCTAATGCCCAGCCTGTGTTCAGTGATTGATCTTCTGGCTGGGACTTTGAGTGATTTCTTAAGGCAGGTTTTGCTGTTCACACGTAATTGCAGTGATCTGTAATGTTGCCCATTGTCATTTGTAGTACTTCTGTGTCTAAACAGTTCAGAGTAACCAGGACGCAAGTTATCCACACATGTACGTCGTGCATTCTCCGTGTGAGGTGTGAACGCCAGGTACCGAGTGGCATGTTAATAACAGACTGTTAACCCTGTGTTGTGTTTTCATAACACAGATTGAGCTTCATACTAACACAGGTTTGATTTTTTTCCTACCCTCCGTTTGCCTTCTAAAATGTTTCCCTGCCAGAGGAAGGAGCCATTTCTTCATTTACAATAAATAAATGCCATGGATGACACCTGCCCTTTTCTGGGCTCTCACCCAGGGATTAGACCGCGCCTGGGGATCGGAGCTTTTTACATACAATGCACAGATGTGATATAAAGAGCCTTTTGAAAGGGAGGCTTGGCAGCTTTCCCAGAGCTAACTGAAGGGTCCATTTGTGACTTACCTGTGATTAATTCCTTTCCATTTGTATTTGCGGTGGAAGGACTTGAGCCTGGCACTAACAAAACCCATTTTGTTATGCAGTTCACTGCCTCTAACTGTATCTCCAACCTCTGGGGCTTCCCTACCTTTGCAACTGTTGACTGATATTAATTATGTGAATGCTGCTTAATCACCTAGGAGTGACCCTCTAAAGTAGCATTTAATCAGTTTGGATGCAGCTGGCAAAAGTGAATTATGCTAGAGAACCGTAGCGGAAACACCTAGGGAAGGATGACAAAGATTCAGAGACATGGTGAAGAAAGTCTCATAGCAGAGTTTGAGTGCTCAAGCCTGGGTGGTCTGAGAAAAGCCCTCTGTTGCTTTACCCTTTATTGGCTCTTCATGAGAAGAGGGGAGCATAAATAGAGGAATAATTCAAGGCCATCCCAGCCTTGAATGTCATGGAAGGAAGTTCATGGATGACTCCTCAGTGGGTCTGGGGCATCTTGAGACTTCACCACTGCTGGAACAGCAGCTGTGGACCACGTACAGAACGTGTGACTGAAAGTGGCACTTCTGCCGCTCTGTGTTTTGCAGAGAGCTGGGTCCTCCTGGCATCCTTAGGACCAGGGAGAGAAAATATACCTTTGCCAGCACCCCTGTGCCCTCAGCAGCATGGTTTCTCTGCTTGCAGGGGAGATGTGTATTAACCGGCAGTCACCAAGACCAGAATAAGTGTGTTATTTTTCTGCTTAACACTGGGAGTGTTTGTTTTTGTGGCTTTGTGGTAGAGGAATTTGAGGGCCTGGCACACTTAGACTAAATTGGCAAAGAAAAGCAGCCTAACTTGTTACCACTGTAGAGGGCAACCAGGTGGAGGTAGCAAGATGTCTGTAGACCAGTCAGGAGTCCTGGCCACTGGGGTTTGAGCAGTCCAGGGGGAGTCAGTGTGGGAACCTTTGAAGAGGAGGCAGATGATGCAATCTGTGATCTCAGAAAACTAGGAAGTCAAAGGGCAAGACCTTAGCCTAACTGCTGAATCCAACCTGAGTTTTCCCCTTGAGAGTTTGGAGCACAAGCCACCAAGATGACACATACCTTCCACAGGTACTGGAGAAAACTGGTTCGGTATTTCCCAGCTGTGTCCAGTACCTTGTAGGACTACATCCCAGAATGGCTAGGCCAGGTTGAACCGGGTAAGCTGAGATGAAGCAAACTCTTCCAGCATTTGTGCCTAAGTCTGGAGGAGCCTTTCCTGAGTCGTGCTACAGACCTTCATCAGAAATGCATTCAGGAAAAGATGCCCCTGCACCCTCCACCCAATTCTTCACCTTCTCTCAGATCAATCAACAAGTCAGCTCTGCTCTGGCAACTTGAAAACCTTCAGCTTTGCTTCAAAAGAATTTATGAATTCCCCTCACAGTTCAAGTGTGGGGAATTCCTTTGCATCTCTTCCGAAGAATGCTTTTAAGTCAGGAGACTGCTTGTATCTACAAAGCAAAGTTGCTTGCTCATCGACCAACGCTGCTGGAAGCATCATCTCCCTAAGAAGATTCACTGTTGTTCCCTGTTCCCTCTTGCCTGTTTGTAAACTGCCCCATGGCTAGGTAAATATTTTCATTATATCCTATGCCAAGCTTTCTTCCCCCTCCCACAATAGAAGACGCACATGAGCTCCCTTTGCGAATGAGCACCCATGTCTGAAACGAAGCTGGCCTTGCTCCAGATCTCGGCATCACACATCCAGACAAAATGTTTTCCAGCATCAAACTGTGGCAACAAAACAAACTTGAGTTTGCTCCTTTGGTGTTAATATCACCGCCCACAACTGCTGCAGAGAGCTCCTACAGCTGTTCTTTCACAATCAGCTGGTAGGGTGATGGATAAACAGGGCAGAATTATGCTTAGTGGTTAAATGGGGTGAATGTGGCAACCAGGGCAGCTTCGGAGCTTCTCGGCATGGGTGCTGTGGAAAAGGGAAGGTTGAATAGGCTGGATACATCCTCTTCTCTGCCAGAGCAATTCTGAGGCACCGGGTCGTGGTCTCTTGTAGTTGTTCCCAGCACTTCACAGGCAGCCCAGCTCAGCCTGCTCCAAGAGCAGCATTTGGCTTCTGAAAAAGCAAAATTTTTTCCCTAGCACTCCAGTCACAGAGTGTACCTTTCACAAAGCATCCCTTTTATCTCTCCTCTTTGCTGCTTCTTTCTGCCTGGTTTATTGGTGAAGCCAGCAGGCTGCAGGGAGCAGAGCCAGGGTGCTGGGAGGCTTGGCTGCGTGCGTGTTTGTGTGGGGAGCGGACTTGTTCTGCTGTAATAGCTCACCACTCCCCTCCCCTTGTCTTTTTGGGAGAAAACTTGCTGTGGTTTGTTAGCAATGACTCTAAATGAGCACATGCTTCAGCTTTCTAGCTGAAAGCATTTCTTAATGTTATCGACAGAAACCAAAGGTCTCCAACCTCCTCTCTGTCAAATGAGAGCAGTGTCCTGTGTGAGAGCTCTGAAGGTCCGTGGTGCATAGCATCACTGTCTGCTTGATGGCTTGCTTTCTTTGGCTCGTCGATCCTAAGGTCTTCCCTTTTTTGTCACTTGTCCCTTTGTCACATCTTTGTTCTGCACCTTAGGGTTTTTAAAGCCTCTCTCATGTGAATTTATCACATTTTGAGCTAATCAGAGCTTAATCTACACCAGTTTTTAATGAAGTTGTGGGCAGTCAGTGGTAAGGTGACTTTATACTGGGCTGGTGTCTGCGCACTGCAGGCAGGGTTCGTGCCCCATTCGTCACCCAGGGAGCAGGCAGCACCTCGCCTGTGCAGGCAGGCTCCCCTGGGCTTGTTTGTGTGCGACCCGTCCATCGTGCCAGTTCGAGTTACAGGTGTGGATCCTCTTCTTGCCCCTGCGTGGCTGGGGTTGGCCCCTTCTTTCCTGATCTTGGTGCACCTGGATGTCCTGGCCTGCAGTGAGTGAGACCTCTGGCTCCTAAGGAGGTGCTGGGAGGTCAATACCAGATTTTTCATCAGCGCATTCCCGCGGACACCCCTGGGAGGAGGAGATGTTTTGTCTTTATTGAAATATAGGTGTGTTCATAAAAACCTATTGCCCAGGCACAGCTGTGGTTGGGCCTGATGAGTGCATGGACCCACTAAAACCACAGCGGCAGCGACAGGACCTGTGCACCATGGCAGATTCGAAGGGAGCTGCCAGTAGCTATCCTCAGTGGCACAGTTGCTCTCTGTTATTCACTGGAGGTTAAGGTGAGCATTGCTCTTATACCTCTCCTCTCCAGAAGCTTCCCTGCACTCCAAAACACGGTATTAGCCCCATCCTGCATTGTATTTATTGACTTCTTAGCGTCTGCCGCCTCCAGCTCGGAGCTGCCCTGCTGGTAATCGGCATCCCCCCGGACGTGCTCCTCCCTGGCTGACTCAGTCGGCGCGGCTCTTCGGCACAGCCCTTCCGAGCAGAGAAGCAATTGCTCTTTCTGCCCTGTCTGTCTAGAGCTCTTCCCCCAGCTCTCCCAACGGCTGAGTCACTTCCTTCTGTAAATCTGGCCTTAAATCTTCCTTTTCTCTTTGCTCTGTGATTCACTCCCTTTGTGAAGCCCTTTGCAGAGCTCCAACTTCAAGACGCTGAGCAGAGAGATGCTGCCGGGGCAGAGCATCCTCCTTGTCCTGGAGGCGCAGCGGTGAGCCCCTCTCTGAAGGCTGCTCCCTGTGCCATGCTAAATGGTTTCTCTCGGTGTCAGTATTTCTTAGTATCTCCCTTATCTCAGTATTTCTTTTAATATTATGTCTGACGTAGTAATGGGAGCCAACTTCTGCCTGCGGGTGAATGTATGTAATTTCCTTTGACATCAGCGTGTGCCTATGAGGGCACAGCTCGTTTCCTTTTCCCACCCCGTTTAATTAGATACGGTACAAGTCATTAGAGTATCTCTGCCACTCCTCCTCATCCCTCGTGGGATTTAAGGAATTTCTACTTTTAGAACTGAATTGAAATGTGCTCAGAGAAAGGAGGGCTTTAATTTCTGCTTTATACGCCTGGAGATCATTTCAGTATAACAGCTAAACTCCTGAATTTGTTGTATTAGTTTTATTTTTCTCCCTTACCCGCTTACTCCTTTGGTCTTGGACCCTCTCATATCTAAGTGTCTCATCTTGTCACGGTTTCCCAGTGTGGAAGGGAATCGCCAGCCAACATGGTGGTTAAAAGACCAAGGTACTCCATTGTCAGGAATTAGCCACGTGGCCCCACTGAACCTTGCTAGACCTGCTCCAGTTACCAGCAAAGAGTGGGTAAAATTTGCAAAAGCTTTTAAACCCTGCTTTCGGATGTGACTTAGGTAGTTAAGCACTAAATCCATTTGACTATCATTGCAGCATAGGCTGACAAATAAATACTTAGGTTGCTTAGGAAAGTGTCCACAGGTGCCTTTCCCTGGGTAGAGATGGGTAGGGCCAGGGACCAGACCTGGTCCTGTGAGGTTCTGGTGGCCTCCTCAGAGAAGCGGTGCCCAGACCAGTGCCAGGGGTGTAAAATCATATTAATGAAATCTTTGGGATTAAATGACGAGCTTCTGTGACAGGCTGTGATGCTTCTGCCATTCCGTAAAGGAGGGTCTGTTTGCGAGGGTGTTGTGCTTAGAAATGTACACTGGCTGTGTATCTGTTTGGTAGCTCTGGTTTTATAAAATGTGAGTGAGGACCATTTTCTAAAGAGCAACAAAAAGTTTACAGTAAAGTAAGTTTGCAAATGAAATGAAGTGGCTACTCTAAAGGAGGTTGTTTATTTGGAGGGGATGTGGGCTATGGAGTTTGTTGGGAAAAGAAGACTTCTGGTCCAAGGAGAGGACTTTTCATTTTACCTGCTTCCTACACGAGATGTAACAAACAAGTAAATGAGCATTGCAGTTTATAACAAATACTGATCATTATAAGTTCGAATTTTTAATAAAGCTTCAGCAATCACATTTCTCAGCTTCAAAACAGGCAGCTCTTGAGAACAATGTAACCTTTCCCTTTGAATACTAAGTTTATGTTGCTCGTATTTGTTTTCTTTTGCTTAGAATGAAGTGATAAGTCAGCAGCTGTCCGTCATTTTCACTCATTGCTACGGACCCTACCCTATTCCAAAGCTTGTTGAAATTAAGCGCAAGCAGACCTCTCGCTTAGGTAAGCCTGACTTGGAGATGCTCTTTGGTTCTTTAAGGAGAGCTATGGGAAGTCCACATTGCAGGCTGTGTGTTTGTGGGGGCACAAGTCAAAGAAAATGTGAACTTGGAAGGCAGGACTAGAAAAATGAAGAGCCCCAAACTTATCCTGTCCTAAAACTCCCAGTGAAATCAATCGGATCATCAGATGCACTGGCGTAGGACCGTAAATCTGCAAAGATCTGTCTGTGTTGCTAATGAGGCTGGGATCCCAGCCCAGGGCCCAAAGCCAAACGTCTGTCCGCATCTCAAACCACTGTGGCTGGCTGCGGGTGACACCGCGGCAGCACGGCCCTCCCAGCCCTGCTGACAGAACCCGAGCTGGTTTAATGTGACCTAGAGAAGATGTGAGCCAATTTCCAGGACCCTTTTCCCCTTGGCACAAAGGCTCTCCTGCCCAGGGAGAGGGTGAGGGCATGGCCTGAGGGTATTTAGATGCAGTTTGCTTTGGGTAATGGAGCTGGGAGGCTGTGCCAGCTCCCTGCGGCGGGGCTGGCTGGCTGTCATCTCAGCAAAGGTCGACAAGGATTTCAAAGCTTTGAATTTCCTTAGTCTGAACTCCATGTGGCTGTCTGTGGATCTTCTGTCTCAGACTGTCCAAAATAGCTTTATGGGCTTTACTTGTTAAAAACAATATCCTTTTACACTATTGTCTTCTTTTGTCAAAACAGGAAAATATTATGTACGCTCATGAACTCTTCAAACCAAATTTATTAGTGTTTTTTATTTATTTATTTATTTTTGTGATTCCAGATCCCCATTTTCTTAACAACAAAGAGATGTCAGATGTTACATTTCTGGTGGAAGGAAGACCATTTTATGCGCATAGAGTGTTGCTATTTACTGCATCACCAAGGTAAAATATAAAGACATTTCTATTTTTTAGCAAAAGTAGAAATTGATTTTGTATTTTTGTTTTTGTTGCTGTTGCTAAGATTCTTTGAGAGCTAATGACTCAATCTTCAAGTTTTTACTAAGCAGAAAATCTCAACAGCCTGTTTCTGGTGGATCGCAGGACACTAATAAGTGCTCCTATCACTAGATTCCTGCCCTGTAAATGTTCCATGCTTCTGGCCGTGCATCTGACTTCACTCCACCAAGGCACTTCTGCATGGAGCTCGTTTCTGCATCCAGCCCTGAATTGTAGAGGAGTCTTAATAGTTTGATTCTTAGTAATCATTTATCCTGTGAGCAGCTAAATCCTGCCATGCATTAGTGTATGCAGTCTGCAGGAAAAACAAGTTACTACCACATAATTCATTGACAGGATTTTACTTTTTTTTTTTTAGTAAAATTAAATATGTACAAAACATGTCATACTGTATCGAAAGGCAGTACTTATGGTTTGTTCCTTGTGCTCAGAAGGCCGGATGTGGGTCAGCCAGCTCAACTCAGCCTTCAAGTGTATTCCTTTCTTACACTGCTCACAGACCTTATTCATACACAGCTTTATAATTAAATGTACAAGTACATTCCAAACTTCAGCTTTATGCTTATTAAATTGTGTTTCTAATAGAGTTTGACACTATTAAGATCAAATTAGTTGTTATCCATATTTTAATTAAGATGCAGTTGTGGTATGGAAAAGGTTACCATCCAGCAAATGCTGGTCTTGATAGATAAGCCAAGCTCTGCACTACCTCTAGAAGGTCAGATGAATTATTGAAAAGAGGAAGTACAAGGGCAGATGTTTCTGACAGTGTACTTCCCATTTTCACCTTCTAATCAAATGGGAATATCTAGTTTTGAGAAATAGATTGCTGCACATGTATATGTCTCACATAAATCTGCAATTATTAACTTAAAATGTGTTTTGTCCTGAAACCTATGTCTGAATTTCAGGTTTTGATAATCAGAGAAAACAACCTATCCAATTTTCTTTCTCCTTTGCCTCTTCTTATACAGTTGTATTCAGCCTGCATAGAAGCATTAAAATTCTTTCTGTAGTTGTTTTAATATTTTGTTCCAAAACATTTTTTAAAGCAGCAGAATGGAAATAGGCTAAAATTGATCTTCTTCAAATAAAAAGGTGTACAGTTTTAAATATTGCAACTCTTCTGAAATGATCATGTTGCAAAAAAAAATTTGGTTTTGTTATATGTATCATTACAGCATCTGAATCTCCTGTATGCATTTTTTTCTATTGTGATATCAGATTTATTTTTCCAAAATTTGAAATTGAAATCTCCCAGAAGAGATCCTTTCAGTTTGAACTTTATTTTATGTAAATGTCTAAATCTTGATGCTTTTCAGTGACAAATCCATTCATTTCAGTGTAGTGTTTCTGTAAGAGCTGATGCTGTCCTTCCACTTTGTCATACTTTTTTACAGAATAATTGGGCTGGTATTTCAATCTTTCTCCTTTCTATTTAGGTTTAAAGCATTGCTGTCTAGCAAGCCCTCAACTGATAGTACTTGCATTGAGATCAACTATGTGAAGTACCCCATCTTTCAGGTAAAGTCAGTTCTCACATTGAATTTGAGTGAAACACAGAAACATTGTACATGCCCTGTCCAAACTAATACATGCATAGTTGATAAAAACATAGCTTGGAGTAGTGGTTTCGTGAGCACAGACTCCATCTCCTTGTATACACTAAGCTGCATCATTCTATTGATTGCAAATGTCATGCCCAACCAGATACGATATCATACATTTCACTTAAACAGGGTATGCAGACAAAGCAGGGCATGTCAGTGTAAACTACTTGATTCCTTTTCGTCTCGTCAGCTTTTTCTGTATGTTATGGACAGGCTTTCAGACACAGTTAATTCCCTTCTTTAACAATATTGTTCAATCATTTTTTTGCCATGAAATACGGTTTGCTTTCTGCATCTGTAGCATATACTTGTATATGCTTCCCTTTACTTGACTCAGAGCTCAGGCAGTTCCATGCATCAACTGTTACAGATGCAGATATTTCCCAGCTGCCTACAGTAACTTTAAGCTTGCTGGAAGCTCACTGCAGAGGGATCTTAGTTGGCTCATATTACAATACAAAGTCTCCACCACTATTTCATCGTCCGTGCATGCCCACAGGCAGCTGGGTGGAAGTGTGGGTGCCATTGCCAGGGGAGGAATAAGGGAATAAGCATTATAAATGCTTATCCTAAATCAATGATGTACTGTACATACTGAAAAGTACATTGAAAATTCAGAATGAATTAATCGGCTTCCTGCACACTGTTTGGGGCTCATGAGAAAGTAAGGACAACATGGCTGGTGAGGGCTGAGATGTCAGACTACCTGTGAGAAGGAACTATTGAACTGTGCAGAGAGAGAATAACCAAATATGTCCTGAAATCAGGAGGACTGGGCCAGTTTTATCTACAAATCCATGGTTGTGTTGAAGAGACCCTGGTGTTACCTGCAGTCTTTACATGACCCCCTGCTCCCTGATGTCTTGGATTGTTTTTTATAAACACCCCCTTTGTTTTGTTACAGCTGGTTATGCAGTATCTTTACTATGGAGGTGCAGAGTCACTCCTGATTAAAAACAATGAAATTATGGAGGTAAGAGACATTTATCTTAATTGCAGTGGGAGCAATGCTAAGTGTTCTGTGTACCATTCACCCAAGGGCATGAGGCCAGTAGTGGCCTCGACATGGGCACTCCTGTAAGAGCTACCACTGCCTCCTGCTGGGTGCCCAGAGTGCCCAGGCTGTCCACAGTCCTGCAGGAGACACTCAGTCTCCTTCCAGCCCTGCTGTTCCCCTGTTACAGTGACTTCCGCCAGCATGAAGTTGACTGTCACAAAAGAAGGAGTAGAAAAATCAAGATCATCAAGCAAAAAAATTATCTGAAATAAAAATAACTAGTTAGATGCTTTGAGAGGCTCTTTCAAGGAAATGCAAAGTTGGTGTTACCAAAATCTGGAAACAACTCCCAGCAGCATAGTATGCTGTCTTCTCTGTCTCTCAGCCTGATAGGTGAGGTGCTCTGTTGAGCTGGGCCAGTCAGCTTCTCTAAAACACTCTTACTTTTGGCTTATTAGCTCGGGCCTACATGTCCAGACCTGTCTCAGCAGTGTTAAAGGATCCAATTTGTTCATCACCCTGGAGAATTCTTGGGCATGCACCTGACTTTAACCACAGGAGAAATCCCACTGGAGTTAGTTCAGTTTCAAGCATGTGACTGTCTCATTTTCTGAATAAAACATTAAGCTGTACCTGAGATACAGAGGCTTCATTGCCACTTTCTCACTGGGTGTTAAAAGTCCAGTACCATTGTGCTCATTTGCAAAAGCCACACCAAGCCCATTGGAGCTGACTGAGCCATCAGCATAGCCACACATCCATAACCTGTATGGGTTAAGTCAGGCCCTTCCAAATACTGTGCATTGTCATTACCAGCTATGATCAACCTATGGACTCCAACTCAACAGAACTAAGACGCATTTGAGCAACTTCCTGATAGTCATTCAGGGAGCTTTCCTGTTGACAATAATCAAATTATGGCAGCCAAAAGGGATACAGGACAGTAAATAATAAATCAGAGCTACTTATATAACTGGTAATCACCAGTATACAGATTACAATCTGCTCCCATGATCCTTTATTATTGCCTACATTAGTTAATCTGTCTCTATGACACTACTGTCTGGGGCACCCATGCAAGGCCTGAACCTTACCAAAATACTGCTAACCAGAAATTGGGAGCAACTCTTCTCTCGGGTACGAGTGCCCAGGTTGAACCGATTCTGATGGGTACAGGAGCATCTGTAAGAATCCTGCTGGCAAGCGGAGGATGGAACTAGTCAGGACTGAAATCATCCCTTTCCAATGCAGGCAGTGTTTTTTTAAATAAGCATACCCAAACTGACTTTCTGGATTTTACAGGAAAAGGTCACTGGTTCTCTCACTTGCAGTTTTGAGAAAAAAGCTCCTGAATTTCTAACCCTTTCTGAAATAAGAAGTCTCAGACTAGACAGCTCAGGGCTTTATAGAGATGCGTATGTAATCACCTAGGTTGTTAAAAAGCTTGTGCTGCAGTTCAGCTGGCTGCTTGCTCTACTTTTGTGACATCTCAAAACTTCTGTGACTCTAGAATGTATGGCTGATTGATTGATCTGTTGATAACAGATCTGGCCATGGTTCCTCACAGTTTAAAGTAATTACAAGCCAGCACGTGACTGCTTGAGCCACAGAGGCAGCTGGAATAGGATTTGGCTTTATCTTTCAAAACTGCATTTAGCAACTTGCCTTATTACAAATATGATAACAAGAAGTGCCAGAAATACTCCACAGAAATCTTTGCTGCAATTCATAATTGAGGCCAGCTGGCTGCTATCACATCAGCACTGCAGATTTCCAGCACTTGGATTTATTTATGGGATTAAAGCAGAACTTGAACGGACTGCATAGGAGAAGTCAGAATAATGTCATGGCAGTTTCAGGGTTTTGTTCCCCAGTGCTCCTACCTAGTGCTGGGGAGTCACAGGGAGGCTCTTTGTCACACAGTCCTGGGGTCTGTGATGATAAGATCCATATAAATGCCTAGAAGGACTTGGCTGGGTTGGAGCAAGGTGTAAAGCAATGAAGTAACCCAACCTGCTTTCTAAACCAGAGCAGGGAGCCAGAGGCGATAACCTACCATGGAAAGACAGAAAATGAAATCCCCTTCCCCAGTTGTAAAAGGACAGAAAAAGGGCAATAGGGGAAATCCAAGCAGTATTGAAATCAGTTGGACAAATCACAATTTAAGCCTGGTTTTCACCCTGCAGGCTTCAGGTCGTGCTCACCACGTACAGTGGCATGTAGAGATCCTCAAGGCAGTGCCAGTCCAGGTGGCATATCCATGGGGTGGGCACAGGGCCAAAGGGAGAGGTCAGCTTGAGTCCTGATGGCACAAGAGCTGTGCCAGTGCAGCGGTACGGACACGTTACCCTTGTGCGAGCGCTGCTGGGCATTGCCTCACACCAAGCTAGTTCCCGTGTTTGCATCGCATCCCACGGCACACCCACTCCGTGGAGTCAGTTGGAGCCTATGGCCTAGCCATGACCTTACTGCTGCTGATGAGCTAGAGCAAGGAGCTCTAATTTTTAAGATTACTTTATCGTCATCTGGTTTGAATTCCTCTATACTCTTGGTTCTGGCCCTTCTGCTGCCATCCCCACATCTAACCCAGATGTGCCATCCCCACATCTAACCCAGGTGCTCTGTTTCAGCCAGAGCTTGGGGAGCGGTTGAACCCAAACCTTTTTTTCCTGGAACGTTGCAGATCTCTCCTTGCAGAGTCATGTTTGCAAAGTGACCGAAGACTCTCCAAGCTGCCACTTCCTTTTACAGACAGACACACACACACACACACACACACATACACACCCATCCCAAGTCAGCATGTGGACCTGAACAGCCCGTGGTGGTCTGTCCATGTACACCTTTCCACAGTCTGATCTAGAGGGGACGGCAAGGTGTTGAATCAACCGAGCAGCCTTCTCATTCTGACTGTCAGGGGTCAGTGCTTTCATTCAAACTGAAGCAGGGGCAGAGAAAAAAATATAATGAGCAGTAAAGAAGCAAGTTCTGAATGTGTACCACTCAGCAGTTTTGACTATTTTTTCCTTTCTTTTGTATTTTTTTTTAGCTTCTCTCTGCTGCTAAATTTTTCCAGCTTGAAGCTTTACAACGACACTGTGAGATCATTTGCGCAAAGAGCATTAATACAGAAAACTGCGTAGATATTTATAATCATGCCAAGGTAAAAATAGCACACATGCATGTTATATGTCTGTCTTCATACTCATAGGTCAGTTTTATGATAAGTAGTAATACATATGTCATATGCTTAGTATGTTTGTTATATATTTAACATTTGTCATTCATTTACTGGGACTGTAATAGGAACCTAGTAGAGTAGCAGTCCTAAATCATGTCTAAGAGCATCTGTCACAACTTCTCCCCCCCTTCCCTAAATGGATCAAACTCTACTTGTGTGTACCACCATGTGGCAGACCTATCTCTTATCACAGCAATCCAAATTGCTGAGTTATTCAACAGGGATCACCTAACTGAATAAGATATCTCTTTTTCACCTTCCAGGCTGCATTTTCCCATTAAAATTTCCTGTTTCCTCCTGCCTGAAGCCCACAGGGGTGATATACTCAATGCTGGTGATAGCTTTTCAATATATGAAAATGCCACGTTGTCAAAGCTCAGTGTCTCACAGCCATGCAAGGATAGTAATGAGAATTTTATGTCTCAGAGAGGAGGGATTCCCAGCTTCTTATTGGAATCAAATTATTTACTTAGCTTGTAAGGGGGCCATCGGGCATAAAAGCATGGCATTTTTTTTTTTGACCTAGAAAACCTATTTTAGGTCATTTATGGAGATGACTGCCACATTGATAGTTTCAGTTTTTCCCCTCCTCGTTTGCTTAGTAGTTAGACTTTCTCTTGGAAGATGGAAATGATACAAAAATAGTTGCAATTAAGTATTTTTAAAGCATTCCTTAAATGATTTTTCTATAACTTGCATGGACTGTGTGAAAGAGAAGATGTTGCAGTGTGACATGGAGGTTTGATTGGAAAGAGTAATCCTGCAGATTGCTCCAAACCCCTGCAGATCTGACCTCCGTTCCAACCACCAGCTATTTCCTACAATAAGTAGTAATGTTAGGTCTTGATGTACAGATAATGTTCAATCAGTGTTTGAAACAGTATAAAGTTCCACTTCTTAAAATGAATAAGAAATGAGGTGTATTTTCAGGTCCATTTATTGTAATAGGAAATAAAATCAGCAGTGCAGGAATCTTTTGAAAAATGCTTGGTTTATCTTCTAGCTCATGTGGGAACTTCTCAATTTATGTTACTGTTACTAGAAGTAAACTGGATAATTTTGTTTTAAAATCACATGCTTTCTTTGAATTTTGAAATGTGACTCTTACTTGTATCCTGATTGAAGAACGTTCTTACACCGAGCTTTAGACTTGTCTGAGGGACTTCTACACTGTGAATGCTGGGACTGTACAAACCCAGTGTTTGTGGCTAAATACGGTTCCTTGTTTGCCTACAAGGGCCTCAGCCTTCAAGTTTTCTGTGCATGCATCTCTCAGTGGAGTCAGTGGAAATGGTTTACTTGAGAGGCTTTTAAATTCAGGGTCAGTTTGCATTGACGTGTTGCGCATTGCAGAGCTAAGCTAGCTGTGAATGAAATCCTGGCTTCTGGAATTAGTTGAGCTACATCACCCTAGAGCTCCTCATGGGCTAATTTACCTTGCTTCCAGTAAATTACCAGGGCTAAGCTTCATACTGCTATAGCTAGAAGGTTTCCAGAACTTGAACTAACACATTTAAAGCTAGTTTAGATACCTGTCTACTGTGCAGTCTGCATGGTAGACTTCTCCACAGTCTGCAGAGTAGACTTCTGCATCTTTTTGCTCCTGGTCTGTGTGATGTGCAGGTTACTAATCTGAGCTCAGTTCATTCTGCTCAGAGTGCTCCCACCACACGGCAGCTTCATTTGTTTGTTATGTGAATACGAGATAATGGTAGGTGGCGGAGGAGGCCAGGTGGTCCTCATGAGCCAGGGGAGGTCACAGGCAGTTCAGCCGCAGCTTGCCAGCCAACTGCCTGCCTTTCCATACTTTTCTGAAGTATGGAAGAAGCTCATGTAAGACAGCAGTGAGGATGGGAATAAGGTGAGCAGGCATGAAGCCAGGAACCACCATGTCAGCCAGGAGCAGGTGATGGATTTGAGTAACTTGCTCCTGTTGTAGGTACCATTTCTAGTCCTTGCTACTTTGCAAGACCGGCTGCAGGAAGTCGGGTGATGCTGAGACCTGCTTTTCCAGATGAAGGTGTGCGAGCAGGTTGGCCTGGAGACACAGGGAGCCCAGTCTTTCTCATCATGATTGAGAGAAAGACCTGATTTGGTGGAAGCATAGCATGAAGTGAGCACAGATTTAGAAGGCCGTCTGTTTGTGGTGAGGACATATGTTGTAGGAGGGGAGTGTTTGGCAGGGTGGTGAGCTGCGTGGTAGGAGCTGTAGGAAGAAGAGATTGGAGCCCTGGGTTAAGGAGGCAAAGTACTGGTAGGAAGGTGAGAGAATGTGGATTTTCTCACACTTGCGATTTAAAAGCTGAACAGAGAATATTAAATCATATGGATTTCCATTCTTACGATTGCAACATCTACAAGGCAGCTTTCTGATTAGTATTACTTTTAGGGTTTCATTTTCATGTTACCTCCAGAAAGAGATGAAGTAACTGGGCAAATAGGATTTATTATGGTGACTGATTTGTTACAACTGGATACCAGTTGTGTTTTACATGAATGCCCCAAACTCCACCAAAATCAGTTGGAGTTTCAAATCCATGCCTAGAACATTCAGTGCTTGCATGGCTTGCAATTTGGGCCTCAGAATAAGTCTAGAAAAGAGAAGAAACATACATTATTTTCTCAATGCTGTGGTTATATTGAAATAATGAATAGGGATGGATGGTGTTTCAGAGGAGAATACAGATTCATACATACACTGTCACATCCAGGTGCAAAATAATGCACTCATAACTTGATGGAAACCTGTGTGGTTTGAAACCGAGTTTCCCTCTGGAAGACAGGTCCTACCTAGTCCTGATCTGTATTTCTTTTCTTTTTTTTAGCAGTTTTCATTCTTAGTTCCAAACACAATGTTAAGGTGGTGTTGGGTAACACTGCTGTGCAGTTGTTCCAGTCTGGACCAAAAGCTATGGAATGTCCCAGCAGTTCTGGCCCTTCTGGTTGCACCCCAGAGCTTTTCTCGGAGCCCAGCCCCAGCAGAAGCTAACCTGGGCAGGAGGATGGGCTGAGCTCTGCTCTGTACACTTGCATGGCTTGTAATTCCTATAGTGGAGTATCACAGCTATACTCCTAGTATGACCACCAGACCTGGCCAGTGGGTGATGACCACTGGAGGTCACCCATCAGCTGACCAGTATGGGTCATTTGAGGTTTGCTCACACACTTGTGCTTACACATTCAAGGTTTGCTCGCACTTCACAGTATCCCTGCCTGCTGCCCAGCCACAGTGTTCAGTGTAAGAGGAATACTGACAGTCCCAAAGCACATGCTCTACAAACCTCCATTTCTCCTCCAAAGATCCCTCAAAGCTGGTACTTTGCATGACAGGTTTCTGCAGTCACATGTCCCACCTTGCTAAAGATGGCATTCATGAAACTTGGTCTCTAGTAGTTTTTCCCAAACCTGTAGGTCTAGGGTGTGAATTCTCGCATGAACTCCTGGGTCTAGTGAACACTGTGATAAAACTGCTGCTAATTTCCAAGGGACCAAAACTTCAGCCCTGGACAACCAGGGCCTTATAACATGGAACTTCTAACCAGAATCACTGGTGTAAAATACTATTTGATTAACTCCTGCCCCCCCTTACATACAGATCTGTAAGTGTTACTGTGCCCGTCTGAAAGGTTTAGCTTGTGTTTTTGTTTGTGTGCAGCTCTTATGCACTGTACTTGCTGACCAGGTTTTATCAGATTGGTTATCTTTCTCTAATTTCACTTCTTGTAGTTTCTCGGAGTCACAGAACTATCTTCCTATTGTGAAGGCTACTTTCTAAAAAATATGATGGTCCTCATTGAAAACGAAGCTTTCAAACAGCTGCTGTATGACAAGAATGGAGAAACATCTGGTCAAAATGTACTACAGGACTTACAGAGGACGTTGGCTACAAGGATTCAGTCAATTCATTTGTCTTCTTCAAAGGGCTCCATTGTATAAAGCTGAGGAAGATGGTAACGCTTTAATAAAGACCCTGCAAGTTAAGTCTCCTGTTGCAGTTGCTTAAACGAATACAAAAAAAAAATAGATTCTCCTTCGCATCCAAATAGTTCTGTGTTGGCCAAGGGCGCTGTGCTGAGGCCACAGCCTTGTTTGGATGAGGGAATACAGAAAACATAGCTCCTGCATGCTTCTGAGCACCAGGGGTACCAGAGCATCCAGTGCATTGCTGTTGTACTCAAATTCTGAACATGAAAGTGTGGCCGTGGAGCTAGATGCCAACAGAAGCCAGAACTCACATCAGTGAACAGAAGAAGCCCCCGCCTGAGCGGTGGTGCCGGGAAACACCTGAATTGACCAATTACTCATTTAAGGCAATTTTGTTCCAGTGTTTCGCATTTAAGAACTATGTCTATCCTGGAGTCCATTATCTCGTACACTTAAGAAATGTAAGAACTGTTATTGCTGTTGAGCAAAGATCGATTGTGTTAGAGAGTGGGTAAGACTGTTACAACTGAGGAAATATACTGGCAGATTTTTAGGGGTGGGAACTTTTTAAATTGTTCATAAAAAATAATGGGGTGGCCTTGTAGTTTAAAAACTATTTCTTAAGCTTAAAATTTCATTTTCGACAGAGCTGTGTTTGAGAATCTATGTAACATGTTTTGTTTTTTAAATGGTTAAAATGTACATTGTGTAAACATACATATGATCGAGTTTTGCTTGTATTCTTTCCTAAGGTGGTATAATCTTGCCTGACAGGCTATGGTTACACCAAAGAGGTACATTACCCAGACTATCTCTAATACAGTAGTTGGGGGGGCAGGAAAACTGCATGCTAATTGTGATTTGGGGTTAAAAACAATGACAAACTCAACATGCATTTGCATGGTAACTGTACCTGTGAAATGTTTTGTTCGTGCTTCGTTCTGCCAAGACAAATGCAATGTTACTTCTTGTCAAACTCCATTTGTGAAATTAGCATATTATTTTATTCAGTGCAATTGGTTGTGATATGATACCCCCAGAGACCCTTCTCAAGATGCTGATGTCTGTTTGTTACAGTGAAGGGATAATAACAGATCTTTACTCTAGTAACGTGTCAATACTTTGCTACTGGCCAGAGATTGTGTCCAAGTTAGGCTTTTTTAAATTATAATTAAATATGTACTATAGAATGATTTCTCGCTATATCCTGAGAATGTATAGGTTATCTACAATGCAGGGTTTGGGTGGGGTGGGATGGGAGGGTGCGATTTAATGTCAGAGCTTCGTTTATTTTGCAGCGTATTGTTAGCAAGACAAATCTGCTATGTGCCACAACATTCCTGATGCTCTGTCTTTGAATAATACTTTTCATGAGTCATTTGATTTAAAACATGGAGAAAACCACAGCAAGACGTGGGCAAAGATATTGCCTTTTCCATGGCAAAAATGGCATTAATATATTTATTTTCTAGCATGCTGTTCAGAAACTGTGCCCAGTTCATAGACTTTAGAAGTTTTATTTTGACAGTGCGTGGTAACCTCTTGTTCATCTGTTGAAGTATCTATGTTGGGTGCTCTTGCACGTTGATAGTTTTTGGCATGCTCAGAGAACAGAGTTTTGGCTTTAGTTATCAACACGGTAGGAAGCTGTTTTATGACTCTGAGGTGTAAATCCTCCTGTGTGCTTGGTCTTTTAAAGCCTGTACAGTTTCTGCAACAAATTACAAAAAAGTCTAAACTGCCACTAATGTCGCAGAGACACAGCATGTCATTCAATTAGACGGCTTTTTCCTGCACAGTAAATGTTCACAGGAGATGTTGCCTGGAACATTTAGGCAATGGCAACTTCTCTGTGAATGTTGTGATCTCAGAGAAGCAAGACTGTGGCTGATGCAGCGACAAACGCAGGGGTGCCTGTTGTCGTTTGGTGTGCCTCCTCATCCAAGGAAAGCCATCCTTCCATGCTAATAATAACTAGGCAGGAGCAGACCTCATCCCACAGCTTCATGGTTTAAAGTAAAAAGGGTTTTCAGACGATAATCATGATACTGAAATTCTTCCCTTGGGTACATGCATAGTGCCCAGCGAAGTCACGAGGAGTCGCATACACATATATCCATAGGCAAAATATTTTTTTCTGGGAAACAAGCACACAGGTGTACTTTTGGATAGGAAGTCTGGCATCGAGTGTTATCGTGGTAGCCACAAGTGTCATGCCCCTGTTTCCAGCTCGAATACTAACTGTGCTTTGGTAAGGGGATGTAGAGTCCCGTGTGCATGGCTGATCCTGGAAGGTGATGGTTTTTGAGCATGTGTAGGAACCTGCCTTGGACTCATTAGGAAAGAAATACTGATAATTGTGCTAGTCATTCTCCTGATAAGTCGAATTGAGAATATCTGTGGTAATATTCACTGTTTTTCTTTTAGAGATGAAGGGTTTGCTATGTTTTCTGGTGGCTGTACGTGAACTGAATGGTCATCGTGTTTGGGCCCTCCAAGGAAAAATGAGAGGTCTTACTCTAGCAACAGAGTGCCCCTGCCTCCAAACACACACTGCGGGAGTCTGTCCGCAGAGCTGCGTGGCAAACATATCCTTGTGTCCCTGCTCTCCTCTGCAGGCTTGCGAGTCTGGGGCACTGAGCATGACAACGCGTGGCACCCACGGCCATGCTGCCACCAGATGTGCTCTGCTGGTCTCTAGCAAATGGTAGGAGAGAAGAAGCCCCGCGTAACCTGTTGTTCAAAGCTGTTACAGGAAGGGATTGCAGCTATTGATTTATAAGGGGATTACTGTTGCCCTTCAAAACATTGGTAATCCCAAAGTCATAGGTGTGTAGCTGAAAGGAACCTTAAAAAAAAATCATTTTTCAATTCTTTTTCAACCTGTAACCCCCATAACTTTCGGCAGCAGAAGAGCCAGCTGCTGTGTAACCCTGGCATTCATTTCTCCTGCAAGTAGTCAGCAGAGCTTTGTGGGTCCACAGACCGGGGCTGAAAACCACGATTTTAGCCCATCTATCTCCTGCTGTGAGGCTGGGTGAGGTATAGCTGGACCACACCAGACAATGTGTAGCTTGCAGGCTCTTGAACCACCCAGGGACAGGGATCCACAGTCTCCCCCACCCTCACAATCAGAAGGGTTTCCTAACAGACTATTCAGAAATTCTTTACTGCAAATCAAGCCACTTCTCCTTCCAGCCCGAATTGACAGGAAGAACCAATGATCCACGGCCTCTTTATAAGATTATTCTATGTATGAGAGGAATTATCCTACTTTCCTCAGTAGAATAAGTCTTTCCTAGTCCCTTCAATAATATTTTCTAGGCCTCTGATTTTTGCTTTCTTTCCCCTCATCTCCCCAGCTTCCCCAAAAGGCTCTGCTCCTGCAGGGGGGTTATACAGTAACAAGCAAAGCACAGTGGCTGTCCCATGAGTTTTATGTAGAGCATATCAGAAAATATATCCCAGAATATTTCCTACAAAAACATCCCATGACTTTGATCTAGTCTACCGTGCATTATAATTCCTGGGTGATTTACTGCTGCTTTCCCAGGAGTTCCCATTTGTACGTGTGCATTTGTTTACTACACCTCCCAAAGGATAACACTTTCAACTGGTCTTTATTAAATTTGTTCTGGTTTAATTGGGGCAATTTCCCCACTTCATCAAAATCAATTTGAATTCTGATCCTGTCTCCTAGCCTGTTTCATAATCTCCTAGTTTTATTATATGTGGCTTCATGCATGGATTCTTCATTCCATTAATCTGGGGCTGGGAGGAAGGGCTCTGTTGTAAATTTAATCTAAAAAGCAGCATGAGTTTCAGTGGGTGCCCGTGATACCATCCCTATCAGATATGGCTCTTTCTATCAGAGCATTTTATTAGCATTTTTTTAGAGAGATGGTATTATCATTTTAGAAAATAAATAGCCTTCTGCTTCTTTAGTCTTTGTACGAGTTACAATAATTTACAAATTTTGAGGGAAAATATGACCTCCATCTTCTCCAGCCACTGTAGGTAAAATGGAAAAAAATACAAAATCCTTAGAAAAAACTTGTGGGTTTCCTTTTTTTTTTTTTTTTTTTAGATTGTAACTTTCCAGTGTGTAAGAGTGAAGGGCTGTTTTGGTTCCTTCCATCTGTCTTTTCCTTATACTAACCCAGTGCTGTAGTATTTGAGGGCTTGCAGGCATCCTTTCCTTCTGCCTCTCTGCAAGGTCCGTCCTCCCTTAGCTTCCAGAACTGCCTCACATTTCCACTTTGCCTCACGTGCTGCCAGTTTCCATGCTTTCCAGTTTGTTGCTCTGGAGCCCTGCTGGATCCCTTCCCGAGCCCACAAATGGTATCTGCGTTCTCCCGGATGGGCGGCTTTCCAATAATCAGCTTCAGAGCTGGGAAGAGAAAAGGCTGGGGAATGTATGAGGGCAAAGGTTTTGGACATCAGAGAGGTAGGCTGGTATTCTTTTCAGGACAATTTTCAGCACTGTCTACTCCTTTCTCAAATTTTCCCTGATCTGTTCCTTGAGCCTGCTGTCCTCTTACAACAGCTGGCGGCCAGATGCTCTCCGCTCTGGAGAAGGGCCAGCTTCGTAACGGCTTAGACTTTTTTCCCAGCTAAAGTTCGGCATGCTTGGACTCAGCTTCTGAGTAGATTTGTGCAAATGTCTATTAAAAGACAGAGGAAACATTTTTAAAGAGGTGTGAAGGCTTAGTAGCCAGTCTCCTGTTGGCACCGTGAGAGCCGCTGGCTGAATCTCCACGTGCTGCTTTTGACACGGAGCCTTCTTGTATGGAACAGCCGCTGGCCGCTGGCGGCGTACCAGGAGGTCCTGGACGCGGTGCAGCGTGCGGTGTGCTGGGGGCTTTGGGGAACTCCGTTGTTTTTCAGTGTTGCACGATGCGCTGCCTATTGAAGAGTAAAAGGAAAAAAAATCCTCAGTTTATAATGAAGTAATATATATATATTATACTGCTCTGAGGTGGTATGGTGAAAAGAAAGAACGGGCACCTCTTCTTCCCCCCCCCAGCCCTGCCCCAAATCAGGGGAAGGTTCTGTTACAGCACAGATTGCCACTGAGCCCATGGGGACTCAGGTTTGTGGGACCCTATTTAGGAGATTTTTTTTTTAATGTTCAAGAGAAATAGAGGTGTTAAAGTTCACACATCTCTGTAGTCAAGGCAAGACTTGGCCATCTTAGAGAAAAGGCTGCTCCTAGTACTGTTGTCCATGGGTTAAATCCCACAAGAAGCTGAGATCCTGCAGAGCTCGTTGAAGTCTGTTGCATGTATTTAGTGTCCCTCAGGAGCTGGTTCTGTTTTTTTAAAAATATTCTTGAAAGATGACATCCTGGAGCCTGCATTCACTAAAGCTGCCTCTGAAGTCAGTGGATGACTTTTTTTGATGAACGAGAGTTACCTGAAGTCAAAGACTTGAAGTTAGTTTGTTTGACAAAGTGTCTTTCATGTGAGGATCTGCAAGTGCTTTACAGAAATGAAGTGCCCGATGTTGCTTTTGTCCCCTAGCACAGAGACGTAGGCCTGTTGAGATACATAAGCATTAAAAACGCTGCTTAGTATTTGTCCTAATATTTAATAAACCAGCTTTTATAAAGTTAGCCTTGAACTTACAGTCAAATAATACCTGCAACCCCATAGATGAGAACATCACTAATTTTAGATGCTTGCATATAAGCACATTTGTATCTCTAACTCCTAGTACTTCCAATCACATCTTCCATACATTTGTAACAAAACTAATGGTTTTTATTCTTTAACGTGCTATTTATTTTGAGGTCAGGTCTGTTGTCTTCGGTAGGTGAAAACTGAGGCTGCCAGCTCTGACCAGATTATCACTTTTCAGTAGAATTGTACCCGACCGACCATTTATAACTGGCCTATAAGGGCAAAAAAAAAGTGAAGCTGAGTCTTCAGCTGTGATCTGATGATCTGTGAGTTCAATCAGACCACTGCTGGAAACATTACAAATGCGGTGCCCGAAGCAGAAGGAAAATTTGGAAATCTGCAGAAGCTAATGGGCATTTGTCAGCTGTCTTCAGTGAGCTTAAGAACTGGGAAAGTAAGCTCAGCTGGGGCAGGAGGGGGGCATTTGAGTCCTTTTTGTTGCCATTAAATTGTCATTCTTTTAGCTTGGTTCAAGATTTCTTGCATGGATCAGTTATGGATGGTCTAGTTTATCTTAGACTTTTTCACACAGAGGGTTCTAAATGTGGAAGCTTTTGTTTTCCTCAGGTTAGCGTAGTCTTGATAGATGATGCTTTTTGTGCTTTGCTCGGATTGCTTGTCGCTGAAACACCCAGGAGACATGGCAGCAACTTGCAGGAGGGGTTGCGTTGGCTAGATAGGTTAAATTCTATTAACATCTTGTGGTTTTGTAGGCTATGTTGTTTAGTTGGCTGTCTGTCCACCTGATTGTACATGATGTACCAGAACAGCAATTTTGGTGCTTGTTTTCCTTTGGGGAGGCATTTTTCATCCTTCTTTGGGCTCACAGTTTTACTCTTTCTTTCTCTCGTCCTGCAGAGGTGATGACACTGTGTGAGCAGGCGTGTTCAGAGTAGGCACACGTTTCTGTCCGTGTTGGATGGCATGCTAATGAAAAGGTCTCGGTAAGGGAAAAGGATGAGGTCCAATGTCTAACCCCAGAACTTTGCCTTGGGTTTCAGAGGTATGGAGTTCCCTCTTTCCTGCTTCATTTGTTCTCCAGCTCAGTTTCCATGCAGCCAAAGGGCAGGGGAGGGGAGAGGAGAGGAGAGGAGAGGAGTGGAGAGGAGAGGAGAGGAGAAAGGGAAGCAGCCCCATCTCCCATCCCTCGCTCAGCATCCCTGACCAGCCCGTTTGGCTCTGCTCTCTTCAGTGCTTAGGGTTTGCTTGGTCTCACTGCTCAGACATGGCTGTGGAGCTCTAGCGATCGGTAGCTTTTTATTTTGGCCTTATAAATATCTCCATTGCTGCAGCTGCAAGAACAAATTTGCCTGAACCCCTTTGTGTGTGGTTAACTTTGGTCTTCCCACTTCCCATCATCTCTGCTGCTGTGTTTTCATTAAAACTTCCATTATTCGGCTTTGCCCAGCGCAGTGAGAGGCAATCTTGTTTCTTATTGCCTTTCTAAAGCAAACAAAGAAAGGAAAAAAAACTCCCTGAAATACCCAGTCAGAAGTCATTCATGGTTTAAAATAAGCCACATTAGAAAATGGAGATGCTCAGACAAAAAAAAAAAAAAAAAAGACAGCCACATTAGGAAAAGCCAGTCTGTTAGGAGGAGGTCATTTTAATTAATTAAGGTCACAGCCTTCACACCTCAGATATTCTGGCAGGGACGGATTACTGCGGTTCAAAACATCTGGACTTGTTCAAGCCACAGGTTCAGGACAATGCACCTTACCCTTTCCCCTTCCCAGCAGTGGACAAATTGACTACGCTGTAGCGTATTGCATGAGAGGCTTTCAAATGAGACTTTCAAAAGCCTGGTTCACTCTGCTCTGTGTAGCTTTTAAAGAGCCCACGGCACATCTGTGGGCTGAGGTCCACTCTGCCCCAGTCAAAGCGTTCACCCCACCAAGCACCCTGCTTGGCCGGCCAAGCCCAGGTAGGCCACCGATAAACATGTTTGGGACAGTCGGTTCAATAGCTTGGGAATGGATTTTTGCCTTTTGATTATTGCACCAGTGACTAATTATGCCATCTGGGGACGTGGTAAAGTGCTCAGTCTTCCTTGAGTTGTGAGTTCATATTTAGCCATGGAAGAATACAAGGACTAAAGGAAAGTATGTTAGAGCTTTTTGGCCTTGTGTTCCTGGCTAAATTCCAATTAATACTAGAAAAACTTGGATCTATTTAAGTCCTATCTGTGCATTTTGACCAGTATGGTATTTGTTTCCTGTTCATATTTCTCTGAGCATCGCAGCAAGCTGCTGTACAGCTGTATTTGCTGTATCAGTGGGGAACAGAGGCGCCTGAGCATTATGCATGTAATAAATATATAACAAATAGGCAAATCCCATTCCCTGCAATGCAGGACGTTGCTTCTACCATTCTCTTCAGCATTATGTGGAAGGCTGGATAACACAGCTGTCCTGTTCACAGTCCCAAGATGAGGTCAGTGCTCTCTTTCCCCACTTTCTTCTCACTGCCAGCTACCGCACAGTAGAGGGATCTGGATCCTGCATATTTTGAGCCATAATATAATGAAGAGCAGCAGAAACACATACACACACACACACTGGCAATACAGCATTCTCCCACCTTCCACATAGTAGCAGGTGGACTACTAGAGTGTCCTACAGTCCTGGCTCATCTGAAAGCTTGTTGTAATACCATCTGTGCAACAGTTGTCCTCAGAGCAGGCTTTTTATTAGGTTGAAGCCTGGAAAGCATCTTAAGTCATTCAGGACAGAGTGGCATTGTAAAATAATTTGTTCTGTATTGTCTGAACTGTGAATTTTCTGTTTCTTTGATTTCTATTTGATTATTATTACTGGGGAGAAAAGGCTAAGGATATGAAATGTTTTGGACTTTCCATCCATAGTTATCTTTGTGTGTTTGTATGTTCGAAAGAGAGAGAGAGGGACAGTAGATAGATCTACAGGATATGTTATGAGGCGTGAAATCTTGTTTGTAATGAGATTTCTTGTTAATGGCAGTCAGGCTTCCTTGATGCTAAGCATTAATGCAATATCCATTAGAGCAGCTAAGCCTCCCTCTGCGCCACTTTCCCAAAAGGGTTTCACTTTGTACCTAGTTTAGCATTTATAAATATTTGATACAAGGTTCAAGAAGTTATTTACATGTTAAATGAAGGATATATGAACATTCTAGGAAAAATACAAGTTGAGATTCTACTATAACATTATTCACAAACCAAACATGAAAGCATGATGAAATTTGCCCCATTAAAATTGCTGGAAGCCTTTTCATTGATTTTTCTAGTCTGTGGATTAGGTCTGTTTTCTCTTTCATACTATGTCACCTTTGAAGTCTTTTTGCATCTCATGCTTTCCAAGCCAAATGCATATCTGTAATTAGAAAGCACAATCTTGATCCTTAAATGGGGAAGAGGTCCTTCCTCCGTCATCCACTTCTGAAGGTCTGATTTTGTATCTTTATGTTTATCACTGAAAACAATGGCTGAATGGGGAAAGCCCGGTGCAAGCACCATGAAAAGACAGAAGAGCTAGCACTGTCCCTGTGACAACTCTTTGCTTCCTTCATCCCTCTTCACATCCACTCCCACTTGTCTCTGAGATGTCTTTGAAGTTAAAGATAGAAGAGAAAGATGAAAGCTAGAGGAAAGGATGTGTTAGAAATAAGATGGTTTCTGGAATGGTGCAGAACCATCGAGCGAATCTTCATTTTTTTATTTTTATTTTTTTTTAGCTCTTAGGCAGACTCCTAATTTGTGTAATATAAAACCAGGAATGGTTATGAATGTTTTGCATTTGTTATGATTGTTTGTTATGAGTTTTGGGGTTTTTTTTGTGTGTGTGTGTGCGGTTTTTTTTTCCTAGCAGAGTAGTTTTGTTCGCTGCCATCCATTGTTGTGGTTTTATGGGGACGTTTCTCTTCACTTTTTATTGAGAAACAAATGAAGGATCACACAACCCGACAGTAATCAGCAACAAACACAAAGGTATTGTCCTCTGTCCCACAGATGTAGCTTCAATACTGGGTTGTGGCTTCACAGATGTGTTTGAGGTCATCTACAATTAACAACACAGGTGAAACTTTCCTCCCATTTGCTTATCCTTTTATGAATGTTCAGCTTCTAAAATGGCACTGAGTGAGAGGACAGAAAATAGGATGGCAGATATTTGTCAGTAGACAAAAAGTATAGCTAAGAAATAAAAATGCTTCTGGAACCAAATATTTCACCTCAAAAAGACAGATAGACATCTGTAGCTCAAAGATGTCTGTTTCTTACTTCTGCTAGATCCTTCTGAAAATTACGCGTTTGGTGCTGTTAATGCTCCAGAGGAAACTGCTCCACTGAAGACACTAACTTAGGGCTCTTTGAAACAAGGCAGGAGGGAATGTATTAAAATAGAGGAGCTCAGCCATAATTTGAAGTGGCAGCTTTTGTCTACTGTGTCCACAACTTTAACATTATTTTGAAATATATTTATATTATATTTCTTTTTTTTTATTTTTATTTTAATATGAACATAATTTTCCCTTGAGTATAATGTATTCAGTCAGCTGGATCAGAAGGCTTTACGTTTTCTATCACAAAATTAGGTCCTTAGCATAAATATTGGGAAAACTCTGAAAGCGTGTTCTCTGAGGGCACCTTATGTTATTTTAAACCCCTTCGATCTGATGCTAATCCTTTTAAAATCTCCAATGAGATTATAATTCATTTGTCATTGCTAAATGTCATTTTGTTAACACTGTACAAATGCAGGACAGCATGTCAAAGTAGTAAGTTTTTTTATTATTGTATTACTCTGAAAAAGAGAAAAACTAATCAGATCTTTGTTTCTAGTGTAATATGCTCCCCATAGCTTGAGAGTACACATGCAAAGCCTCTGCTTTGATCGTCTTGCTAAAATTGTTACAAAGTGGAGGGAAATGGTATTAGAGAAAGATTTTTGAAAAACTCACCTCCAGTGGTGCTGAACAGGCACGTGTTAAAGTCTGCTCTATTTCTCATTAAGTCAGTGGGAATACAGCAAGGCTGTAAGGCTTCTCAATGCACTAGCAGATAGAATTTCCCACCCAGTCATTGGCACAGTTGTGGCTGGTACACCAGAAAGGCTGAAGGCCAAATCCTGCTGTCATTGCACAGAACAGCCTTATTTCAGCAGGGATCACAAACATGTACTTAAGTTACATGAGTTAGTTGCGCAATTTTGAGGTTTCTGCTGAACAGAAATGGGAGAGGGTAGGCTTTCCTTGTGCTTGTTGATCACAGCCTTTGCATTTCCAATGACTTTATTAGAAGCATCTTCTATTTACATGCTGCAGAATGAGGCCTGCGTGGGGTGGGAAAGATTTTTACGAATTTAGACCTAAGAAAACATCAACCATTCTAATTTTAGGCAAGTTGCATTCCATATCCATCTGTTTAGTGGATCAGTCTGATGTTTACTGTTTAGTAAATTACATTTGATTTTTTTTTTTAATGTTTCTTTGAGGGCATTGCCTGCCATCAGCTAATGTAAAATAGTGCCAAGAACTTAAAAACATACCCTTAGGGCCAAAGTGTGCTAGCTTCACATACCACAAGCAGTCCCATCAAAAGCAAGGAAAGCTGGACTGGGCACATGAGCTGCTACCCCCCCAGTGTCCAGTTACAAGTTCTGCTTCATTTCATAGAGAGTGATGACTTCCTGCAAAAAAAAAAACAAAAAACAAAAAACAAACAAACAAAAAAAAACAAAACAAAACAAAAAAAAATATATTGTCCAACTGTGACCAGTTAAAAATGTATTGAAGTCAAAAAAATATATATATTAGACATGGCTGTAGTCTACCAAATCCAGTCCTGTGCATAGGCAGAACTCCAAGGGAAAGTAAGGGGAGTTTCCATTCCGGAGCTTGCAGAACGAAGCCTACATAGCAAACGATGACAAAATGTCAACTTTGTGTAAACTCTCCTGGTGGGTTTGTAAAAAGGTTTTTAAGAAATCTTCACTGGAACACACCGGAGAATAATAAACTTGCACCTTGATAGAATAGCTTTATTTGTATATACTTCATGTAAATTTTTAACCAGAGCAGACGTGTCATTCCTTGTACATATCTGACTAGAACGGTAGCAGTGCTGTGCACTGCTGTTTAGGAGATCCAGGTTCTCCCATCTTGGGTTTCCAACTGTAAAGGCTACAGGAGACTGCTTGGGACCAGCCAAAACATAGGATGGATAGATGCTCACCACCCACTGCTTGTAAATGTAGTAGGATTGGAACAGGTGTTGGCGATGGAGAAGATTGCTTGCCTCTGCTCCTGGCTAAAGGACAAGTGCCTCCTTCGCTGTCATCTCCAGCAGAAGTGGTTTATGGTTTCAGATGGTCAAAGAGTGCGGAGAACATTCAGAGCCCTATTTGGATCAGTCTTTCGTAGGAACCTGAGCTTACAAGGAACCGACGCTTCTTGTGTAACATGGGAAGGTCCACGAAAAAGCAGTGTGTACGTACATCTACTTATCTGTCTGTCTGTTTATCTAATATCCCAGTGTTTCTGTATTGAATGGTTTCAGTAACCTGTAAACAAGTGATTGCTCCTGTTGTGTTACTGCTTTGAAATTCTTTGCATGCACTCCAGCATATAATTCTTCAAGAAAAGAAATTATACATATTATATATATATATATATTGTAGCTTGCAAAATATTCATGTTGAAGAGCCATGTTTTGTGCAAATTGTACATTTATGTTGTGAGCAATATTGCAATATGAACTTTTATTAGTTGTTGGCATTAAAACATGTTTTTATTGGTAGTAAATCTGTCACATTATTTTTGACCGTATGTATGTATCCCAAGCTTTCAAACTCAGGCATTAGATCAACTACTGAAGGAGACTTTTTTTTTCTGTGCAGTAGAAATAGCGCAGACTTTCAGTAAATAGACAGGTATGCAAATCCCATGCTGTTTCATGCAAGTTGCAAGGCTGATTATTCACGCAGTTCATCTGTCAGGCCAATACTTCTCTTCTGTCAGTGCTGGAATTTGTGTGTGATATGAGGATGCTGTTGCCCTCACCTATAACAGAACTAAAACCTCAACGTAGCAAAGCAAAATGCTTTACTCCTACTGCCCTCTGTCTCTGCAGGTGCTTTAACATAAATTCAATGAGGACTGAAGAAACTTCTACTTTCCTGTCGGACAGCAAATGTTGTATTTTCAAATGTTCATGCTACGTAGTTTTCAATTTAGAGGCTAGATAAAAGTGTAATACCACTATGGCTTTAGGAAAGCTACGGCGTTTGGAGCTTGACCTTAAAACTTTTACCTGACTTCTGAACATCATTGGTGGCTTTGTTTGCTCAATGTTTACCTCTGAGAAATGTATGCTATTGATTTAAATGTTTAATATATTGACTGCCTTTTTGTATATTTGTTATCATAATGGTTTGGTTTAAATGCTAACAACTGTAGTCTATTTTCAGACTTTAAATAACATACGGTTCTGTATTTGGAAGGCAAAGTTATTAATGAATATAGCAATTTGGTATTTTATTCCTATTTTATACAGCTGCCCCCATAGGTTATTATCGGATGGCAATGAGTATTGCTGAACAGCAGGTGGAACTCTCTGGAGCGTGTTTATGAGCCATCTCTGTTCAATAAAAATTCCATTGTTTTCTAGCCTAGTCAATGGCTGCTGTGAGTGTTTTTGTTGTTCCTTCTCCTGCTCAGGTGTTTCTCAATGTACTTCAGACAGCAGCAGGACTGGGGCTCTCCCCAGAAGCATCTCCCAGGAACCACCTGTGTTCAGCGTTTTACATCTGGAAGCTTTGGTGCTCTTTTTCCCCACTCGCTGCTGTCAGTATGGCTGCTGTGCCTCTGACAAAGTGACGGGGATTTGCTATTCCCAAAAACTTCTGTCTGAGCCCTGATCTGGCAAAAAAAGTGCATTTAAGACCAGGGAATGGAGTGCTGTGGTGCTTAAAATTAAGCATCTGCAGATGCATGAGAGCCAGCCAGTTTGGATTCATGAAGACCCAAAAGTCTGGGAGCTTGCTTTGTTACACAATATCGCTGCAAGTGCATACAAATAAATGGCAAATGGGTATCACAGGAGGAAGTCAGAAGTAAATAGAGGGAATTAACTCTAGTATGACAGTAAAATCAAGCTTTGAAAAAATCTTGTGATTTTAGCATTTTTAAACGTTTAATTCTGAAATTAATTTTTTTTTTGTACCTTGTAAGTTTTAGTGGATTTAGTGTCAAATTCTTTCTTTATAATGTATCCGATTATTATGAAACAGGTTGGTCCAGGAGGCAAAAGGTGGTAATAGCCCTTCAAGTATGGCCTGTAAGGAAAAATCCACACATGCGAGTAGGGTCATGCGAGTGAGACGCTGCTCGCAGCCGACAGGGTGACCGTCCTGACCGGGATCCTGCACTGTCAGGCGCCTTTGGGCTCTGCAAGCCCAGCTGTCCAGGAGCAGAGTGCGATAAAGGCAGCTCTCAGGGCTACAGCTGTCAAAATTTAGTAGCAGAGGTAGGCCTCCTTGCCTTCCTCCCCAGTATCATTCACTGGGGAAAAAAAGCAAAGCAAGCTTCACTTTCAGCAAACTGGTCTGGTCTGTCTCCTTTCCCAGTGAGAATATTGATACTGGAACAATGTAATATTATTTCTGGGCATCTAAGTTAACTCTTCCGTGAGAAAAATAGGGAAGTTCAGACATACCCATTAGCAACATTGTTCTGCATTCACTGCAAAATCATTGTGCTTTTGCTACAGTCAGTTCACATTTTTGTAGGTTTTCTGGACAATCTTAGCATGTAGAGACCGAGGACTTTGGCACACATTCACTGAGCTAATTAAGGTTGAGGACAGTCTTGCCCACTGCTGTGTTTTCTCCTCTACGTGGCAGAAGTGGGCAGTGATGTCTTAAACCACCACTGCCACATACTAGGGCTCACCCAAGAGGAGCCCCAGGTATTGTCCAAACAGGGAACCACTGTCCGAAGTGTTTGGTGGAGGTCTACTGGTGGCATCAGCAGCAGAGGCATCTGTGTAACACACACAAAAAAGATCATTGTACGTCTCAGTTTAAATTAGATTATTTAGAAAGTAACAGTAACATTTAAACCACTCAGAACTAATAATTTAAAAAAAATCTGCATAGTGGCTTGTACAGGTATATTTCTAGGTGTGTAGCAGTATCAGCCAAACTTTTCCATGTCAACAAAGCTTTATATTTTAATGAAAGCTTCTACAATGACTTTCTCTTTTGTTTTAATGGATGTTTCAGGGGAGGTGGTGTTCCAGAGTAAGAGTGTGGGCTGCCTATCTCCAAGCTTTGCTACGAAGATGTAAGCCTGCAAGATAAATGACGTCCACAAGCGGGCTTACGTAGCCTTGCAGCCCAGGACGCTGCCATACGCTGAACAGCCCCACTGCCTCTCTGCCTTTCTAGAGCTTCTCAGCCCCTCTGCTCTACAAGCCCCGAGGCTTGTGTAAGAAACTAGGAACTTTCTCCATTCTCTGTGTGAGTTGGCCAAGAGTGACTGTGTCCTACCCTCATGTGCTTCTTGGTTCTTCCTCTCCCACACTCGCCTTTTCCTCTCTCCTGGGTTTCTACCAATATATTTAAAGTCATTTTTCTCACCTGGATGGCAAACATGACTGCTCTCCAGACCCAGACATCCTTCCTCCAGCTTGCTGAGAGGGCACTGACTGGATTTCCCTCTCCTCCTTTATGTTGGCTCCAGCAGTATCTTAGAGCAGTTACTGCCGGGATGACAGGATTCTCACTCCCAAACTCTCAGGGCACATTTTGGGGAAGCAGATGCTCTGTAAGCATGCCTCTCTGCCCTGCTAATACACTCACTGTTCCAATAAGCATTTCATGCCTTTTATGCGCATCCAGCTTGCGCTGAGATCATGCTTATTGACAGACTTAGTTAATGGATAAATAACAGATCCAGTTTATTCCATAAAGGTAAGCAAAACCTAAGATCTTGCAGAATAAGCCTTGGCACAAGAATGGTTAATTTTCCAAAGTGAGGAGGTTGTTGGTGTCCCAGAGAACTCCTTGAGGAGATCATGGATGAAAGAAAACCAAAGCGGCCTTGTTTCAGCTAGGTGAAAACTTAACCATGCCTACCTATCAGTTCAGGAGCTCTTCCCTCCAGGCTATGCTGCTGTGTGCAAGCAGGGTATGTCATCTCCCCTAAGATGCTGCCCTACTGAGATCTGATCTTCCTTTAGTTTCCTCCAAATTCATGCTCTTTATTTCACAGAAACACCCAGGGAATGCAAATAGAGAATCAAAAGGTAACCTTCAGGACTTTTGTGGCTGCCCTTGGTGTTTCAAAGCTACTTGTAAGCACTTCTTTATGTCTGTCCAAAGTTAGAGGATTTCTTGATGTTGTGACTTCCCTTTTAGCTATTCAGCATCTCTGGGACTGCAATATATATTTTGCAGCTCATTTGAGACAAGAGAATTTTTTTGAGTGTTAGTGTATCAATGCCTTTACCCCCATCTCATCTGAAGAGGTCAGCTGAACCACAGACATAAACCTACAGCGTAACTTCTCTCAAAACACATAAAGCTCCCTTTGTTTTCTTGCTTACAGCCTGTATGATTTGCAGTATGAACCTTTTCATGGCCTTGTAGTACCTTCCAGCTGCCATATTAGAAATGTTTGGAGTGTCTCTGACAGTTGCATGATTCGAGGTATTTCAAGGTCTCTGCAGAGCCTTGGACGCTGGAGCACGTCTCTCTGCAAGTTTTCATGTAATTATTGGAGAGCCTGCTGGCACCAGTGGCTTCTATATCACTTCTTCACCAACCAGCTCTCTTCTCTCCTCCACCCTTAGTGTGAAGGGTAATACTCTCTGGGCACCTTGACACATACCCTAAAAAAGAAGCTGACCCTTCCCTTCAGAGGAGCCATTTTTTCCTACTGACTGTTCCTACTGACCCTGCTTTTCTTGACTTGGTAAGTCCATGACAATAAAAGTTTGCTCTGCTTAGCAAGGTACCTTCACCCAGCTGAACCTTTATGGTGACACCTGGAACAAGACACGGGCACACATTTCCTGAGAACTATCCAGCACTGGCCTCCTCAGGTGAAAAGCAGTAGGTTGGGATGGGTCAAATGCCTCAAATTCTGCATAAGCGGATCCAGAAATAGGGACAATGTTTTCGTGCTTTTCACTTCAGACAGGCAGAAGGTTCTGACTAAACTGAAACAGTGAAGCTCACTGCTGTCAAGCCTTGCCTTGCTTTGCAGGGGTCCCTCAGGAGAAAATGAAATTCAGCTCTGCTTATTAGAGGCTAAGAAATGGGTCGAAGAGAGATTCCAGGCACAAAACAACTCCAGAGAAAACATACTATACTGCTATGTCTGATTGGTCTCTGATAGGAAGGGAGGAAAAAAAAAAAAAAAGAAAACTGCATTGCACTAAAGCTCAGTTAACTATCAGTCACTGTCCCAGATGACTGCAGGGAGCTTTCTGCCTGGGGCAGCACTCTTTTAACCCCTCTCTGTGATTGCCAAGGCACGGTAGAACAATAATGCATGTAATAAAACAGCCCGCTGGTCTTTCTTTTCATTAAGAAGACCCATGACCCAACCCCACATCCCCAGCAAGTGTATGATGGAGAGAAGTATTGGAATCACCCAGCACTTCTCAAAAAAGAAGAAAAATTATTTACTAGTAACTGCAGTTCTGTAAGCTGTAATATACATATGCAGATTTGCTACCTATTTTCCTTTCCTCCTCCATCTCCAGGTCTCTTTTTTGGTACTTCTGTTGTTGAGCACCACCACAGTACATTGCTATTTTGTGATGACGTATGTGGTGGGAGGGAAGGTAGAGCATGTGTGCCCCCTCTGGGTATTGCTTCGGTAAAAACAGTCTGGCTCAAGTGTTTGTTGTGCAAACATCCACAGTGTAAATGTATATATCTGCAAAAAAAACCATATCCAAGAATCACAGTCACTGGAAAGTAGCCTTTCTTTGCTCCTCTTGGCTGCCTAACACTTCCCTTTGCCTGTCCTTTGGGAATAGCACTGGCTTGCACAAATCTTCCCTCTGAATCTGGAAGAATACTGACAGTAAAACTGCAGCCAACCCATACGTGGGAGGACATGAAGGAGTTCTTGAACACTGTAAGAGAAGATGACCAGCAAAACAAACAATAACAGCCTAGCAAAAAGACACGCATACCAAAACACAAGGATGGTAATTATCTACGTATTAGCCCCTACCGCAGGTCCCAGGCAGGATGAGCGTGCACATGCTACAAGCAATAGATAGCAAGATACAGCCTCTGCCTTCATATGTTCTGTTTCTACATAAAGACAAAGTACAGCAGATGGGTGACATGAGCAGGGGGGCACTGGAGGCAGGAATATTTTGATAGATAATTATTTGTCTCTCATGCCAGAACCACAGAAGAATCAAAATAAAGAAAATGCTACAGTAGTGCTGCCTGTGGACTATTTACTACATGTGGAGTAAATAACGTAGCCACCCCGTCTGCCAACCTTGAATTTGGCTACCAAGTCCATGACCTTTACCATGAGAAACGCTCCTTCCCCTAACCTTGGTTTTTCACCCTTGTAATCTGCAGTTACCCCTGAATTAAGATTTCAGCCATGCAAACAGCATCGATTTCTGCACGCTAATACGACACCGCCCTGCTGCACATCCCAACCGGCATTTTACCCATCTGCTCTGGCTCAGTCAGGCAGCTAGCGCGGGCTGCCGGTGCTTGAGGGCAAGGAGAAACAGCTCCCGCGAAGAAGCCAGCTCCTCACCGCTTCCCGCAGCCTCCTCTCGCTAAACCCCGCACCGCTTCTCGTCCCTGGAAAGTTTTTAAGGACCGGCAGC
>VXAA01006959.1:278269-312275 GCA_013399115.1 Anseranas semipalmata
CGCCCTGCCCCGGAGGGGAAGGGGAAGGGGAAGGGAGCGGAGCTGCCCGAGGGCATCGGCAGCCGGGGGTGGGGAAGCAGGGGGACGGTGCCGCGGTGTGTTCAGCAGGGGTGCGCTGCTGGGGGCACGCTCCATCGGGAGGTGTGGTGGGTGTCTGTTCCGGGTCCTCGGGCAGTGCTTGCGGTGCTTCCTTCTGCTGAGCTCCTTGCAGGCACTGACGGGACGAGAGCTGGCGCCGTGGAAGTTCAGAGTTCGCTAGATGTTGCAAAATTTGCTCCGTAAGAAGTAGTCTGCAGCATGTCCCTACCCGTCGAGATTTATGTTTTGTCCTCTAATATAGGCATGGGAAGTGTGAGGAAGTAAGGTCTTACAGATCTTGAAGAAATGCGAGTGTGATCACACGTGAGAGGGCCCGTGGGTGGGGAAGCAAAAAAAGAGAAGAAATTGGACACATGAGAACATACAGAGGAGAGGTTGAGAGCACTGTATGCACAAGGAGAGGGCAAGAGAAAGGGATTTAGACACACTTCAATTTAGTTCCATCGAACAAAATTTACGCTACGCTTTGTCAGGAAAATATGCAAGTAAAAACACTCGCTCTGGCAGCCTGAGAATAAGTGTCTTGTATTTGGGGAAAAGATAGGAAAGGAGTGAGTAGGTTTCCGAATGATTGGCATAAAGAGTGGCAATCCATGTGAACAGCCAGGGCTGTGCGCTGAAATCTCGTTACCAGTCCGCTAAGTGATTTCCTGGAAGCGTTCTGTCTGTCTCACTTCCTCAGGGGATGTGTGTCTTTAAACAGGGAGGGTGCTGATGGTAGTGATGAGGAAGAGCAGGGCCAGACGGCAGATGGCATGGATGTTGCCGTTGCTGACAGAGCTGAGTCTTCTCCTAAAAATGAAGACCAGGAGGAAAGTGCTGAAAAGCTGACTGATGATGAACTGGCTGAATACGATTTGGACAAGTATGATGAAGAGGAAGACGCAGGTAAGAGAAATTTAAATGTCAGATATGCGTTGTAAGTGAAGAACCTTTTCGCTTCTTGTTGTACTTGAGGCATGAGCATCCTAAAACTATGCAGGGCTTTGTTTCAAGTGCTGGAAATTCACATTTTGAATTATTTGCTTGTCCCAGTTTAGGAAGTGATTTAGTGAGTGAAACAATTCGGTGTCCTCCTCCCTGATGCTAGAACCGAGCAGCGTTGGAAAGACTGTCAGTCCCCCTGCTGTAGTGCTGGAGCAGAGCAGCAGGAGTCCCTGAAAGCACTGAGCAGTTTAGCTTACTGAGGTTCTTCTTGTGTTTGGAACTTGGGAGTTCCCATTCCTGATATTTTGCAATACAGATATTGGTACAGGAGTTTCTAACTTCAGCTGTCATTGGCACATATAAGAAATGTTCTGAAATTCCCATCTAGGTGATACAAAACTTGGAGAGACTTTAGCTGGCCTGGCAGTGTATGGGAGCAATGATCAGGATCCTTACATCACTCTAAAAACCACTGTAAGTACTATAAAAATGTTAAATATCTTAAACAGCATAAGCTTAGAACTCATTTAAGCTTTCTACTCTGCCAGACTGCCTTAGGGTCTTAGGCGCTTGCAGTCCTTTTAAAAGGCTTGTCAGGTTTTTGCTCAGACAAAACTTTTTCCTTTTAAGGCTGCTTTGTGCTGTCTCCTTTATGTGCACTTTTTACCTGTAAGTCAGATGTTAAGGTGAACTGGCTCAGGATTTAAGACATGTACTTCTGAATGTGGAGGTGGCTCGTCAGCTCTCTAATAGGACACAGAAAATGCTTGAAGAAATAACAAATCTCAGTATTTCAGGTCACTAATGACCAAAATTAGACAACTTCCGAGACTGCAAGACTCCTACAACTTCCACCAGTTTGTGGAAGAAACAAAGCTAAGATGGACTCAGGCTACTCTAGAAAACAGGATTAGAAGGCAAAGTAATCAGGAGAAATTAGGGCTATGGCTTGGAGAAATATGCTTTAAAAGTGTTTTTATAGTCAGAGGTACTTGCACTGGGAGAATATGAGCTACGTGGGTCCCTTCCAACGTGGGGTATTCTATGATTCTATTTATTCTGTGTCAGAAAAGCTAGCTTTCTTCCAGACATAGAAAAGGGAACACCCTTTTCTCAGCCTTCTATGCTCAAGTCCTTTCTGCAGATTCTGAAGGAGAATACTTTTTAGTGCTCTCCAGCATGCGTTTTATGTTATTGGTGTTTACTACTACCACTGTTGAAGACTTAAGTACTGTACAGCATTAACTCAACCAATTCAAAGAATTGCACTGCTCAATAGAATTCAAATATTGAAAAATGCTTGGAGTGAATAAAAAAGAAATTATTAAAAGCTTGCAACATGAAACCCAAAAAGTCTTGTATGTGTTTTGTATTTGAAGGACGGTAGTCTGTGTCAGACTACTGACTTTGTGCAGTTCTTAGTTTTCCACTAACAAAAATTCCCTGAATGCCTGCCATTCCTCAGTAACAATGAAAATTAGATGGAGGCTACATCTGTTCTGGTGCAGCTGAATGCCCAGTATAGCTGCAGGCAGTACTTTCCTGGAAATATTTTCCAGAAAGTGGACAGTGCTTTAATGCTCTTGGAATTGCTTCCTGTGTGTGAAGAGCAGCTACAGTGTGCTTATTGTGTAAAACGTTCTTACATTATATAAATGCTCAAGGCATGAGGGCCCAAGGGAAATAAGCTACAAATGTGGGCTCCTGGTGGTAATTTTCTTTTCAGCAATGGATTGCATCATGGTAGCCTCAAAAGATGGTTTCATGTTTGGTAATTAAACATTTCTCTAAATCCAGCTTGGTCCATATAAACATTCCTTCAGTCTGTATAATAACTATCCAGTATCCCCACAATGGAGCCTGTTTCCTGCCTTCCTGAGTTTACCATCATAAGGTGTTTTTGGGTGGGTGGGCTGTAGGGTGTTGGGTTTTGAGTGTTTTCAGTTATGGTTAAAAATTATTACTGATTCAGCCTTTTGAACTCGTGTAGTCTCGTGTGTGTGTGTGTATGTGTGTATGTGCTTTGTGTAACATCTATTGTCCTCTCCTTTTCACTATTCAGGACCAGTATGAACAGGAGGACTTTTTGATTAAGTCCAGTGACAATCTTGTCCTTTGTGGCAGAGTTGATAAAGACTACTGTAGTTTGGAGGTCCATGGTAAGTAACAGGATTTGTTCCTTACAATGAAGGTAGGAAATAGGTTTTACCTAGCCTGCTTGTTCCATATGGCTGTGTAGAACAGGGACTGGGGGGTTGCTTTTTGGAGTCTTCAGCTTCCTCCAGTGTGAAAACTGTTTGTCTTTTACCTTGATTTTCCCATGTGACTGAATCTGGACTTTTTTTTTTAGTTACTGATTCTCTAAAATGAATGTATAATCCTTCATTAATGTCTCCTCATGTAGAAAGTGGTGGTAGTGAGTACAGAGCATTTATTTTGAAGTGATTCTTACAAACAAATTAGCATAGTAAGCTAGGAATAAAACGTCTAAATGTTGCTGAACATGTCACTTCCTTATCTAAAGTATGCAGGAGAATGTTCATTTTGTATAATTTCGTGAGACGTAACATTAGTATTTGGAGGCTCTGGCATCTACATCGAAACTCTGAACACATTGCAAATTTGCATTCTAGATCTCCTTGGGAATTTAGTGTTTGCCACATCTTCCTGCTGTAGAAGTGAACTATAAGTTGCTTGTTTTTCCTCTTCACTGATGTCATATATATCTAATTCTTTTTCAGTTTATAATCATGAAGAAGACTCATTTTATGTACATCATGATATTATCTTGCCTGCTTACCCTCTGAGTTTGGAGTGGTTGAATTTTGATCCTAATCCTGATGAATCATCAGGTAAATGACAAAGGATACCGTAATTGTCCAGTAAGAGTATTTTTACTTGAAAAGCCTATAATGTTGTTGCTAGATAGTTTTTTTCCCTCTTAACATCTTGGGTATATTTCTTAGTCCCACTGAAGGAAACTATCTAACAGTTTTAATCTTAGTGATGCTGGCATAACAAGTGATGACACTAAAATACTGGTTTAATTAGAAATATTTATTGTTGATTAGCAGACCACAGCAAGCTCTTCTCTAATCTTTTTTTTAACATTTGTAAGCGAGAAGTTGCTTTTGTTCAAATTCATTATGGCCAATGCAGTTGATTAACTTTAAAACACAACGAGATTTATATATACGTATGTTTCTAGTAACCCTTTTCCTATGTTTTACAGACTTTTTCCATATCATGTGGAATTTGTTGTGTTTTGTTTTGTTTTCCTTACACGTGGCACTTTATACAGCTTCTTCAAAAAGTTATTTGTACTCAAGGGGAAGGGGAAGTGTACTAAAAAGCAAGTCAAAATTTTCTGGCAACATCTGCTGTCATTATTTTTAAACTGCTCCTTGCCAGTTATAATCATCAAAAATGTTCAAATAGAAAATTCTAGCATGTAAATATAAATTTTACCTAATCAAAGAAATAAGCAACAGCTGGGTTACCAGATACGCTGTTTTATAACTCTAAATGTGTTTGCATTTGTGTTTTTCTGTGTAGGCAATTATGTTGCAGTTGGTAACATGACCCCAGTTATTGATATTTGGGACCTGGATATAGTGGACTCCTTAGAACCAGTCTTTTCTCTTGGAAGCAAGAAAGAGAAAAAGAAGAAAAAGAAAGGAAAAAAAGTAAGCATTGGTTGAATGGAAGAAACTTAGAGCAAGGATAATGTTCTTGTTACTTCTTTCCTACAATGAAAAAACAAAACCATAGGTAGTCTGGTTTAATTCCCACTGTCGTGTTGAAAGATGGCGTCTGGACGGGTTGCAGAAGATACTGTCATGGTAGTATACAGGAGGCTGAAACTGATATTTCCCTGTGACTTAGAGAGTTGGTAAGGCATTGAGCAATAAAGGACAAAGTTTAGTCTAATAAAATGCAGTTAGTCAGGATTCACCTCTGTTAGCTTTATCCATCTAAAACTGAAACATGTTTTACACTAGTCATCGAGATCGTCTAGGGTGAATGCGTAGTGACACACCCAGAGAATGACTGAGTTTCTTTTAGTGGACTGCAGAGAAAACCTTAACTACCAAAGAGCGAGACATAGGTTTCAACTCGATACCAAGGTATGTGATCTGAATCCTACCCTCATTGTGTGCCTGAATGTGCCTTCATGATTTGTCCAAATTCTTTGGTATGTAGAGCAAGTATAGAGGTTAACATACCTTAATCTTCTAGACTTTATTTATGATAGATGCTTCATGAAGTACTTAAAGATTCTTTAGAGTAAATATGGAATGGGAACACTGGATGTATAGCTAATCTTGGTTTCTCAAACAAGGGAGCACTTCATTGTTAGTCAGCTGAAGGACCCACTGTGTAAAATACAATTTTAAGAATACCCCTGGAAAGGGAATTTGTTCTTTGAAACTTGCTTCTGAAAAGCATTGGGTTAGTAGAATTGCTGTTGAAGGTAACAATTCATAAATGTTACCTCAATTTGAAAAGCTGATTGCTCTAGGTCTGGATAATTAAAGCCTGGAGGAAAGAACAGAAGAAGAGTGGTGTGACCTATAGGTGGTTTCCAGTTGCTGTCCTGGAAAACTCCTTCGAAGCTTAACCATTTTAAATTAGAATTTGTAGGAGCTGGCAATTACAAGGACCAAAACTGTGGCTGATTGGGAGGAGAAAAAGGGAGCTGCCAGGAGCGTTTAGAAAGAAGTTGAAGAAGCTGCTCATTAGCTGGTGAAAATGAAATTTCTTCTTCTATAGCCTGAAGGAAGTAACTGGTTCTTTAAGCTCTCCTGCTGTGGATGGAGCAGGAGACTTGGGGCAGAAGTGCAGATACTGCAGACGCAGTTATATCAAAAGCCTTGTTGCAGAAAGTAAGAAAAAATACGTAGCTGTTTGTGAAAGCATTAAGGAATTCATATTAATGCGTTGTAATGTTTGATTTCCATTGAAGCTGTAACATTCTGAAGTCTGTTTATGTTGTATCTACGTATACAGAATTTAACTCCAGAAGGAACAGTGGAAGGACATACTGATGCTGTGCTTGATCTTTCATGGAATAAACAAAGCAGGTAAAAGAGCACTTGAATAACAATGGATGGACACAAATTGGCATACTTAGGCATATTTTTTTTCACAAATTCAAAACCTTATGTGGTATAACACTGACCTTGAAAGCAGTGCTGAAATGAATCAATTCTCAAAAATTACCTGCTCCCCTCTTTTTTTCAAAACTAGGATTTTTGATTTCTATTGATTCTTTTTTTTTTAATATTTACATATTGCTGCAAATCATTTTTATTTGCAAGTTGTCTAGATGAAGGCTGTGCTAAGGTGGGTTCAATAAATCAGCTACATTTAAGTCAGATGGACAAATTGGAATAGCACAAGGTCTGCCCTGATCTGTGCCAATCCGCCAGTGACCTAAAAGACCATTTCAACAGATAGAAGTAGCTTTATAGAAGGAAGTCCTTGCTGTGCTGTTTTGTTGTGTGGTTTTTTGTTTCATTTTGTTTTTTCCCCTCTGGCTTTTGCCCTAGAGCTGTGAACAGAAAACAGTGTAAAAGCCCTAATAGCACAGCTATAGAGATGCCTCCGACTTCTGGGAATTCTCAGTTGCCTGAATGAGCTAGCAATAAAGCGATGCTATTGAAGCAACACAAATCTGGCCTATCTTTGGGGAGAGGTCAAGGGTGATGTGTTGACTGAAATAAAGATGCCACTTGTTGTTATTGCTTAGGTGGTTTTTAGTGATTCAGCTGTCAGAGGATCCTCAGCATGGGCCTTGAAACTGTACCAGTCAGATACAGACTGATTTTTTTTTTTTTTTCCTGCTGTCATAAATGTCTCTGAAGATGCACATAGTCAATTCTGCATGCTCCTGATCAGCAGGTATCAGCCTTTACTTAAAGTTCCCTGTTATCTAGACACCAAAGAAGGAAACACCCACATAGACATGCAATAAACATACCTAAGTTTTACTCTTAATTTATAGTGCATTGTCTGTTGTTCTTAAATTATACATATGAACAGAGTGTGGTAGTTATCATTCATTCCACCAGTCTGACAAAAGAGTAGCTTTCATGTTATTTAGAAATGATTGTCTTGGGGTAATCACAGAGACAAGTCACAAAAATTACAACTACAAGAGTTAGTGTCTGGAATGTATAATTCAGTGATATACTGAGTTATGAACTCATTGATAGCGATAGATCTTTCAAGAAATAAAAGCATCCTTAAAGTGGGAAGCTTATGGGCAAAAACAAGGAACTCCTTGGAGCAGGTAATATTTGAATACTTTTTTTCCTTTAAGCAAGACGTGCTGTGACAGCTCTATAAATAACTTTCTGCCAGTAGGCCGTAATGGTACTTACATTAATATAAAATATTCTCATAGCCTTCACTATACATTTTCTTAATGTTTTCTTGTAACATTGTTTGGGAGAACAGTGTTTCCGGGAGAATGTTAAGGCTTCCAATCAGAAACACTTCCTTGGGTGGGGGGAGAGCAGTTTCAATCAGAAGCAGCGCGTTGAGGTAATAGATCTGTTTTTAAGTGGAGTGGCAGTGGTTGTAGTGTGTATTTGACATACCTGCAGGAATGTTTTGAGTTTGTTCTGATTAAGCTTCAAAACTGTGTTTGTTGCTATTAACGCAGTTGATAAAATTTAAGTTGAAATGCAGGGTCTGTAAACTAACTGTAAAATGTCAGTGGTTCCTTTGAGCATTGTATGAAGAGTGTACAATGTTGGGTCTTTATTAGTTATATCAACACTCAGCTACTGGAGAGCAAAGTATTTTGTTAAAAATAGGTTTGTTTGGCTCTTGGCTGTATGTGTACGCTAACAAACCTAAGCTGCATAGGTAATGTTTACAAATGCTGCCTTTCTGTCAAAGGAAAGGAAGTGCTAAAAAGCATTTCTCACTTTGCTCAAGAAATCTTCCAGTAAATGATATTTTTAAGTGGTGGGAGGGGAAAATGCAAGCAAAAATGTCAGTGTTGTATTATAAGTATTTTACTAATATAATACAGCCTGTCTGTAGTCTTTACTTGTAACTTAGAATTACCTTCAGGTAAGTTATCCCTCAGACTTCAGATATATAGACCATAGACCAGTGTACTTAGTCTCAGCATCAGGCTCTGTATGTTTTTAGGATTTTTGACCATTTTTAGTGTGTGTCTGTATAAAGATTTTTTAAAAAACTTATCTTTTGATGTATTATCAGGAATGTTTTAGCAAGTGCATCTGCTGA
Source organism: Anseranas semipalmata (assembly GCA_013399115.1). NCBI lineage: Eukaryota > Metazoa > Chordata > Aves > Anseriformes > Anseranatidae > Anseranas > Anseranas semipalmata. The sequence continues at coordinate 286,562 of VXAA01006959.1, forward strand.
CAGCACTGTGATTTTGTGGGATATGTCCGTAGGTAAGCCAGCAGCCAGCCTGACGCTACACACAGACAAGGTATGTAATGATTGCTATGTTTCTTCCACTGTAAAATACAGAGAAAAATACTGCAGTTTTTCATTAGCTGCTTGGTAGTGAACCTTTAGCACAACGGTTCTGTAATTTTCCAACCAACTGTGCAGAATTCTTTAGATTTCTGAATTAGTTGTTTTTGCAGACAACACTATTTGGTTTTAAAAGTGATATTTAATTTATCATTTAGAAAGTTCTGGGAGGACTTACGGCAGGCTTTTTTTTTTTTTTTAATACCTTTTATGTAAAAGCCCTGAATGTTAGGAATCTGATAGTGCTGCTATAAGCTACAAAAAGTAGATCTCTGAACATAGGTCAAACTGTAAGTCCTTGTTTAAGGAAACAATGAGTGTTGCTTACAGTTTGTTCTAGGTAAGAAAGGTTTAAAATAAATTATACCAAAATGCCATAGTGATGGGTACTTCAGAAATGAACTAATCTCATCATCTGATTTCTTTTCATGAAAGGGCTGGTTTGGTTTTTGTTGTTGTTTGTTTTGTTTTTGTGTGTGTCTGCTGTGTTTGTTCAAAGAAAGTCTCTGTGTTATATCTCAATGCTTATTTTTAATAAAATCTCCTGTTTTCTAGGTCCAGACATTGCAATTTCATCCGTTTGAAACTCAGACCCTTATTTCTGGATCTTATGATAAGTATGTCAGAGTAATATTTTCAAATGTTACACTTAGGGTGGGTATTAATATTGAATTAAGCCCATTAATATGCCTCGTTTTCTTTTTTTCATTTGCGTGTAGCAGTGCCAAATTTGAGTAAGGTTGTTATTTTTTTCCAGTAAGGTAGCCAGCTTTGTACGTGGCCGAAATACAGTTTTCCTTGCCTCTTTCTCAGCTTAAACGAATCTTTTAACCATCTGGACTGAAATTTTCTGTGCCAGGTGTCTGCTCCAAACCAAATTTAGTTCTGTATTTGGCATTATGGCATTTTCTGCATTAGGAGTGTGCTACTGCTCATCCCTGCAAAAACTTCTCCATGTTTTTCCAGACTGTAAGACCAGACTGGGGACATGAAGGACTTTCAAGTCCCAGTCAGCTCTGTATAACCTCTATTGACAGGCATGCCATAGCCAAAGCTTAATAGGCAATCACCTGTAATTACAGCCTGGAGTTGCTGTGAAATGGTTTGTCTGCTCACTTGGACTGTCTACTTGGACTAGCAGTTACACTGCTGTGTTTTTATAAGCCCTGCAAGCCAAAAAACTTCTCATCTCATAGGGGTAACTTTTTAATTTTGTGCTATAACCATGTTTTTTTTTTTTCTTTAATGAATTTTTATTCTGCTTTTAAGGCTTTGTCCTCGTGTTAATATATTTAAAAACTCAGTGTTCTTCAGCCAAGCCTTTGTGTTGTCTGGCTTGTGTTATACTCTTGCTACATCTGCTTAAGTAAAAGTATTGGAGAAAAACCTTGTATTGTTGGGAACCTGCTTCTGACCGCTTTCCTTCCCCCTATTCCCTTTCTTAAAAATAAGAAAAAAGTCCAAACACTGAGACCAGCTTCTCAGTCCCTTTTTAGCTAGCGCTTTAATTCCATGCACACTTACAAACCAATATACTGTCCATAAACTAGTAGACCGCCTTTGGGGATTTCTCCTGTAAAGCATCCAAGGACTGCAGGCGTTTCAGTGAACGTCGGCAGATGCTTTCAGAACCTGAAAGTCAGACTGTAAATAATTATATATGTACTAAAACTGTTTCAGTAAAATGCCTCGTAAAAGAGCTGAGAAATCTAGATCATATTTCTTTGGCTATAGTTAAAGGTAGAGGGGGAATGAGTTACACTGTGGATGTTGATTGCAGTGAGATGTTGCAAGAGTGACAGCATCTCCTCTCTTGGGCTTGCATCCAGGAGCTTTTTGGGTTTGGACAGATTCTGCCACCGCTTGGCTGAGCACGTGCCTGTAAAGAATCCCCAAAGGACCCACTAACTCCCATCCACTCTTTCTCTTTTTCAGAGTAGCATTTCCCTAACCAATTAATTTTTTTTTTTTTGATTAAAAGAGGTTTGAAAATGTTTGTATATGTATCATAAATTGATTTCTGAATTAGAGCATTATTTTTGAACAGTAATTAGTTGACTTTATGAAAGTCCGTTCATAATTCAGTGATATGTTTGTCTAATTAAGGTCTCCTATGTAATAAGTATCTTATGTATAGAGCAAATTTGAGCTCTGTTTGCTTAGTCTCAATAGAACTGCTAATTGTAACCAAGATGCAACTTTGCAGCTTAGGTAAAAAGGTTATGCTTATCTGAGAGGTTTTCAACATCTGTTATTGAGTTAGAAGACTAAGTGTTAAGTTGTTTCCATTTTAATTTTTGAATTGTAGTTTACACGTACCTTTTATAGGTGCCAGCGGTAAAACAAACTTCATAAAGTGTTCTGATGTGATTTTTTTTTTTTTTTCCCTTCCTGTCTGTTTTTCTGATAGATCAGCTGTGCTGTATGATTGCAGAAGCCCACAAGACAACCATCGAATCTGGCGGTTTAGTGGTCAGGTTGAAAGAGTAACTTGGAATCATTTTTCACCTTGTAATTTCTTAGTGAGTATATAATCTTCTCTTCTTGGTCTGTTGGCTGTTGCCGTTTCATTTAGCCTGTATTTTTGTGTTCATGTTTCTGAATCGGGTAATAGAGCTGATGGAGAGTTGGGATATCAGCATTGCTTATTTCAAAAACAATCTGCAGGAGGTTGTTTTTAGGTAGATTTTTCAACATTTATATAGAAATCAGTTACTTGGTGTCTTTTCTTTGTGACTGTATAAAAGCAATTGATGCTGATCCTTTTTCATGCCAGAGTTGGCATCTTTGCAATGTTGTCGTAGCATTCAGTGGCTGGGATATATTGTCCTTTGCATAGTTAATGTTATGTTTCATGCAGTAAGGCAATTGCAGCTGAGAAGTAGCTAATTACAACTAAGATCCTGAATACTAATTCAGTGTTTCACATCAGCACTAGAGGGCACTGTTCTCTTATCTGGTATAAAGTAGAAATAGCTTGTTTTTGTCAAGATTTTTTTTTAATGAAACTTTTGAACAGAATTTTAAAATCTTTTTTGATATATCAGTTAGCTGCCTAGTACTCTGTTGCGTTGTGTATACAGCCAACAAAAGCAGTTGCTCAGTTTGGTTGGGTTTGTTGTGTAGCTCTCTCTCAGTATAATCACACCTAACTTTGCACGGGTCTACTAGGCAGCTACTAGATGGCTCCAGAAAGTGTGAACTCTCGGTTTAGAGATGAAAGGCTCTGTATTTTGTTGCCTAGCATGAGAGCCAACCTTAGTAGTGCATCCGTCTTCAATTCAAAACACAGTTAAGAAATTTGTATAGGATTATTTCTTACACATTGCAGTGCAGCGTAGTTTAGATACGTGTGCTCAGGCACCAGGTGTATGGAGTCTGATTTTGGAGGTGCAGAACTATGTACAGTGCAACACGCCCTGCAGAGAAGTGGTGTCAGTCTGTCTCAGACCACAGGGATTTAATAGAGGGTGGGTGTTATTTCTTAGAAGCTTTTTTTTTTTCCAAACAAATGACTACAGCTGTTTGTTTTTAAAGTATTGTGGTTTCCTTAGGCAAGCACAGAGGATGGCTTTGTGTACTGTCTGGATGCTCGTTCTGATAAGCCAGTGTTTACTCTGAAAGCTCACGATGAAGAGGTATCAGGTAAATTGTGTGTGTCTTGTTCGTCTCCAGTGGTAAGGCTTACCTGGAAGATGTCTTCAACTGATATCACTGAGGTGGTAGTGATTCCTTGTTTAACAGAAAAAAAAAAAGTTGTGCATATTGATCATGAGTAGCTGGACTGTGAAACAATCTGTGCTGAGAAGCCATTGTAAGTGAAGTATTTTAACAATAGGGAACTCTTCCTAGCAAATATCGTGAAGAATAAGCATGTCAAAACAGATTTGTTCATTTGGGACACAATCCCTGTGCTTTTTGGGTGAGGGAGGACTGAAACTATGGAATCTGGTCCAGGATTATGAACGGTAATGTTTACCTTCTGTATCCATAATTACTTTATACTGACATTCACTCTGGATATGACTTAAGTATGGCACAGGGGAAGGTTTTTGCACAGTTTGCTTTAAGCTACTTTAGTTATTTGACCAGTGTAAAGCTTCAAAAAAACGACCTTGAAGTACCTGATTAAGTGCCTAAAATGAGATCATATGAGTATGCCCCATCCTGTTGGATAGCTACAGGGATGGTGTTTGGCAAATGAATGAAGAAAACTACCTGGGGAAGCCAGATTATGTGAAAAAAGAAGCGTCTTTGTACTGTTACATTAGACTGAGAGACAAAATAGGCCTACATGAAGTCAGTTTGCTCTCAAAAGATTGTTACTTCTGTCAATGTAGGGAGCAGCAGTAGCATAAAACTGTTGTTAACTTTTTGCATCCTTTTGCTGGAACAGAGTTTAGTGTGAGGAGAATATTAGGTTTGTTCTCATGATTTCAGAATGTATCCTCATCTCTGAACTAGTGATTACATGATGCTCTCACACAGATGCATTCTTAATCTTCCAGGGCTACAGCTAAGCAGCCAGGTCAAAGGGTGCCTTGTGACATCATCCGCTGACAAATGCGTGAAAATTTGGGATATTCTGGGAAACAAACCAAGTTTAATCCATTCCAGGGATATGAAAATGGTAATTTTCATTTCTTGGTTCCAAGAAGGTTTATATGTAAACTATCTGCTGATTCTGATTTCTAACTTGAATCTTGTTTTACATAACATCTTTTCGGGGAAAAAAATACCACATCTGTGTATTCTGGGTAAATCATTCTCATTACAGTGCAATATTCGATTCAAGATGTAATTGGCAGAATGCTTCAAAGCCTTAGGCTTGAGTATCGGATACCATGTTCTGGAGCAGAATTATGGGTACTCCAGTGTGTATCTGCTGGGTTCGAGGCGAAGATGTGATTTATTACTTGTAATTAACAGCTCTTAAAATTTTGTAAAGACACAAAATTAAAGTCAAGCTTCAAAAAACAGCTTATATTTTTTAAAACTTGCCTGGTGAAAGTATTTGCAGATGATAAAATAATTTTAAGATGATATTAAAAAAAATAATTTAAATTTCCTCTTTCTCCCTCCTTCCCAGGGTGTTCTCTTCTGTGCAGCTTGCTGCCCTGACTTACCATTTGTTTTTGCCTTTGGAGGAGAGCGAGAAGGGCTGCGTGTCTGGGACATAAGCAGCATTTCTGCAGGTAACATTCTCACTTTCTGGAATCTTGATGTTCTCCCCCTGCCCCCAGAGTGTAGTGTGTAGTTGTATATTCAGTAATGTAGTGTGGCTGTGAGAGAAACCATATGTTAATATTTTTAAAATACCCAAAGACCGGATATGTTTTCACACTTCCAGCTTAAAAATGTGGTGGTTTTTTTTCTGTCTTGGAGAACTGTGTTTGCCATGAATTATTTTCTTGTAGCTGAGGTGTAATACCCCATTTCTTCTCATACCTATGTCTTACTTTTTTCTTAACATTCCTGGTGTAAACAAGTATCACATTCTTGAGTACCTGTAGGAATAAAACTGAGGACTGGTTTTGATCAGTTGTCTTAGTTGCATGTGACTAAATGACATAATTTTTTTGAGAAGGCTTTTAAGAGCTTGGTGGAAACCAGAGAGACTAAAACCAGAAATAATTTAAACTGTTTTGCTCTACAAAACTCATCCGTTTCACAGTACCTCAGTAAAGGAATTATGCACAGGGAAACATCTAGAGATTCTCTGGGGGAGAAATAACACAACTTGTAATTTAATTATCATGTATGGGAGATTGTGCTGATATGTAAGCTTCAAATCCCTACTCTGAGTAATGGGGGAAAGCTTTGAAACTGCATCGTGTTAGGATTTCCATTCTATTATGTTTGCTATGCTATACTTGCTGTTGTGCTCTTGTCTCTGTGAAAGTAACATGTAAGCAATCCCTTACCTGTGTTGCAGTGAATGAAGTTTTTGGAAACAGAGAGAGACTTGTTCTGGCTGGCGCAAACTCTGTGGCTTGCAGCTCCTTGGCCAGCAGTAGCAGCAACAATTCAGAGACAGCAATGGAATCATGATGGACCAAACCTCAGAAAATCAAAGTCACTAAAGGGACTACAACTCGTGTATTCTACAAATTCCCATTTGGAGATAGTTCATAGAAATGATTCGTGTCATGCAATCTGCAGGCTTCATCTCAAAGAAACATGGTCATGTGGTTAAGCTCTTACGTCAGTAGTTCCAAGTTCCTGCCTCTATCACCATCTTTGAAAGACTGAACAACTTCCATTTGCCTAGATTATGATCCCCGAAATAAGGGCTACTCTGTGTAGAGTTGATACATAAGACGAAACTGTCACCAGAAAAGCATTCCGCTGCTATCAGAAGTTTGTCGAATACTGCAAAGAAGGTAAATAACTTCTAATGGCATAAGGAACAATACTTCAGTCAACAGTTGTGTAATGTCAAACAAATGCTGAATGAAAGGGCAAGTGTAAATAGTCAGATAATTTATCCTTGAGACTAATTTTACAGATTTTTTTACATAAATTTTAAGTTTTAAGATTTAAAAGAAAAAAGTTACATGTGAAAGAGTATTTCTTGGATAGTAAATTGGAGTCCCTGAGTAGAATCATGAAGTATAACACCTCAGATCACCAATATCAAACTAGAAATATCCCCACTCTTTCCCATGAAGATCAAGGGTTTCTTTTCCTTGGTTCCACAGCACCTGAATCTTACTGATGTTGCAGGTGTGCTGTTTTTGTTTTTTTTTTTTTAAGGTCTGAAAAACATCTGTAAAAAGAATTTGAACTGAAATAAAGAGCTACTACTCAAAAGAGGATGAGAGGCTGTCAGGACACAAAGTGGGAGCAGGGATCTCAGCTGCTCACTGTCACTGCTGTTCATGTTACCTGCTTGTGTTCTTAACCCCTCAGGCATTTCTGCCTGAAATCTGAAGGCACAGAGGACCGTTTACATCTTACATTAAGTATGTACTTAGTTTTACATGAGTATCAGCCTAACCACTGACTTAATTAATTTATAGCAGCAGGAACCTAATCAAGGTTCCTCACATTTAAAATGAGCACCAAGTGCCTTACCTTAGGCCAGAAGTTAAATGATACTCTTATCCTCCTGTGAGTGTTTCCCTCTCCACATACTAGAAGGTGTCTATTAAAGCATTGCTGTTGCAAAAATGCCCTGGGTATTAAAACAACTGGTGTCAAAGCAGCTGTGGTGTCAGTGCGTGTAGTTGACAAGCTGTTACTGCTGCTTTCCACCCTAGCTCATTGTAACTTATTCTGGTGAGGTAAAGCAGATAAATTATCGGTACAGACTGCACTTGGGAAAATGCAGGGCCCTAGGCTTCTATCCTATCCCTTGAAATAAGTGCCTGCTTCTAAATCCAGTGCAGCTTCAAAAGGGTCTCTTCCAACCTAAATGATTCTAAGATTCCAATTCAGCTGTTTCCAGGTGCCAGTTGTTTAGAATGGCTCTGCGGGAACCAAGAATATCTTGGATGTGTCAAGTCCTGCCTCAATCCTTTCACTGCCAGGCACTGGTGAACAGTGGGTGGACAACAAATGAACAACTGGTTTTGTGAACCTGAAGAAGGTAAAAGCACCAGAACCACCTCTGTTCAAGTGTTCTGCACTGAAAAGCTGCAAGTTTTTCAAGCTTTCATTTGAAATAAATGCTTCATGTTAAGCTCTTGGAGGGTAGTAGTTTCTCTTATCTCTGCCTCTGGGTATTATTGGCTCTGAAAGTTGCTTTTTGTTTTAGCTAGAAATTGTTTACTGCAAGCAGGCACCTCATATCCCAACTCTCCCTTGCCTAAACAAAATCCCTCAACCTGTCTTTTGGGAGTTTTGTTTTGTTTTTTTTCTCAGAGGGCAAGCATTACACAGTTTCAGGTTTGAAGCAGCAAACTCAAACTGTACAAGCAGAGGCGTTAAAAAACTGAGGGAGCTCTCTAGGAAATACAGTGTACAGGGAGAGGTACACCTGAAATTAGGTCATTTATGGCAAGAAGTGGAGCCTCTTTAATGGGGAATGTCCAAGTACCTTGTCAGAGAACAGAGCTCAGCTTACTCTTCCCCATTTACAGTGGAGCCAGACAAGCCATACAGCAAACCTACACCATTTGAAGACAAGTTCTTAGCCTTGCCTCTTCATGGAGGCATTCCTACCCCTAGTTTGTCCCAGGAAAGCTTAGGAGAAGCAGATGATGAAGTCCTGTTTTTTTCAGAATGTGTAAATACTAAAAAAAAAGAACATTAGAAAAGAGCCACATTTTTAATTTTTTTTAAAAAAGAAAACAAGTGAATGAAATACATTTTCATTCCATAAATAATATTAGCAGCAAACCCTCCCATTGCTCTAGGTGGTAAAAGGTTTACAGCATAAGAAGTAATACATACTGTAAACACTGATCATCTGTAAGCCTCTTCCTTACTAGTCTATACAGTCTTTACCTCTTCACATACGTATTCTAGTGAAAAGAGGCAATAACTGTTCTCCAAAAGCCAATTTTTGGTTTTCTGAATACTTCTGTAGTGGGGTAATTGCTTTGTCTGCAAATGCTGATTTCACTGACTTCAAACCAAAGCATTATTTTTTTTTTTAATTTTTAGAAGGAACCCTGAGCATTGACATTCTTTGCTCTGTGCCAAACCACATCCTTCAGTTAAAAAGTATTAAAAAAAAAAATACATCAACTGCCACCACCATTTTTTGTTTGTTTTTCTTCCTGTCATGGCTTTGGCAGTTAAGGACAGTTGGCTTACAGGTCACGGCAATCACTCAACTACAGTTCTGGTTTGTGGCTCTTCACTCAAAGGACGATGCAAGGTGTGTCATGTATCCTAGCACTGGATGGATTAATCTGAGTGATTTGGAAAAGAAGTATGCACAGCGTGTGTGGAAAATCTCCGTTCCTCATTTCCTTCTTAGCAACTGTTCACTGTAAGTGCATGATCCATTCTCATTCAGTGTTTTGGCTACAGAGTTTATTAAGTGGTGGTAGTGGGGAGACCAAAACAAAAGGAAAACTCCTCATTTGACATATGCTGTTGACTGGGGAAACAAGGAAGAGGGAAGAGTTATTGTGTTTTTTTTTTCATCCCCAGTTTTAACATCCAAGAAAATTTCCCTCTCCCTTTTCTTCATTTGTGTCCAGTGAGGGTGTCGCCTGTTGAATAGACTCCATTGTTAATCCTACAGTCTTCAGTCCTCATTGAGTCTATTAATTCCTCCTCCGAATCCTCCTCTTCCTCCTCTGGGGCTGACAGACTGGATGTGGGACCTTTACATATTTTTAAGTGGCGAGTGAGGTGATATTTGGTTAGATAAGCCTTGGTGCATTTTTCACAGACATAGTCCCTCTTTCCTTCATGTGAGTTGAGATGCTTCTTCAGGTGATTTGTCCTCAGAAACAGCTTGTCACACTTGGGGCACTTGATCTGCCGTTCTCTGCAAGACAAAAAAAGTTACTTTGCTGCTGCAGAAAGGCAGCTGATGCTGTATCAAGTAGTAGGGAGGTGGTTGACAGGGAGAGTGGAAGAGTCAGTCTTATTCCTAAATCTTGGTTTCAATGCCTTTCAAGAAGCAGCAGTCTAGAAATACCAGCATTACTGCAGCACTGAAGTGTAAATGCTGTTCAGTTTTCTCTCAAAAAGCAGTATGTTCACAAAGCCCTTATTCTCTGCTCCCCCCATGCCACTGGCAAAAGTCAAGCTGTTTGGATTAACTCCTAGCTTGCAACCAACTGTTTATCTTTTCTGATGATAAATTAAAAAAGAATTCTACAAGGCTTTTGTTTGTTTTTTTAAATAAGACCAAGCTCTGGTTAAGCTCCATGTTTTGGCAATGACAGAGGTGTTGCCATGGTGGAAGGGTTAGGTTAGTACCCCCGCTTCCCACCGTGCACAAACAGGAAGAAAAAAAAAAAAAGAACAAAAAAGAACAAAGCTGCTGAGTGTTAGCAAACCTCAGATGTAAATGCTAAACTGAGGATTACCAGACTGCAACAGTCAAATTCTGTAGATGACTGTGCAAAATGCTTCCTACCAGTAGTGCTCCTAGCTCTGTAAGAACAAGCAGCAAAGCAAGTCTCTTCCTCCTTCTCTCATGCTAGCTGCACTATGATATCTCCTAGGCAGCAGGAAAGAAGCAGCAATCTGATTCGAAGTGCATACAAGAACCAGATGCTGAAAATGAAATAAGCAGAGGGATTAGATTTGGGCAAGCAGCCTGTAAGGGAGGAAGCTGGACTGGGAGTAACTCCAAACAGGATGGATAAAATTCTCAGAGCAAAGGGCCTGGCAGAGGGCTGAGGGACTGGGAGAGAGCTGTGGATAAACGGAGGAGGACCTGGCGGGTGGAGATCCGCCCTGCCCTGACTGCGGGCATCTCCCTGCACAGAGGGACAAAGCGCACGAATGAGACTTAGGGGGGGACTAACAGGTGGGAACAGCTGCACCCCCCCAGGTGCAGGGTAAGAGACTTCACTAACAAGCGAGAATAATAGTATTGAGGAGTTCATGGTTCTTCATGGTCATGTTGGGACTTGGAAACAGTTCCCGGCAGAAAACTAAATGTAAATCAACTGACTAACCCCCCCCTTTAAAATGATGAGCACTCCAGAATGCTATTTCACAAGACAGGGTGCGTGCCTGGAATTTCCTTTGTCATTAAACTATTGCAAACGCTAGAATAGCCCAACTTCAGCAGAAGGCCAAGTTAACGAGGCGTTTCTCCAGACTGCCTTCTCTGTTATTGTAGAGGATGAACCAATACTCCCTAGGTCAAACTATTTGCACATTGCAAATTCTCAGGCCCTTAAGCTTCATTATTTACTGCAGTCCAACGCATCCCCGAAGAACACTTACTGTGTGTGAGTAAGTACATGCTGCTTGAGGTCCTGCCTCCGCATGAACAGCTTTTCACAGTAATCGCACTTCAGATTCTTCTCTCCTGTGTGGATGACCATGTGCGATTCCAGGTGAGCCTTCTGGGTGAATGATTTGTCGCAGAGGGTACAGCGATAGTTCTTCTGACCTACGAGTACATACGTACACCCACAGATTGACAGCATGCCAGAAGTACAGTAAGCAAACAAGCCTGCCCGCTTCTGAAAAATAAAATTTTACTCTGAAGAAAGGCAGATTCTTTGTGAACAGGACTTGTTTCCTCCTGCAGTCCTTTCAGGCTCTGCATAAAGGCCTACCCAATTACAATCTCTATTTAGCTATGCAAAATAGGCATCTGACTTACTTCACTTCATCATTTGCAAGGGATTTCATCCCCCACCCCACCAAGCCAAAAAAAACCCACTTCATGCCACCGTTTCCAACCACTGAACTCTTTATATGGTGCATGGCACTGCACTTTGTCTTTCTAAAAAACATTGATGACTCTTCTCCCAGTGCTTGCAGTCATTCAACCTTCCCTGTGAGACATACTTTCTGCTGCTTGTCTACACACCAACCATGCCTTCCTGTTTTGGGTATCAAAACATGACCAATGCACTAGTAAATTTTCCAGCAAAGAGAGTCATGCAAACATTTAATAAGACTATGATTATCCAAGATGAATTCTTTAGTAAAAATAATGGTAGCCTCCTTTTTAATTGTAACCATCTAGTTACTGTACATTAGTACATCCCCATCTCCACTCATTTCCCACAGGAACTGTATCCGATGCCTTACTGGAGCCCAAACACATTTGATGCACCGCATTGTCTCTGTCTAGAAAAGCAAGCTCTCTTACCTAACACACACATAGAAAGCTCACTGGCTCTTTGGTAACCTCTTTTATCCTATTTTTCTACTTATCTGTAATTCCTCCATTATTCTTTGCCAGAAATAGTCCACCCCCCCACATACCACTGAATCCAGACTACCTTTGAATACCACTTGAATCCCTATCCCAGTGAGTACTCTGTGGTCACGTGTACTACATTTGCACTTGATTGGTTCACTACCGAAACTGCAGCTTCCTATGCTTGACTCAAGTGCACCAAATGCCTAGTTTTACTCCCCTTCCAGCTTTGTGATTTGCATTCCTTCATTCCCAATTGCTATTTCAACCTTACTGAAAGAGCAGAGGAAAAATACCCATACTGTCTCTTGCTGGACTGTACTTGGTCTTCACCCTCTCCCCTCTTCTCACCCCGTGTTAAATACATGCCTTTTCTTACTCCCTATCATGTTTTAAAACAGCTGAAAAATCTTTCACTATTTTGTTTTCTCTCTCATTCACCAATCTTCTGACAATTATTCCCTTGTCTCCAAAGCCCCTAGTGATATCCAAGTACACACAGAAGTCAACAGCACACTCAAACTTTTAATTTTTGATGAGTGACAGCTCATCAGTGGAGTTTTATCCACTTCAGTCTGAGCCCACAGTCACCAATTTCAGTCTTGTGCCATTTGCTTAAGATGAAAAACAAATCAAGTAGAAATGAGGGGAAAGGTCTCAGCCCCATAGTTAAGTGTACAAGTGTCCACATCGCAAGCTCTCAAACCCAGTTGGCTTTTTCTCATAAGCAGAAGGGAACCCTTGTTTCACCACAGCTGCCAGCACAGGAGCTGCTGTGAGGGAACAAGGGATTTCTGTCTTCCAGACGAAGCCTGACAATTCTTCCCAACTGTAATGTACTTCAACTCACCAAACACTCTCTTAGGCACGGCACAATCAGCCAGAACATAGGGCTAAATACTGTCCTATAAGCACTGTCCTATCCCATGCCAATCAGTGCTTTCTTAAGACGATGCCCAGCGATTAACTGGGCTCAGCACAGACTAGAGATCAGTCCTAGAGACAGTCAGGATGCTGCTATTCCTAGAACGGGGGCTTGGCTTTGTGGACACGAGCTATACCCTGCCAGCTGGCCAACGGATCAGAGAACAGCTCCTGCCCTAATATTTTTATTAGCACAGACATTCTTATAAAGTCCCCAGCCCTCACCTGTGTGTATCTTGAGGTGTGTCCGTAAGTTGCTAGGATCACTGAAAGCTTTGCTACAGAAATCGCACTTGTGCGGCTTCATGCCCATGTGCCCCATGAAGTGGACGTGGAGCTTGGAAGGGGAGATGAAAGCCTGGGGGCACATGGAGCACTTCCACTTCCTCTCCTTGCCGTGGCCTGGCCCATGGCTGCTGCTGTGGCCCTGGCTGGGGAGGTGGCTGTGAATATGGCTGCTCAAATGGGCCTTGAAGTCCGCGTAGGAAGCACATTCCTTTCCGCAGTGGCAGATGTGCACGTCCGGATGCTCAGGGACACCTTTGGGCACAAAAGCATCGCTTTTAGTGAGGCACAGCAAGGCCTGACGGAGCGTGAGCATGATCCACGCTAACACTTTGTGGCAGCAAAGCCAGCTGAAGCGATTTTCACCCCAGCCCCTTTCAGCTCCGACGCATGCTTTGCAGCTCTTTTCAGGTAGCCATTTGCACTGTTTTGGGGGGCGGGGGNATCTTTCAGCAAGCAAAACTCCCTTAGCCCAGATGGATGAACAGAAGAAAAGCAACCCTTTTACTTTGAAACTCCAATCTTGTACTCCTGATGAGTGGAATTAAGATGAAATATTTCTTTTAAATGATGGTATTCCTGTAGTAATGAAATGTAAAAGGAGACTATGATGTGCACCACTAGGAACTGACATGGAACGTAAAGCACTCCCAAGTCACAATACCCAGAGATGGCACTAAAAGGCAATTCACGCTGGGTACTCCCTGCAATGCCAGCGAAGATGAGTGCTTACTTACCAAGCTGTCGTGCGTAGTCCCGACTGTAATAAAAGAGAAGCTCGTGTTCAGGTGGGATGTCCCGAGAGGTGCAAAAGTAAATTTTTCCATCGTGAGGATAAGCTACCAGATTCTGCTCTTCCCGGTTCCTATAGCAATAAGGAGAGTTATGAAAAGAAGTGCTCCAGAAATACTTTTTGAGAGAGGGGGAAAAAAAAGGAAATTCTTATAAATAGGTAATGAGAGAACCTCTGTGCTTGCCAGCACATTCTAAAAAATTTCACATCTGCCACTTCTGTCCTTCTTTATTTTAAAGGAACGTAAAGGAAAGCTGGACCTTGAGAACCAATCTGCTCCACCAAAGAAAACTGTGATACCTTACTGAGAAAGTTATTAATAGACATTGGAGTGGGCTGAGGGAAGAGAGCTTATCATTGCTTAAGAAACTAAAAAAATACATATATTTTTCATAATAACCCCCTTAAGCAATAGAGAACATATGAGGGAAAAATATCAGAGAAGTCTTAAAGCAAAATTATCTTCAAAACTAACTCCTGAACACCATTTCCAAGATGTGATAACTCATCTTCTGAAGCTGTACCTTGCATATATTTGTTCCCAGTATCTGAAACCAGCAAAAGCAATGGGAGATCAAGCATTAAGCTCTTGACTCCTGAATACAGGAGCAATGAAATGAATTGCAGGGGAAACCTACTTCATGTCACAGAGCTATAGGAGAGGTTCAGCCTTCTCACTGGCCCATGTATGGAGCAATACAGAAGCCAGTCTGGAGAGTTTTCATTGCAGGCTCTAGAAAGACTGAAAAGGTCAGCTCTTGTGAACTGTAAGAATTTGGAACTTGGCCAAAAGAACACAGGGACACTTTGCTAATAAAGGTCAAAATCAAAAAAGCAATCAATACTGTCTTCACGGATGTATCCAAAAGGAATGGGACAAAAGAAAGGCAATAACAAGCTAATACACAGTAAGCTAATACAAAAAGAACTTCGTTTAAAGCTTTAGAACAAGGAAAACAAACTATGCAGACAGGTTTGGGGCTGTTTTACTACAGCATGTGTACTGGTTCCTCTGTAACATTCTCCACTGGGTACTCTATTTCACTGCTCTCCCCCCACTCCAAGATGCCTAGAAAACTCCTGAAGGTCCCTTGGTCCCGAGCTCACGACCTGTCTGTGCAGTCAGTGCGGCAGGCTGCACGCTCTCCAGCACAGCCTCCTATAAGCCCAGACTCCGAGCACAGTATAGATGGCTCTCACCTGGCTTTGCGTACAAACATCATCCAGTTACATTCATTTTCATCAGTTGTAATGACGCAGAACTCCAAGACACCGTTGTGATAGATCTACCAGGAAAAACAAATGCAATCTTAGGGTAAAGCACAGCAACAAAAACAATGAAAGACAGCTTCTTTCTTTAAGAGAGGACGTGTTTACCTAGAATATGCCAGTAGGTCTCCATTGCCTCTGCCAAGACCAAAGCCCTGTTCTTACTCCTTACTTTCCCCTTCACACAGAAATCTTGACGTCTCTGCTACCCAGGAGACTGGAAAAACTGCTTACCAGCATCTTTCCCCACTCACCACCTTCAGCTCCCAGCAGAAATGCATCTAATTAATTTTCTTACAAGCCAAGTCTTCTGAATAACAGTATCTGGACAAACACTACCTGCTTTATTTATATAGATCAATTTTATTTTCTCAAGATGAAATGATGTGAAAAAGAAAGCTTTAAAGCAGCTTTCCTATAACAAATGATTCATCACCTGTGGAAACTCAATAATAAACAACAATACAAAACAAACAAGTGCTGCCTAGGAATTCATATACAATCTCTGCTGCAACTCACACAAATACTGGAAACCACATGCAGCCCTATAAAAGAAAAGGCATTAAAGAAGTTTGTTGTACATCAGGATTGATTACCAGCGTATTATATGATATATAGCTCTGCTATGCCGAGATTGTTAAGCAATCAAACTGCCTTAGTTTTTGGTTTTGGCAAGGATGATGATGTGAAAGCTGCTGTGTCATGCGTCGGCTTTCACCAGACAAGGCATGCCTGCAGTCTGTCAGCCATAACACCCACTGACCTTCCAGATGTGACTCGCTGCTTTGTCTGTCCAGTCAGCCACCTCCAGAGAATGGCTCTGCTGCCCGATCAGAGGTCCAAAACAAGTCCTTACAGGAATGGTTTCTCGTGTCCACACACCTATCAGCAGAAGACCAACATCTGCAGAAATCAATTATTTAAACAACTAAGAATGCTTAGCAAAAAGGTGGGAGGTTTACGAGATAACGCTCCAAGGGTAATATCTAGGCATAAGATCATCAAAGCTTCTATTTCACGTGTAGAACACACCTAATGCAGAGACAAGAACCACCACCACCACATGACACTACTGGGAGCCGCTTTGTTGTAACTACAAATACTTATTTTGTTTGTCAAAAGCAAGTAATTTACTTTTTAGTAAGCTATAAAACTAAGATCCTAGCCACTTGTACCAATTAAAGTTTTCATGGCACTTTCTGCAGAAGCAGAAAATACTAGTTTCAGTAACTACATTTTGCCTACCTAATCCCCAGGAATTTCCAGAATTGGTTGCTGGGCATTGTTAAGCAGCTTCTGCATTTCTCCCCAGAGGCAGCTGTATTTCTGTCATGGGCAGAGGGATTCCTGCGTGTATATTATTTATTATTAAACATTTATATATATAGATCTACATGAACACACTGAATAGCTTTCAGGAATAAACTGGAAAACTAGTGGAGCTTGAAAAGAACAAGTGTAATCTATTCTCAACAAGCAGCAACACTAAGCAAGCCAATAATCACATTCTTCTCTAGCCTTCAGGTCCTTAGGGTATTGCACTGTACTCTTCGATTTCCAGGTGACAATGGTGTGTAATACAGTTACAAGGTCCACATCCAATGACAAGGTCACAGTCCACATGCCAAATGTGAATGGGGGAAAAAAAAAGAGGCACTCGTGATCAATTCTCCAATGACAGCATCCTGAAGACCCACAGGTAGCCAACCAAGCTGATGAACAAGCAGACAGAAATCTCTTCCATTATTTCTAATTGTTATCTTCCCCCAGACTGCAACTGCTGTAGTTTTTTCTTATCAAAGCTGTGCCCGGACTGTTTAGCACATGATAAAAATAAACACCATACCTTGCTTGTGCTTGACCTTATCAAGTGTTCCAGTAAAGCTGTGTGGCAGCACCCCTACAGTCTAGCTGAAGTCTAAACAGTAACCAGAGGACAAGAAGCTCTCGCACGACAGAAGTCAGGGTGATTACAGAAAATGGAACCACCTCTGTCTTGCAGTGTTTCTTTCCCACATTAAAATCCCTACAGTTTTGGATTTCAGGTGGTGAGCATATTTTAAACTGCTGAGCAGAAACACAGGGTAATCTGATTCTTACCCACTTCAGCTCCCATGAGAGACTGCCGGAGGACAAGCTGCTTAGGGAGAGAAAGCCTGGCTCGGCTCTCTATCGGGGTGTCCGGGACAAAGGTGACGGGCCCGTGATCTGGGCAGTCCGATGGATATGCCTTGTCACACAGCGTGCACCCTGCAGAGAGAGGAAGGGATAACAGGGATTAAAAAGATGAAACAGCCCCCGTGGTGCAATCAGCTCCCTGCCAGCATGTTCTAGCTCAGCTCCTGCCAAAGGCTGCTTCTGTTTGGTTTAACTCGTCAGCTTTACGAGGTTTTTGCTCAGAAGACTATGAACCATGCTATTGCAGTCAGGCGGGCACCAACACACACGTCACTGTTCCTATCAAATTGGATCAGCCATGAGGATCTCCACCTGCCTTCCTGGTAGCCCTCCGGGCTATCCCTACAGGAATAGCAATCAGACCAAAACTACTGCAAAACCGATGGTAGCTTCCCTGGAGTTGGCAGTAATGCTAATGATGGAAGAGCCATTTTTGCTCTGATCACAGGTGAAATTACCTTTATTGACAGGTAGAAAAACCCAAGCCACAACAGACTAAACAGTTTCTAACTGATTATGGTTTTTGAATTTACCAGAAGCACAAGAATTTTATGGCATGTAGAACCTCAAGGACATTCATGCAGAGGGACAGTAAGGTCTTCTTTCTACAGGTTTTTCTAACTTGAACCCACAAATCCCCCTATTTCCATTTAAATTCAGACAATACAGAAATCTTCATGGCAGCAAAAACCTGACCTCACTGTTGCTTTTGAAGGACACACTGCAATAAACTCCTAGAGATGCCACTGAATGGAACAAAAATAAACATCCTAGAAGAGTCAGTATCATCACTTTCCCAATCTGGCACTCATCACACATAATGCCGAAAAATAAACCACTGGAAGTCCTTAGTCCAATAAATTCAGGAAAAGGCACATCATAAAATGCTCTCACCTCAAAAAATGATGTCATTTTAATTCTCCATGAATGGAGCAACCAACACCTACTCAGGAAACACTCTCCTGATAAATCATTCTTCTTCTAAAGAAGGACATTCAGTTAATTAAGCAGGATCTCCACAAAGACCTTCTTTGGCCCCTTGATGGCCCAACTCCAGTATAAAACAGCTATCACAGAAGTAGTCTTCAGCAGGCATCAACAACAGCTCCGTTATTATTTTTTTTAAGAGATTTTTGGAGAGAGAGATGTTACCATACCGGAATCTGACCCCATACAAAATACAGTTTGAGAAACTATACAATTACAGGCAGGAAGGTACTCAGTAAATTATTAGGTAGAGCTTATACAAGAATTGCTTCATGTGTACAAATGACATGTAAGAGTACAGCAGCTACAACAACCAGACCCGAGTAACGTGAAGCACTATTTGTAATAGTTGTTTTTAAGCCTTGCCTACCACACACCAGTAGGGAGTTGTGGAATAGCTCCAGGAAGAAGCAAAAAGGAAGAAATGCAAGTTCTAGGCATGTGACGCTTCCACTTGGAAAGGTTTAGGGATTCATACATTTTTAAGAACTTGGAAAAACAAAAAAAACAAATTCTACATCACATGAAATAGACCATTTCCTTTCCACTTCTGTCCTTGCCAAATAATGCATAAAAATCACAGTGATTACTTCTCTGATTCGGATAGCCAGAACTGTAAGCAAAGATGACCAAAAAATGTCCTTTGTTTCACAAACATTTAGGACTGTAGCAAAGGCACACTTTTTTCTTCCCACTTCGGAACAAGGTACAAAGTTTTCTGAAAAAGGCCCTGATTTCTGCCTTCTCAGTGATGAAGAACCATCAAGATGCTCTGAAGCAACTGCTCCTCCTTGCTGTCAGTTCTTCTGGACACAAACCCATGTTTTATTTAGGAGAAGTTTAAAAAGAACAACAAAAAGGTAAAATGTGAACCTTCCCAAGTCAAAGATTATTTTGCAAACCACATAAAAGCACTGGGCATGCAATAGCCATTGCAAAGTCCTACTGATGGGGAACATCAGCTGGGAAACAGCTTAGGACTATTTAAAATATAGTGATAATAAGATGGCATACCACATCTCACTGGGGTGAGTAAGAGAAGAGATTTTGTCACTAGCATGTCGTATATCACAGTATTTTGATCATTATTTGTTCAACAAGCAACAGATGTTAGTGAGAATTCCTGAGTGCATCAACTGTAAAACCTTTCCTCTAAGAGCTGTAATTTTATCATAGTCTACAGCCACCCGATTTTAAGTTGTGTTTTATCACACAGAATAAAAGTTTTAGTTTCAAGCGTCTGACTAGACTCAGAGGACAATGCACTACACCGCACCTCTCCCACTGCTAACCAGGCACTATTTCTCTCCATTTCTTAAAAATGTTCGGCAGGCAAAGCTTGCCATAAGACAAGCAGCTGTAGGGCCAGTTCGCGTGCAAGAGCAGCAGTCAGCAACGCTACCACAACTGACAAAACTGAACATAAAAGCTGGCCTTGAGCTTCAGGGGCAGGAAGCCAGACATGCTGCGGGTGGAAGTTCAAATCTGTCCCCGTGAACGAGAACTTCACAGTTCTCAAACACCACTCCTTGAACTGTGACAGGATTGAGAGTGCAATGTCCAGTGCTCCTCTTTTCCTAGGAGATCAACTAACCTGTGTACTGAAGTCCTTTGATGAGAATAATTAGAAATATTAAAAACTTCCCTCCCTCTCTGCTCTTTTTTCCAGTAGGTCCTGTTGAGAACAACATTTTCATGGTGATTGTTCACAGTTTAATAAAAATTTTATAAAATCACACAACATCAAACTCAACAGCTATGCCCACTAGATGAAACGTACAGCTTGTTTTTTTTGTTTTTTTCTTTAAACAGAGCAAGAAGAATCATTTGTGATGTGGCTTTAAAAAACAAGAGTCTCATTGCAAAGGACAGTATCAGCATATCCACAAAAGGCATGAGGCTCATAAAGAGCTAAAATCCCAACCTCAAGGCAGCATGGGAGAGGGACACAATGAGAACAATGCTAAAACATTCTATGATGTCTACGATTTGGAGGTTAATCTGCCACTGCAGATGTTCCAATTTTCCTGGACTTGTTAAATAACTAAGTTTTTTCACCAGAAATCTGTAAGACTGGCAACAAGAGTCCTGTCATCAATGGCTACATTACAAATGAGAGTCCTGTCATCCCTCCACACAACAGCTACATAACAAACCCTACCCAAAGAAAGCAGCAAACGCACACTCACATATGGTAAACAAGGTTGCCATGTTCTCCTTGTTTGAATTGGAGTCTTCCATTTGCAGAGAGGATGGTACGAAGGCAAGATTGTCCGCAGACACATCCACGTGACTTGGCCCCATGGCTACTTCCTGATTTATGGAAGACACCGCCACCGGCTCAAGGCTGAGGCCCACTTCGTGCAAGGCGACCGAGTCCAGGGAAGCTAGGTTGTGTGAGGTAGAGAGCGCCACGCTCACAGAGTTGGTGCTCATGGCCACAGTATGAATGGAGTCATTTAGTGTGCTGTCCGACATTCCCGTCACCCGCCCGGCCATGTGCTCGGGCTCCATGACGACAGGGAGTTCCAAAGTGCTGCTGTGAATGGGGATGACACCGCCGTGCCCCACCGCGTCCGACGCCAAGTTACTTCCCACCGCGTCTACAGTTAAAGGTTCGTGGCTCCGGGAGCCATTCGGGATCTGTGAATGATCCCCTGCTACATCGTCCATCGTAAGCTCCTCCGTCATCCCATCCGTGGAGATGGGGCTGGTTACCCTCGAAACGCTCTCCATAGTGATTGTAGTATCCAGCGCTACCTCGTGGCTGTCACTAGGATGCAGGTTTTGAGCACCATGCGCGTTGACTGTGCGGGAGTCCATGGGCACAATCCCTGGCTCCAGCCCCACAGTCCCACTGGGCTGGTAGGGGTCTAGGGCTGAGGGATTGCTGGGGACTGACAATGCTGAATTGCTATCAACATTTATAGTGTTGGGGTGAATGTACTGAGGCGGAGGTCTGTCAGCCAAGTAAGATAAGATACCTGGTAGAACGAGAGGGGAGAAGAGAAGAGGGTGAGATGACATCAGTTTTCAAATCTTAAACAAAAACACCCCATCACTGCAGAGTAGTGCGTTAAGGCCTAAATCCTTGAAGACACACTCCTTATATCATGGCCAATTAAAAAACACTGATTCTAAAACCTGCCTCACAAACATAAGCCAACCCAACACCCTTGCCAGAGTATCTTTTGACAACAAAAACAGAGCTTACACCCAACAGAGCAAGTCTCTAGTTATTTGTCTCTAGCTATTTGTCAAAGAGCCAAGTTTCTGGCAGCATTTAACCTAGGCTCCTCAGTACAAACACTGCATCAGAAAGGGGTTCTTTGCATTTTAGGCATAATTTTTCTTTCTTGAGAACCAGTTCTGAAAGGATGAAGGACTTCTAGTAGAATCTAACATTTTATAAACCCTGGTTCATCTTTGCTAGAAGTAGAAACAGTTGTCCAGGATACATCCTTTTTTGCTTCGGTATTTAAGTTTTAACAATGACTACTTCCTTCCTCCAGGACTAAATGACACATCTGTCCATCTCAGAGCTCATCAGCTGCAATTCTGAAGGACCATGATAAGGTGTCTCAAAGGTATTCTGAGTCATCTGCTCTCTTTCCTTAAATGAAAAGCATGCTGTTTCTCCTTAAAACAATAGCTTGGTTAAATTTAAATTAGAAACCCTAACATCTTTTCTGGTAGTTCTGGAAAGTCCCTCAACATCAGACAACCATTAGAACTTAAGATACAAAGAAATACTAACCTATATTTACATAGTACCAACTTCTCCTGTTAGACAAAGCTGAAAAATCTTTGGAGGAAATTCACCAGCACAGTCAAGTAAACAGTACTTCCAGTGAAGACAGAGAAAGATTTTGCAGATTCTGCAAGATCTGAGTCAGCATGCTTGTTTTTGGCCTTGAACCCTATGAGCCATTTGTTCTGTAAAAATTTTCCATTCAAACGTGTCTGTTGTTATAAGCATGCAAGTATGGTTACTCTTTCTGCAACACAACCCCATAAAAATGGCTAAGCCAAGAAATTAGTAATAAATGGATGGTTTAATTTAATCAGCTGCATCAAACATTTCTGCAAGCAATGCTGCCCTGTTGCTAGAACAAGAGGACTTTGAAGGCAGCAAGATGACTGACAGAAGAGCCCTAAGAAACATCAGACTAAACATCAAGCAGACTAGGAAAAAAAAAATTTCTGCATACATTATTCCTGCTCAGGCAAATACCTTTGGCCCTCAGATGCACTGTCTCCTCCTGCACTCTTTGCCCACAAAATGGGCAGGCACGTAATGCAGTAGGAAAGGTTACTGCTAAGCTGTTGGCAAGTCCAGCCACTAGTTGTCAGGTAGTTGGATGAAGGCTAGGTATTTCTTTTCCTCATCCAGGCTGAACGAACAACACTCACAGGCTGACCTTGAAATTTATCTAAACCTTTCCACCCTGCCAATCTTAGCTACAAAATGAAACAAGGTCTACACTTAAAGCTCAAATTCCTGTGTCTTGATACACTAACACGTAAAATTCTACATTTATACTCTACTAGGCATGCTACAGGGGAATCAAGATAGAAGTCAGTATGTTAGGCCTTTGGAAAGCAACATTGAACAAAAACGAAAAAAAACCTATGCCTTGGACTAAAGGGGTGGGAAAGAGCCCAAACTCCTCAGCCAATGGCTTGCTCGTTTTGAGCTCTGAACTACTGTAACCATTATGCATATATCAAGAGCTCTACTTCAGACTACAGGAGAACAACAAAAACAACAACAGCCGCAGTTTTCAAACTACAGCGAGCCATATGAGATCAAAACCAGACATGCCTTGTTTTCTGTTGACCTTAAAAACAAAGCAGCAGGAGGAGCAATAAGAGGTTCAGTTCAACTAGCGAATGCCCTGCAATTCTCTTCATATAAATATGCACACATATAGCAACAGAGATCTGAAAATGAAGGTGTGTCAATGACACATCAGGCTCCAGGAAAACTCAAGAGAATTTACAGCTCTGCAAAATATTCAGACTTGGCTGCTTCAGGACAGAAACCAGATGGCTCTTAAAACAACTTCTTTCTCTGTTCCTATCCATCAGCACCAGACCACTTACCAGGTAGAATGTGTCTGAAATAGCTGCTCTCCAGGTGAGGGTATGGTGGTGGAGGTAGGGTGTAGTTTCTCTCTGGTATACCACACATCACTCCTCGATCCCCAATACCCATTGGGAGCATCAGAGACAGAGCAGAGGGCAAGGAACTCAAGGAGGGGCCCAAGTTTGGAATCGCAACAGGCAAGCCTGGAAAAGAAAATGCTCATTTAAATTCAACGGAACTACTTGAGCTTTGAAACACACAAGCTAACAAGAGGTTACTAATTCCTCAGGAGCTCACTATGGAAATACAATATGGTACTGTCAGCGTAAGGGGACAAGCTTCAAAGAAAGGATCACAGTTATCACAGCATTGAGAGGCATGCCTGAACGTGGCTACAATCTTCCTTTGAATACGTTATGCAGGGTCTGCTTCTGCTTCGCAATTGTAATGAACTTCTGTCTGTGTCCCCTGAAAGAACACCTAGGAAAACAGTTTTGCTTTACATGTAAAAGATCATCCTTTTCACCTGAGTGAAGATAGACATAGATGGAGACAGATTTGCAGTGACAGGTCGTATTTCAAAGGCCTCTGCTATCAGCCATCCACCCGCAGTGCAAAACACCCCATTAGAACAAAATGAGACTCCCATTAAGGCACAAGCCTGGTAAGTACACATCCCTTTTGTCTTCCCACATAAGCAGTGGTTTATGGTTTATCCTTCCCCAATTCTACATCACCTAATTACCTGCTGAAGACATGACTTCAGCTACCCAGTTATAGACTTTCACATGATAGTAAAACACAGAGCATCAGCTGCAATACCCTCAGTGGAGCTTCCCCCGTTACCTGGTGCTGGTATGGCGTTGTGAGTGGGTGACGCTGCCAGTCCCAAGTGACTCCCTGAGACAGGCAGGGCATTGCTCACCGAGGACGAGGTCAGCTGGTCCATCCCTACAGGACTCAGGTTCATTTCATTCATTCTGGAGGGCAGGGAACAGAGAGGGGAGGTCAAAAAAGAGAAACAGAAGCAAGAGCACACCTGATCTCTGACTGCACTGTGGTGAAGAAGGGCTGAGCAAACAAACTCCAAACCAGATCGACATGTAAAAACTCTGCCTTAGAAAGATAAGCGTAAAGCACGTGAACCACTCACATTGTGATCACACCATGATCAATACATACTAATCATATTTGATAGCCATGACCGAGATTAAAAAGCCAGTTCAAAAAGACAAATCAGACCATATTTTCTTCCTCTCCACACAGAAAACAAAGTCTCACTCCTTACAGTCAAAGCCACTGTGATTAAAGTATTGTGAACGCAGATCAATTTGCAAGCTGAACGCCACAATTATTTGGATAATGGCATCTGATTTGTGTTTCATGACTTCTGGACTCCACATTCACGTTCAAAGACTAAAATCAGGGGAGAGGAAGGGGAAAGATCACTTAAAATCGGTAATGGATACGACACCGCTAATTCACCATCACTCCAAACCAGGCCCACAGAGACAAGAGTCACCCCTGCAGAAGAGCCATTTTATAGAGTTTTGAGAGGCTGTCTCAGTCTGGTTCTTAAATGGCACGTGCTCTTATATAGAAAATTGGTGCCATGGGTGTCACGTTATTTCAGAGTGGCCAACCAGCGGCTGGGTGCCTGCACCTTGCAAGCTACTCAAGTGGGCGCACACCACACGAGCAGCTGTAGAGCTGCAGAAACTGCAGGGGCTGCTGAGCAACCCCAATCCCCAGGCTGGGGAGAAGGGGCCACAGCACACTCCGGGGTCTGATGCACGCATGGCCCGAACCAGTCTATGGGGACAGGGATGCCAAGGAGACACCGTTGCCTTCCACCTGTGGGCGACTCCGCGAGCCTCCCTGCTGCCCACCATGGTGCTGCTGCCCACCCAAGGGCTCGCGCTGGCGGTTTGCTGGGCCAGAAAGCCCAGCGGTCGCAACCCCAGCAGCAACCCAGGCCTCACGCAGCACCCAGACCGGCCTCTCGCTGCCCTTCGCAAACAGCAGGCCCGAGCGCAGCGGTACCGACGGAGGGCCGGGGCTTGGGTTGCCGCTCCATGAGGGCAAGACGCCGCTGGGCTGGAAACACGGGCGAATACACCCGACCCGAGGGCCTGATCCGAAGGCGCAGGGCTGCGGACTTTCGCCGCGCTTCTGCCCGGTCCTGGCACGGCGCTCTCCCGCCCTGTGCCACGCCAACACCCCCGCGTCCCTCGAGGGGCGGCGTGGCGCGGGTGGTGCCCGGGGGCTCGCAGCC